>VYXB01006542.1:79043-207368 GCA_013397135.1 Pachyramphus minor
CACACTGCAGGCTCATGTTCAGCTTCCTGTCAATCCAAACTCCCAGGTCCCTTTCTACCTGGCTGCTCTCCAGCCACCCTGTCCCCAGCCTGTAGCGCTGCAGGGGGTTGTTGTGGCCAAAGTGCAGGACCCGGCACTTGGCCTTGTTGAACTTCATCCCATTGGAATCAGCCCAACTTTCCAGTCTGTCCAGGTCCCTCTGCAGAGCCCTCCTGCCTTCCAGCAGATCAACACTCCCTCCCAACTTGGTGTTACCTGCAAATTTGCTGATGATGGACTCAATCCCCTCATCTAAATCATCAATAAAGATGTTAAACAGGACTGGGCCCAACACTGACCCCTGGGGAACACCACTAGTGACCAGCAGCCAGCTGGATGCAGCCCCATTCACCAGCACTCTCTGGGCCCAGCCCTCCAGCCAGTTCCTAACCCAGCACAGAGTGACCCTGTCCCAAGCCCCTGCCAGCTTTTTCAGGAGAATGCTGTGGGAGAGGGTGTTAAATGCACCATTTGACCTGTGACTTTGGACAAATAATTGCCTGATTATCAACACTGCCCCAGGTCTGTTTCTGTTTCCATGTGCAGCACAAATGAGTGCTGATCTTTTCCCAAGATTTCTCAGTATTACTATGGAACAATTCCACCAACCTGAAGCTATTCAGAGGTCAGAAAATGGGATTTTCACAGGATCTTGGTGTACTTCTCCTTCTTATCTTTCTCTTTTAAAATCTTCAAACTTATATTCTTCAGAAAAATCTACCGGTTTTGAGTTTTCAAAGCGACTGGAAGTGACTACAAGTCAAACACTAGATTTTCCTTTCAGACATGATGCAATAGAACTACAAGGATCTGCTGACATTATTGTCATATTTTAAAAATACAAAGGCATGTTTTTGTAATTCTTTCTGCTGTCTGTGACAAGATTCTTCCTGCCTCTTACACACCTCCCTTAATTCCTATTTTCCAATTAGATCTGATTGCATCCTTTCCAGTGCTGATCAGCAAGAAGCTGCACTTCACATCCAATTCCCACAGATTTAAATAAAATCAAATGGTACAAGATAATAGTGTCTCGGTCTTTGAGTCCTAAACGGGGGGACTGCATGACAAAAAAACTATTCCCTGCATAAGGACAAGGGGGAAGACCTGCAGACCATCAGGACTATAGCTGCAGTGTTTATTTATAGCTTAGGCAAAATATATCACATAGAAACAACAGTCTCTAGATAGTCTGTAAGAAGTTTCAAGGGGAAATAATGATCTTTGGGAAAGTCCATCTTGCTGTACACGTAAAGATGCTTGTCTTTATAAAGTGTACCCTATATATGTGTTTACAAAAACAGAAGCAAAGAAAAGTCTATATTTTTAATCAAAAGAGAGAGGGAAGAGATCACTTTCCTAGTGCTGCAGACCATGTAATTGATCTCTTGTCATCCTCTACTGCCAAAGAATTTTCCCTACAGAATCATTCCAGAATGTCTTTTATTAAGAAACAATATTTAGTGAAAAAGAGAAAACATAATTTTTTATCTGAGTCTTTTCCAACTGTTTTTTACCCAAAGTTTTCTCTCTATGCAGCAGAATTTATATAATCTGAGTGCCACAATTAAATCCTATCGATAGACTCCTTAAAGCTAGAGCATTTCTGCCCAAAAATTAAAAGATTGACAGTAGTGGCAAAAACACTGAGACACCAAACATGAAATCCTGCAAGGCACCATAAATACTTCCACCACAGGCTGTAGATAATCCATGAGAACTGGATCCACACATCATCTGACACCCTGTAAAGGACAAGGTGGGTTCCCCAGCTCCAAGAGACTGCAGGTACATGCATTTCTTCAAACTGTTTCATATGCTTCTCACTTCTAAGCTTCTTTCACATTACTTTCCTGTGGTATGTGGCAGGTGCCTTATAATGGCATATTTGACTTATTGTGTATGCAGTGCTCACTGGAGTGAGGTGTGTGCTCAGCTGTGTGGCAACAGTGTAAGGTCTGTTGATGAATTTCTATTCTAAAATAAGAAACCTATCCTTTAAATGCTGCCTGAAACCATCACTATCTTCCACCAGTATCCCCACTGCACCATCACCCACTGCATCAGATGGATTTGTTTGCAAATATTCTAAGATACATGTGCAGAAAATTGCATTAGGCCCAGTGCACCTTTGAATTTGTACATAGATTTTGTGCTGGTCTTTATATAAGAGCTGGTCCCACACATGTCCTCCAGTCATGCCCTCTCTGTGGCCAGAGTTTTCCTAGTAGCAGTATGGAGGAACACAGTACAAAAGGCAGGTTTAGTGGTTAATAGGACTATTTCTGGACATGCTGATTTAAAAAAAAAAAAAAAAAAAAAAAAAAAAAAAAAAAAAAAAAAGGTGCAATTTCTAATGATGCAAAGACAGATCAATGCATTTTTAGTTTTTTATTCCCCAAAGTGAGTTACTCACTTTTCAGTATGTATTCTGCATACCTATGCACAAGCACTTGTCCCTGGTGGTACCCACGCATTCAGCAGCAATGATGGGGTCTGAGTCCTCCAATTAAGTGCTATTATACTGAAATTACCAATGGGAGCTGAGACTTGGAGGTTACATCTCTATTAACCTGTTCTCTAGCCCTGAGACCGAGTGACAAAGTCTGCACACATGCATATTGTTAGCCCCCTTTATCTTACAGAACAGGGTAATGCATCCAAACTGCCTTTGGGGAGTTCATACAATTATAGGAAAACTAGGAATTGACAAAAAAAAGTAAATTACCTATGAAAACCTGTTCTGCCCTGAGAGCAATTAAATACCTTACAGAGCAGGAGAGAGAGGCTATGAGAAGCCCATCCCTGGAGACATTTAGATTTTGACTGGGCACAGCCTCTGAGCACCTTACTCTAACTGGACCTGTTTCAACATAGAGTTGGATCAGGTGACTTCCAGAATTGTCTTCCAACCTAATTTATTGTAGAAATAAATGGAATTTATTCTAGGACTGCTTCTTGGCCTTTGCTAACTTCCAGACAGCGTTTGCAAAGTGTTTGAGAGACTATATTTGGTGCTGACCGAGCCATGCCAAGCACTTCCATAAAAAATTAACAGTGGATAAGATCAAGTTCCAGTGCTCAGTGATAATCCCTGTCACTGGTTAATTTTCTAGAAGAGATGTAGACAGAGGTGCTGGTATTCCCAAATCACACAGAAAGTCTGTAACAGAGTAGGAGTTTCAGTGCCTGCTCTCCTCTCTAAGGTTTACTCTGTGTCACCTGGTTGTTCCTCCTCTCGTTTGTTAGAGCATCCAGCTTAGACTCTGGTGAAATCTTGACATGGCTTTGAGTTATGATGTTACAGTTCTTGTTGGAATAGTATTTTCACATTCAGCTGTTCCTTTGCGATACTAACCTCCAACCAAGTACAGATCACCTCTTTTGTAGGCAAGATTAAGAGACTTTGGAGACTACATGAGACAGGAGGTATTGCTGACAGATTGGATGTCATGTTCTTTTCAGAATGTGAAACTGGGTAAATAGCTTGAAGTCACAGAATAATAAGAACATCAGAGACCTTTAAATAAAGACCTCAGAACTAAATCTGACATTTAACTAAATCATTTTTAATGTGACACAGACACACGCACCCCAAATTCTGCATCCAGATTTATTTCTCTGTATTACTAGACACTGTCTATGTCTACAATTTTTTTTTCACACAGGTGAGCACTTTTTTTTGCCTCCCTTCTAGGATGACTGGATGCAGGTAAACTGTGATTTTAAAGTGTTGGGATTAACAAAATCAGTAGGACTAACGACATCAAGAATGAAGTTCTGCCTAATTCTGCCAGCTACTGGATGAGCATGTGTTAACATCAGAAAAACCCTTCAGACAAACTATGCTTCATCTTTTATGATTGCTTTAGAAACCATAATCTGGAGCAAAATTGTGGCATTTTTTTGAGGAACTAACAGTAGTTATTGCTTTGATATCTGTGCTTGAGAAGTGCTTTGCCATGATTTCACATAGAAAGGTGAAATGATCAACGTGAAGCCATGAAATTTGCCAGTGGCAGACCCAGGACAGCTGGCTCTGCAGAATGCCACCAACAAACAACATGACTTCAATTTTTTTCTTATTTGAATGAACTATTTCTCTGTTTATTAACAAAGCCATTTACTCCTGTAGCTAATCTTTCCAAATATGTGAGCAATGTTAGTTGATTGGGGAGGGATTTTTACAAGGGTATTTTTACAAGGGCAAGGGGGAATGGCTTTAAACTGAAAGAGAGCAGGTAAAGATTGGATATTAGGAAGAAATTATTTACTGTGAGGGTGGCGAAGCATTGGCACAAGTTGCCCAGAGATGCTGTGCCCCATCCCAGGAAGTGTTCAAACCAGGTTGGATGGGTTTTTTAAGCAACCTGGTGTGGAAGGTGTCCCTGTCTACACCTATCTCTAAAGGTCCCTTCCAACTTACATCTGACTTCTGATTTGGCATTTAGGCTTTTTCCCATAAGATCACTGACAGATGGCCACAGTGACCTCTCTGCAAGTGGAAATGTAATATTGCTGTTCTCTTAGCCCATTGAAGAAAACTATATTTATTACCCACCTTGCATTTGTTTCCTTTGCAGGTTACTTTGCACCTTTCAAGAAGAGTCCCTGAATGCCATTGATAAAGGAGCTGCTCCCTCTGAATGTTGGCTTAGAGGCATCCAATAGATCAGCAGGATATGAAAGAGCAAGGACAACTAAACAAGGTGGATAATTTTTCTGCACTAAAAATAAACAGTGAATAAACATTTACATTTAAATAAGCATATTCAGCATGTTCACCCATTATATTCTAATTACTTAATAGCTTGAACTTTGTTAAACAGTGCATTTTATAGCATGCATTCAATCTTTCTTACATTGCACTGATGATGCTGACAACAGCAAGTAATTGATCTGGGCTGTGCTTCAGGTGCTCAAGTAAATCTTGATGTCTCTCTCTTCCTCACACATTCATTCAATTAATTTCTCCCTAACTTTAATTGACATTCCTCTTTTTTCAAGGGTTTCCAAACTTTATTTCCACAAAGATGCTTTGTCATTCAACTTGTTTCCTAAAGCCCTTCCAATTTGCACACTTTGGTCTTCCTCTTCTGGCTGCAGATGTGTCTTCCCTAAATCGTCCTTCCCCTCAAGTCCCAAATATCCTTTTTTTTTCTTTTCCCCCAGCCATCTCAATTATCTTGAATTTTTAGGGATGCAGAAGTAGTTATTCAGGGTGATACAATGCTTCAGTTGCTATTGCTCCTGAGGTAAGAGAGCCCTGTAGAACCCATAGGTTGGAGGATGGCTGCTGTTAAGTAGGATAAGCACTACTAATAAGCTCCCATTTGCATCAGAAAGACAAAGAATATATTTCTTAGTGAGAAAAAAAAATAAGACCTTGAGAAAACATATGTTAAAAAAAATGCTGTTGCATTAAAAAATTACATTTATGCCTCTCCCTACCTGGTTACCTACCTTGCCTCTGGCTCTGTGAAGCTAAGGCGCCATCCAGACCATGTGTGTTACATTTGCTCTCTCATATTAGAAGCTGCATATCTTTCATAGCTCAGAAATAATAGTAGCAGAGTTGCTTAATTATGGAAATCTCCCCTCTTTTTAAAAATATCTGCTAACAGTAAGGAGTAAAAATGTTACAGTAATTTATGCCTCAGGGAAGTGGCAAAGTCATCCTGGGGATTGTTTTAGTCTACTTTTTCCTTAAAGCCAAGTGTCAGAGACAGTTGCACAAAATAATATGCTATCCTTGACTTTTTGCATGCATAAAACCCTAAAGCTCAAGAAATAATTTCTCCCAATTCGAGCTCTTACTCTGACATTCCTTTAGATTGCAACAAGTATTTTAATGTTAAGAACATCTTCTCTGGATCCTACTTATGTCTTTAAAAAGGCAGTGATTCATTGCTTCAAGCTACAGTTCCAAAAGCAGCTCATTGCTGGATTTTATACGTATTTTTATCAATGGATAAAAAATAATTTGCAGAATTATGTTTCCTGCTGTCTGAAAAGCTTCCAAATTATTTTTCTACCCCAAGAAAATGGAAGTTGAAAATCAAAGCAGAATAATTTTAAATAAGTTCAGATTCATAAAGTTTCTCTCACATTAAATCCTGCTCTTAATTGGGCTACTGGCATAGCTGTGCAGGGAATGAGCCCTCCAGATCCACAGGAACCAGACTAAGTATACAAGTGTGTGCCATAAAGCCACCACGGGCAAAGATGGATTGCAGCTTTATCTTTCCTGGAGTGTATCTGGGAGACCTTGTGTTTATGTAATTGGCTTCTCTCATTTCACAGGATTTGATCTTGCTAATGCTGTAAAATGATCAGGAACCTCTCAAAGTGTAATCGGTGCAATACAAGGTACAGCTCAGTGTCAGCCAACAAGCAGATACAATGTCAATACAACATGCCAGCTGTTAATGGGGTGTGTGCACTTTGGAGATGGGATTTCATTCATTTTATAGTGAATTCTTCATCTATTGTATGCCATTTGTGCATTTCTGATAAGGCTGAAATAACTTAAATCCTCTTCAAACATTGAGCTTTCAGTACTGCCTTGATTACATATACATAACAAAGGGAAATCGAAGTGTTTTATCAGAAGTCATGATTAAAACCAGTTCTGCAACAATTTAAGATGATAACATAAATATTCACTGAAAAATACTGTGAATGTGCTCATTTTAATGACACCTCAAGCCTTGAACAGAGATGAACTTAAACTGCCAGGCTAGATGTTACAGAAATCATGAAAGCAAAAAGGCCTTTTAAACATAAAAGCCTATTTATTAGAACCTGTTTATTTTAATAGGAAATTTTAAAATGTAAAGCACGCTTCCAAAGAACAAACAAGTGATGCTACAGAGGGCAGAATAGAAGCAAAAGAAAAGAAGGGGACTGGCTTTTGCAGTTTTAGCAGGTCATGTTCTAATTATGCTTAGATCTTTGTCTGAGTCAAAAATTGTATGTATTTGAGGAAAGTTGACCCCCATAAACATGCTTACAACCTCATAAAACTTAATTTAATCTCTTTTTTTTTGGAGTATAAGAGGCAAGGTCCTGGGTTTTCTGGTGTATTTAGAATAAAAATATAGTAAGAATAGTTCAGCTGGAAGAGACCTACAACTATCATCTAGTCCAACTGCCTGACCACACCAGGCCTCACCAAAAGTTAAAGCCTTTTATTAAAGGCATTGTCCAAATGTCTTCAACACTGGGGCATTGACCACCTCTCTAGAAAGCCTGTTCCAGTGTTAGAGCACCATCTTGGTAAAGAAATGATTCCTAATGTCCAGTCTGAATCTCCTCTGGTTTGAGTCTTTCAAACTAATCCTGCCTCAGGATCCCAGGGGTAAGAGCACAGCATCTCCTTCTCTAATTCTTCTCCTCACAAACCTGTAGAAAGCAATGAAGTTGTCCCTCAGCCTCTTTTTCTCCAAACCAAAAAAACTCAGTGCTGAGCCACTCCTCACACAACATGCCTCTCTGCCTTTCCAGCACCAAAAAAACCATGAATCTCAAGCTTCATTTGAGACAAGTTTCACATCGAGTGAGAGGGTGGTGCGAAGCTGCCTTGGCCCAAGGCTATGAAGAGATTTCAACTGCCTGTAGCACCACAACAGTGCACAGGTGAGGGCTTTGTGGGCTTCCTTAACTTTGGGTCAATGTCCTTGTAGAAAGCTGCAATGCTCTCCAGCGGAGCAGTGGGGAAGGAGAGAACAGGTGCCTGCCATGATCTGATCATATCCCTGTCTGGGAATGCTGCTCTCAGAGACAGGATCACCATCCCCCATACCCAGAGGCAGGCTTGACTCCTTGCCTGAGGCTCTCCCAGCCTCATGTGAAGGTTCTTCAATCCATGTCTCCCTGACAGACACGAGACACCCATCCTGGCCCAACCTTGTCACCCTCCATCTCCATGGGCAGTCACTGCCCAGCTCTCCTCTGCCCTCCCCTCTCATTCTGTCTGCTACCCTACTCTGGAACAGCCCTGTTTAGACCCATCATGGGACACCCAAGGCACCTAAAACTCTCCCTGGACATGGCCATCACCAGTGTTCTGACTGCTGTGACTCAGCCATGACATCACCAGAGCTGGTGCCTGCAGTTAATGCTGCATCACTGTGACATGCCTGTTACCTTCCACTATTCATCCAAAAAAAAAATTAAAAAAAATAATATGAAATGAATAAATGTGTGTCTCCAGTCTCAGTCACAGCTCCTCATAATGAAATTGCAGGAGGCACCTCCCTGTGTTGGAATAGCTTTGCTCAGCAATATTTACACTGTTTGAACAGACATGTCATGAATTTCATTTTACTGCAATGTACTGGACAATTTGGAAACAACAAATACTTCCCTTAATTATCTTCAATGAATTATTCTAACATGCATTTTTCATTCATTTAATAGAATAATTAAAAATGCAGAACTACCAAGAACCTTTTCCAGAAATAAACATTCAAGTGTATACTTTGACTGGTTTTATATTAAACTGTGGCTGTGGCTCTGACTCTCATTCAGTTAGACATCCCAGAACTCAAACAGCAGAACATAAACAACATATTAGAAAATGTTTTTAAAGCCTGTTCCACTTTCCAAGTTTATTTTCAAATAATACTCAAGATATAAAGACTCATTTCAGCTGCGCTTCTCAAATGTTATGCTCCAAACATATATTCTCTACAGCAAAAATACACTCCAGGAACAAAAACAAGGCACAAAGCATTTTCTTCTTGCTTTGGGAAATGTTCAGCTGTGTAGACTACAACTCGTAATACTTTGAGAGAGAGAAAAAAATACATTTTAGACATTAGACATTTCGAAATTTTCCAAGGTCTGAGCTTCATTTCCTTTGAATGCTGTGCCACAACAGCCACAAAACTAAGCAGAGGTTGTAAAAATGTATAGCACTTTGCACAATAATAATGAACATTTTGACTCTTGGATGGTCAAAATGAGTGGAGGAGTTTAGAGTTTATTTCTTTTGAGAAAAATAAAATACTTGGGAAGAAGGCAAAATATGCAGTAACTGAAAGGGTGTAGCAAATTCAGCATCCATGGGCCTACTTCTAGCTTCCTACTCTGAAACAGGACACTCCCCTTTACATGCACATCCCATGTGTAACCACCTATAGTTCTCGCTTTTCCCCTTTGAGGTAGACTATGCTGCCTGTTTGGATGCTGTTCCGATGTCAGTGTCATCAGATCCGTGTATGTACATAACAAACTGGATATTTGCTCAAAACATCACATTTACAATGTAAATGGAAAATGTGTGTGAACACTTTAAAAACTGTCCATGGCTTTGTCCAGCTAAGCATGAATTTAGCAGTGTGGTGACAAAAACCTCGTTCCACAATTTCCAGAAACACCAGTCAAGTTGGGGCAATTTTCGTTTCATCTGCTGTCTGAAATTGTGGAATAAGCAGAAATCACTTCTCTAATGGGCCAAATGGGCTCTGCCACAGGGCTTGGACAAGAAGCTGCATAGCAGAAGTTTGGTCTGTCAGACAGAAAAGTTTCACTGCATTTGCACAGCAGTGCCAGCTTCTGCCTTTAGCTTTGCTTCCTCCCCTCTTCCAATCTGTGTAGTAAGTGAAGAACCTCATTAACAATTAATCAGCTTCTCTTGGACTCAGATTCCTGTGTGTGTTATGGAAGGTTTCTAATTATGGGTGACTTCATTTAAGAATGTATTAAATACTCTACAGATTAGAAAGGAATTCATCACAGCATAATTAGGCTGGTGGCTCTTTGGTCATCAAGTGTCCTCCCATTTCCCTCATGATAGTGCATTAGATAACGATGCTGAAAAACGTAGTAGCTGTCTCTAATGACTGACCCCAGATATGTAGGCATTGCTTAAAATAAATTGCTTGCTCGTCACTAACAGTTTCTGGCCTCTCCATCCTCACAGAAAGCTGTCCATCAAATGTATTTTTGACTCATAAGCAACATGCAGAATCCTCCAGTGGGACAGTGGAGTGGAACAGTAACCAGATTAGAAAGCCCTGCACAGGAAGGGGACAGAGTCAGTAGCTGATTTTTACTAGTGACAAGGTGCAGTTTCAAACCCCATCTATTTTGTTCCTGTCATTAGGCTACAAACTAGAACCTGATCTACTCCTAGACACAGCAGGAATAATGATAATAATAATAATAGATCTATAGAACTCAAGGAAAAAAAAATCTGTAGAGACACCATTTATTTTACTTCCAGAGTAGGAACAGCTTTGTGATTCCTTTGGAAAACTGTGGAAGTAACATTTAATTTCAATGGTCAATCCACAAAAGTGACAGGAAGGGAGAAAGAAAGGAACTATTTTTTCAGTCCAAAGATAATTATTCTTTTCAAAGAAAATAATAAGAAAACCCATCCAAATGATCCATTTTGCATCAGACTAAAACAGGTTAATTTCATTTTACATTATTAATGTCCTTTGATTTTTTTCAACCTAACCAATTTTGACGAGCTGCTGTTTCTAAAAAAAAATAAAATGAAAAAATCCATATTCTAAGTCAAAATGAGTTTTTCAACATTTAAGTCACTTCTCTCATTTCTTGGTAAAGCTACTTGTTTCACAGTAAGCTTCATTTCCCCTGCATCCCATTTTCAAGCAAATTCAATAAACATACACAGAACTTGCCTGCTTGACTTCCCCAGAAAAAGAATTTCAAGTCAGGATTCTCTGTCCTACTGCTAAAAACAGGTTGTTTCCATAGCTGTCACCTCCCCTGCAGTGAGGGAGCCTGAAACATCCCTAATGCTCCCCGTGCCTATTAAGCCTCTCCTCGCTGGCTGGCAGGAGGCAGGAGCAGCCTTGTCTGCTGCAGTTCTGACTCACTTTCTTGGCACAGCTTCAATCCGTTGGGGAATTCCCTGGAGGATGGATGTGTTGGCACCATGGCTCCTTTGCCGTGTTTAAAGGTTAAAGGAGCAGAGAAACACCAGTTCTTCCTGCAACCACCTCCATGGAAGCCATGGAAGCCTTTCTAGATGCCAGCAGCAAGGGCACCAGAGAAGGACTCCATGCAGGAAGATGCAAGCAGTGCATTTCTGACAGCACACTTGCATAAGAGTCTGTTCAGCCTGTTTCAACCCCTTTTTGTCTCTATTTTTGTCCTCAGAGATAAAAAAAATAAATATTTTGAAATCCAAACTAGTCAGCAATAAGCATTTTGACTATAAGAGATTGTTTGCTGGAAGTGTCTTGAAGGCAACTTGGAGTGGTGAGGAGCAGCAAAGCACCCACTGGGGTCCAGCCAAATTGGAACCGTGTCCCATTGGCACCATTTGTACATCCTGCATATGGCAATGGCACAGGGCTGGACTGAGAGAGATCCTCAACCCAGCAACTGCTTCCTTCTCACCATCCACCAGCATCCAAGACCACAAAAGCTTTTGGGAATGAGGAAAACCCTTTCTATCATCAACAATGAAGCTTTGTCCAGACTGGAGTTGGGCAGCAAGTCCATTTCTCATCTAGATGTGGAAATGAGGGTTGTCAAGTTTGTCTTGACTGTATTCTGTTGCTTTTCTGACTAAAAAACAGATTAACTACTTCATTCCAAAATTTTCTTAGTGAAAGACTTCAATGTCAAAATCAAAATAAAAAATCTGTAGTTATGAAGTTTGATTTCAACACCTAAATATGTCTAAAAGTATGGTTACTTCGATTTGAGCATAGTGCCTTCTCTGGCAAAAAAACCCGCACTGTTTAGAACTATTTTGGTTTGGGGTTTGATGTTAACATTTTGTAATGACACTTTGAAAAACTTGTTCTATTGATATCGAAACCAGACTTTTTTCTGAAATGAAGAATTCTACGACCTTTTAGGAAAAATCGTAGACCATACAGATTTGAGAGAGAACACCAGAGGGTTTTGTGCAGTTCTGACTTCTTGGACAACTCCAAAGATTTGATCCTAAGCCTGCAGCCACTGGTAGCACTGCATCAACTTGCATCTCCATTCACTGCAAAGTCCAGTGACATGATCACCCAGGTGTGTTCAGTAGGCCACTCAGAGTCAAAGGCTTCTTTGAGACACAGCTGTTCATATTATTGAGCCAAAGTGCAGCAGCTCAGTGTGATCCATGTGATGCTATTCATGCAGTAGAATAATGGCTTTTATTTTTTGCAAATTGTGCAAAGGATACAAGCTCTTCCTAAAGTATCTTCTTATTCCTCAAGGCTATTCCTAATTCTTTAGGTACTGCAAAGGATGAAATACCTGAAGGGGGCTTACAAGAAGGCTGGAGAGGGACTTTTTACAAGGGCATGGTGTGATAGGACAAGGGGGAATGACTTCAAACTGAAAGAGAGTGGGTTTAGATTAAATATGAGGAAGAAATTCTTTACTGTGAGGGTGGTTGGGCCCTGACAGAGGTTTCCCAGAGAAGTTGTGTATTCTCCATCCCTGGAAATGTTCAATGCCAAGTTGGATGAGGCTCTGAGCAACCTGGTCTAGTGGAAGGTGTCCCTGCCCATGGCGAGTGGTTGGAACAAGATGATCTTGAAGGTCTCTTCTAACCCAAACCATTCTGTGATTATAGTCATCATAATTCTGTGATTATATTCACCAGGAAAACCTCTCTCTGTTGACTCACCCTCTTTCTGGGCTATATTCTGGAAACAAACAATCATGGATGGCCCTGAGGTTGCAGAAATTTCAGAACAGTTATTTCTCAGGTGAAGGAGTTGCAGTTTATGCTCCATGAGAAAAGGTGCAGAGGATACAGCAATTCTATAAAAAGCTCACAGATTAATTCATAATCAGGATTTAGTTGGGGATGAATTAAACCAGTTTACAGAAAACAAGGGCCAGGTTAAGCATTACATCACATCCAACCTATTCAAAATCCAGACTGAAGCAGTTGAATGCTATTTGGTAAGCAGTTCTTCCGACATTTTCCTCAGCACCATCTATTTCTGATGATTACATTGAAGACAATGTCTGGTATATAGAGAATTTGTTGATTCCATGGAGCAGACCATTGGGTATCCAGGTTGTCAGTAATCCTTTATATGAGCAACCAAAAAGCAAAGTTATACTGATTCTTTTAACTTAAGTTAAAAGCAAATTGCTCTGTTCTGGTTTTATCACTTTAATAGATTTACCTATTCAGTTACTGATTACAAGGAGAGGAAGGGAAAAAAAGCAGGGACAGTTCTGCAGTCTCTGAGCTACCTTCACAGCAGGTCCGGAACACATCTGCAACTTCAGAAAATGCAGATGTTGGTTTAGCACTTGCTGAAGCAATGAGGAGGAGGACATTGTCACTAAATCCCTGAGGAGATGGTGGTAAGCCTGAAGGAAGCCCACAGAAGGAAGGAAATGTGTAGGATGTTGTTGGGATAACAGAAGGACAGCAAGCTTCTGGAACTACAACAGGGAAAAGAGGATGCAAGAAATGAGTTGTGGAAGTTGTAAAATGAGTTCAGAAAATTTTGCAGTGAGAATTTTAGATAATTTCTGAACTGATTGCATGTTTTAATAAAAATATTTTCAAAATAAGATATATTGCTAGTCTATTTTTCGTCCTTCTTTTTGTTGTTGATATCAAAACAGTGTTGTCTTATTGGCACCATAAGCATCCCTGCCTTCAGGGATAGGGGCTCTCAGGTGTTTTTTTTCCTCTAGTTTGGCAATATTCCATTATACTGACAGATTATTTTTTTCTGGAGTGACATTTAAGTGAATTGATTTTGAATCTTTGACGTTGTAATCAATACATGTAAAAGAAAATATTAACTCACAACAGCCAGTTTCTGCTGTGATCATGGTTTTCTTCCTTATTACCAGATAAGATCAGTCACTATCTAAATGAAAAGTGCTGGGTAAACACATTTTACCTAAAAGCAAAACTCAACCAAAACAAACAAGGATAAAAAGATCAGAGATCCTGAGTCTTCTCAGTGCTAGGTGACCCAGATAATGAAGCCTTTCCATCTCCTCTGCACTTTGGGCTCTCCTCTGAGCACCTGCCCAATCCATTGGATTAAAATAGGACTGGTCATGGGTCCCATGAAGCAAGAAACTAATCCTCCTCCTGGTTGCAAGCAGAACTATGCAAGACATATCTGCCTGTCCATTCAGAGCAATTTTCTTCCCCCTCTTCCTCAAAGTGCATCATTACACTGATGCATTGCTTCCCAGCACTGATGTCTACACATAACTCCGCAGTCACAAATGGAATGTGAGGTTGGGATGTTTTCATGGACAGTGGCCAGAATCAAAGCAGCTTTTGTATTGCCAAGGCTCTTATGGGTTATTATGTGTCACTAATTAGTCAAATAACAGATGTAACTTCTGCAGCATGAAGAGCTGTTGTTGTTTTCTCTTGCTTTTCAATTACTGCCCTGTGAGCTGGGACAAAGTGTGTGAAATATGAGGTTATTGTTTTGTATATTTAAAAGGTGAAAAAAGGTGTGTCAGGCTCTATTCTCAAAATTCAAAGGGCATATGGGAAAAGAGACACCAAGGTTGTGAGTCTATTAACAAATGAAGTATTGCCAGGCTGAAGTGCTGGAAATAATCTCCTCAGCTGCTGCCTTGCTAAAACAGTTCTTCACCATTCTTTCCACTTGGCCATCAGTCTCTTCTGAAATGCAGATCAAGGACCCACTGCATGTCCCTACGCTGTTGTGGCAGTCAGACACACCTGGCAGTGTTATGTCCCTTCCATGCCAGTTGACCCCAAAGCTGATGGGTGGACACTGGTGCAGTGTCTTCCACTGGACACATCCGTGTTTTGTCCCCACTTCTGCGTCTTTTTACAAGACTGTGTTGCACATTGCACCTTTACAGAAGTTTTCATCTTTTCCCTCTTTACAGGCTAAACGGCTGGTTCACAACTGTTTGTTATGGTTATGCTGTTTGTTAGCTTTTAGTCTTAACTTTCTTAGTGGTCACATGCCGCTGCTTGCTTCTTCTCTCCTGTTTTTCCAGTGATCCGTGTCCTCCTGGATGTTGTTTTGTTGGGCTGAGCAAACCAGCCTCAGCTAATTTGTCTTCTGTGGTAAGACTCATCCCCCCTTGTCACCAAAGATCCTGGAAGCTGTGGTATGGATCAAGATCAGCCCTAATGCCTGCTGTGGAATCAAGAAATTTCATGGACCTTTTGTGTCCAGAGAGTGAATAATGTTAACAAATAAATGTAATACCCTAGTATCAGATCTGGATACCTTTTAGCACAGAAAATCTTACTCTGTACACTGACTGGACTTTACAGTTTTCTCTTGCTTGACATAAATTAGGAGACATCTTAAAATATTTTCCAAAAATTACAAGTAAAGAACTGGCAGGAATTCAACATATCCTTTGAGTTGGACTTCCCAGTCAAGGAAGAAACTGCTGACTACCTTAGTAGCACAAATTCTTTCAGGTTTGATTTTTCAGCAGCTACTCTATTTGTCCTATTTTGTTTGATTTTTTTTAAAAGTCATTATGACTGAAAACTGGAATTATAAATAAATTAGTGACTTCCCTTCACTGCAGTCATCAGTTTCTTCAGATTCCATGGTTTATGGGAAATAGTCTCCATGTTTCTAAATTACAATTTTGATTCTAACATACAAAATTTTCAATAGTTCCCTCAGCTGAGCATTTGCAGGCACATCCATATCTACATGCAATCACCCTCACGCATTTGCACCAGATAATGAATATTTGAGTGGTTTTCATTATTGAGAGACAGAAGTCAAGAGTCACAAATGGAGCAGCTGTTGATTAAGACTGCTCTATTGAGAGTCCTGAACCTCTCCAAGTTCTCTGAGACAAACTAGGGAACAGCATTAGAGTTTCATGTTGTATCATGTTGCAGTGCTGGAGAGGTCTTTAAATAGCTGGGAGCAAGCGCTTATGGGAAGGGTCAAAAATCAGGATGCTGTCATTATCTCAATGGATTGTTCAGGTAAAAGGTAGAATTTGGTTAAAAATAACGCAGAGCACGTGCTCTAAATCTCTATTTACCAATGGAAATCGATGTTTTGCATTTGAAAAATCAGTAAGTGTTTAAGAAAGTTATTAGGATCCTAAATGCTAATCTCACATCAGAAAATTAATCTGTATTTAACATTTGGGTGCTAAACCTCAGTTGTCTATATGTGGTGAAACTGTTAGAATGATCCTTGGCCAAGTGTAGTTCCCACACACAACTCCTGGACATGGTTCAGAAATTAAAATAAACCAGAAACTATTCCCAATTGGCACTTTGGATGAGGTCACCCTGACTTGAAGGTTAAGATAGTTTAATAACATAGATGCAGGTCATTCTGTGCCAGTTGGCTTCAACTACTCAATTCTCTTACCACTTAATTAGTTAGTGAAGATACAGCTAAGCCCACCAAAGTAATGTCTTTTACTCCTTTGTCTTTGGTTATTAGATAAATACTAAATATGAATACTTCAAACATCTTGCTAGGTTTGTAAATCACTTTACAGGGGTTAATGAGGAGTCTGAGTCATGTGAGATATAAAGAGAATAGTTTAAAATCACAGAAGCAACCTGCAGCAGAGAGACTCGGCTCTGGACCTCTCACAGCCCAGGTTAGACAAATATACACTGGTGGACCTACACAGCCCAGTTTTTCCCTTCAATGGGGACTAAACTAACCTTTCTCTGATTGCCTGGCTACAGGCTTCTTGCTTATTTTGCAATATTTTAGGCTTTATTATGGCTTTGGATTATGTATTTAGGAATTTTGAGTGTAAAAACAACCTTATTCATATTTGTGTGCTCAGAGAATTTTCACATACATGCAGTGAAGCAAGTCAGATGAACAGTGAGGCTCTTTTCACAATTTTCCACTCTTTATCGCCTTGAATACACTAGAGACAATACCAAACTTGTTTATATTAGTTCATCCCTAATATTTAACATTAGTGTGTGGAAGGGGCACTCAGGGATTCCAACTGCCTTATAATGTTTTTGTTGATTATGGTAAAATAATTCAAGGCACTTCACACCCAGGAGTAACCAGACCATGATAAGGAGAAAGTAGAGATCAAGCTGTTGGCATCAAGAGAGATGTGCACAGTCTGAGGTGTTTTCTTCAGCCTCTGAAACTGTGTTCAGCAATTCAGCACGTGTTCAATGCCTATTTAAAACAAAATAATTTAAAATTGTGGTGTTTTGCCAACTCTTCTTTATTTCCACTGCTCCAAATTATGCAATTTTCTCTGAATCATTATTGTACACGCATAATCTATTAATTCCAACCCAGCTGTCCAGTAGTTACCACCAAGGATCATTTGTTTATGAAGGATACATGGCTCTGTTCATTTGCAGACATATAAATGCATAAGATTCTGTTCCATTCCCAAAGGGGAAAAGCAGCACAGCATCTTCCATTAGAATTGCCACTCTCTCACCTCATGTTACTGTTAATTTGGCTGGAAGATCTGTGGCTATTGCAGTTTAAAGGCTTGAGGAAATGCAGTTGTTCTGTTGTTAGCGGAGTTAATAAGCCAAACAAATCCACATTCTAACTCAGATGGCTGAATCCTGCAGACCATCCCCAGTTGAAGTCAGTGGGAAAGAAGCCAAAGGAGCCTGTGAAAGTCTGATAATGCATGTAGGCAGCCACCAAGAAATAAACATTAATTAAGCTCTGGTCTCATTTAGGAAGTTTAATGCTGGCCAGAACAGTAGAGGTGGGATGAGGCTGAGCAGGTTGAAAAGTAAACTTTGTACACATTTGCACTGCTCTTCATGCTCCTCAGATAGAAAATGGTGTTCAGAGATTTATCTGACCAGAAAATCCTGTTCAATAGACAAGCAAGAACTTCATGAATCGCATCAAAAGGGAGGTTCAAGGGGAGTAAACGGTCAAGCTGGACAGCTTTTATGATATTTGAATGTTCAGTTTCATCATTTTTAGAATATAAGCATAATTTTACCTTGCAGAAATGTTTTTTCATTTTTTAGTTTTGAAATATTGTATTATACACTAATCAAAAATAAAGTGACCTATTTTGTTTGAAATAAAACTGCTCTTTTATACCTCAGAACTTCACTGAAATGTTTAAAGGGAAGAAAAATTTCAGAAAACACCTAAAACCCCATGATTTCCCTTTGTTCCATTCATTCTATGAATGTGTCCTATATAGAGAGAAATGGTAACATCATCATCTGTAAGCCAGGGGAAAAGGCACATGTTCCCTAAGGAAATAATTGGGAGCAGTTAGATGCAGTTAGACTACAAAATGGATCATTCATCTGTACTGAGCACTGGTGAGGCCTCACCTCGAATCCTGTGTTCAGTTTTGGGCCCCTCACAACAAGAAAGACATTGAGGTACTGGAGTGAGTCCAGAGAAACAGAATGGAGGTGGGGAAGGGTCTGGAGCACAAGTCTGAGGAGAAGCAGCTGAGGGAGCTGGGAGGATTTAGTCTGGAGAAAATAAGGCTCAGGGGGAACCTTATTGTTCTCTACAACTCCCTGAAAGCAGGTTGTAACCAGGTGGAGGCCAGTCTTTTTTCCCAGGTAACAAGCGACAGGTCAAAAGGAAATGGCCTCAGGTTGCACCAGGGGATGTTTAGAATAGATATTACAAAAAATTTCTTCACTGAAGGGATTTTCAAGCATTAGAACACGCTGTCCAAGGAAGTGATGGAGTGACCATCCCTGGAGGTATTTAGAAGATGTGTAGATGTGGCACTTCTGGACATGGTTTAATGATGGGCTTGTCTTGATTAATGGTTGAACTCAAAGATCTGAAAGGTCTTTTCCAACCTAAATGATTCTCTGATTCTCAGATTCTAGCATGACGTAACACAGACCAGTACAGCCACACTGTGGCAAAAACCTGCTTTTCTCCAAAATGCAACCTACAGACATTTTCACCACCTTAACACTTTATATAGCAACCTACTACCACCAAACAGAACTTTCCCCCATTCAACTGAATTAAGCTGAGATTTTATTCCCAGATGACAATGGAAAATGCATCACCTTTCTCGACCTTGGCAATCTGTAGCATTACCATCTTCCAAAGAGGCAATCAAATACCATTTCACTTGCTGCTCTGAAACAGACCTTTTCACTTCTGGACTTTCCTTCCTGGCATTTGTGAGCAGATGCTGCAGGGAGCTCTCTAATGCTCTTCCCAAGGCAGTGCTTGCTAGAACAGAAGCCTTTGGCTTTGGCATAAGCATAGGAGAATGATAGTCTGCTCCTACACCTGCCCAATGTATTTTGCAAACCCCCAGCCATCTGGGCAGAGAAAGCACTTCATTGGGAAGGAAGGCATCCCCCACTGTGAGCAAGTTCTAAAAATGAGTTGCATCTGAATGCTAAATAATAAAAATACACATCGGCACTTTCTTCACCTGAAAAGAAGACAGCTGTACTCTGCATCAACACTTTCCACCTCCATCCTTCTGCATCTTTCAGGTTGTCCAGCACACATAGTGTGGTCCTTCACCACACTGCAGTGCACTGTTCTCTGAGGGGTGGAACTACAGCCATGGTCCATCACTGCAGCAAGAACAGAGCTGAGCAACCTGCTGGGAAGGTGTGTTCCTTCCCCATCTATTCAACAGCATTATAACTTATAGTAACTTCTTGTGGTATCTTCAAGCAGAGTCAAGGCAGACCTAAATAACAGCAAGACTTGTTTAGCTTTTTGAGTTAAAAGTCTTTTCTGCTGAAGATGTTTCAGCTCCTTAAGACCAGAGTTTAAGCTAGACTCCCTCTGCTTGTGACGACTCTAAATCAACATTTTGGGTGGGATAGTAATAACTCATACTTGTCCAGTGATTCATGCCAACAGTGTTTTGAAATCCCTCAAGAGAACCACATGGATGAGACTTTTGGGGTAATGGAACCAGTTAGGAATTTTCTTGTGCCTTTTTTTTCAGTAAGAAGACACTGACGTGTTTATAAAGAAATACTCTCATGAAAGAGTCCCTGAAAAACAGCATAGATTTATTTATTTTTTTTTAGTAGCAATAGATTTTTTTCTGGCAGTAGTAAAAGACACACAAACAGTCTGGCATTCAAGGCATTCAAATTTGATATTACAGACAGGGTTACAACCTGTTAGTAGCAACTTGTTATTAATCAGAGCTGAAAACCTGGAGCCACTTCAGCCCCATCCCAACACAGCCCACAGCCAGTAACTCAGAATTCATACTCAGATACTCAAATATCCCCCCAAAACTGCTGACAATTTCTAGAGCAGATTAAGAAGTATTCTAATACATTCCCACTGCAGAAACACTTTTCTCCTGCTCCTCTGTTTAAGAAAACCCATTAAACTATCTACGTAAACGCTCCCCCAGAACTGAATTGGGCATGAAAGCACCATTTCCATGCCCTCTCATACAATTTGCAGAGCAAGCACAAGACCAAGTGCTTCATTGCAGTGAGGCCCACTAATGTCTCACCTAAGCCTGGATATATTTTCATATACTAAACTGTATCCCAGCTCCTGCATTCTCCCTGCAGATGATGCAGAGCGACAATCCTGAGAAGAATCATAGAAAAGTTTGGGTTGGAAAGAACCTTAAAAACCATTTAGTTTCAACCCTCCTGCCACGGGCAGGGACATCTTCCACTAGACCAGGTTGCTCAGAGCCCCATCCAACTTGGTCTTGAACACTTCCCGGGAAGAAACATGACTCTAGGTTAGAAACCCAAAGCTGATGCTTCCAGCACATCTCTTGCCCAAGATCTGATCATGTGGCTAAACCACAGATCCTTCTTTTTCCCCTTCTCCTGACTTCCTTCACCTTGAACACTTCACATGTGAGTTTTCCCCCTAAAAATAGTTGTTAACACAGAATTGTTTTCTTTAATAAAAAAGGCTTCCTGAGTGAATAATTCCTCAGTTAGACAGAACAGGGTAGGTGTAATAATAACTACAATTGGGTACTATATGACTGCAGGGCAAGAAAAATATTAGAGAAATAAATTTTTGCATTACAAACTTTATTTGGAATAAGTCTTGGAAAGTGCTTTTAGAAGCAATAATAACAGTTATAATTAATGAATGTGCTGCCAAGTATTGACCAAAAGACTCTTACAAGTTCACCTTTCATTTCCTCAAGGCCTGACTACTCAATTTGTTTTCTTATTAAAGTCCAAGGTCTTTGTGAAAATGTCTTTGAAAACACTCCTCAGCATACAACTACTCCTTGTAAAAAAGATCATCAAGAATCAACTTTTGTGCACCATTTTCCTGTCAATACTTATTGTTTTAGAAGGTTTGCACGGTATTTTGAAAGTCAAAATAAAAGTAGTGTCATATTTACCTGTCAGATAAATTACATCTTTGAAGACAGCTGCATAGCCAACAAAGTGACTCTGGGATCTGAAAAAGACCTGAGTTGGGAAACTAAATTTACCAGAGTAAGGTTACTTGGGGAATAAGTAGAAGAAGGGTTAATCAAGAGAAGAGAAGGAATAATATGATAGTCTAAGTGCAATTATTGAATAACAAAGGACCAAATTTTTGTTGCCCAAAGGATAAGCTCAAGCAGCAATGAAATACAGAGAAAAAAATCCGTAAATCAGAATTTGCAGGCTAAATTTAAATACTAATTTTCCTGGCATATTTTTCCTTCCAGTGTTTGCAGTGATAGCATTTTATGCTCCTGCATGCAAGCAAGCAAGAATATTGAAATTGCTCAGATTTTGCACAAAAGGATGCTGGGAGGGTTCATCCTTCCCAGTCCTTCCACAAATATTCCCAGAAGGGACATTTAGTGCCCTTCACCAGTCCTCACAACGCACTATATGCCTGGGTGAGCCATCAGTCACAAGGAGTGAAACTCTGAATTTAACACACATAAATCTCTATTTGGCTTGAGCCAAAAGAATGCTTGGAAAGTGGAGACTGTAGTGATCCAGGTGGTAAAGGGACACATATACGTGCCCTTAGGACATCTGTAGGACAGACAGCTGTGAGAAATGGTACATGAGGAATTCTTGCTTCCATGCAGAGCAAGGCCAGGTAATATTTGTAAGTTATGGAAAAGTGGTGATGGATTCAATTAAATATACTAGGAAGGCTGTCTTACTTGCTGGCAGGTCAATACCCAGAATATTTTCATTAAGTTTGTCCCCGTGGGTGAGGTCTATTCAGCAAAGGGAAATTTCACAAAATTGAAAGTGTTTTCCCTTCATTTGTGTCAGAGGACATACCTCATACAGGCATTTTAACCACATGAATTGTAGAACCTAAATTATCAGCAAGGCCCTTTGCTGTGGGACCCTGATGCTTCAAAAACCTTCACATGAGATTGTGCCCTTTTTCACCCAGACTGAGTACACAAAAATGGCATTAAAACAACTTCTAGGCTTTTTGCCCTTGGTTTGTTGCAATCTCCAGAAAGTTTGCTCTCATGTTCTGTGTAATGGACCCTTAGACCCAGCTGCCCATAACCCAGCTTGCCTGCAACTAAGAAACAAACAGATTTCAATCTCTCACTCACCCTTTTCATTCTTTTGTCCTCTTATGCCATGGGAAGTTACTTTATCATATAATTATATACCAGATTGCCAAACAATGGCTGTTTCCCATGTTTAACTCTACGTTAGATATGTTGGAGCAAAAGGCTTCCCTTGCTTATTAGGATACAAACAGCAGTGCTTAACAAGTGGGCTTTGCTTCCATATGCAGCTGCCAGATGGACTGGATGTCTAAACATGTGAATGCAAGAGCAAGCAAAGCAAATGCACAGCCTCCTTAAAAATAGAAACACTCTCTGAAGGGAGGTATTACCCTTTCTATACAAATCATAGAATCAGAAACTTTCAGGTTGTAATAGAACTCAAAGATCAAGTCCAACCGTTAACCCAGCACTGCCAAGTCCACCCCTAAAACATGTCCCTAAAATGTATCTGGGCAAACTGAGGCAGAGGTATGTTAAAGACCTTATCTGTGATGGACAGAATGGCAGGAGGATCTGAATCCATGAACTGTACAATTCCTAGGTCCAGGATTTTGCTTTATATTGCTGCCAATGCTATATGATCTGCAGGTAACTGCATATGAGTAAAGATAATGCAAGTTCCTGGGAAAATATTGGATTTCTCCAGAGAGCCCAAGTTGGTTATGAGGCTGGATGTTGTACGAAAAGCTCTACCAAAGTATGGGCCTTTCCTAAAGAAGAGTCACTATCCCAAAATACTATGCCCCAGTTCTGTTTTGCCTGCAATAGCCTCTGAATTGATATTCTCAGGCACATTGTGTGACTCTTTGGGATGGTCCTGTGCAGGGCTAAGGGTTGGACTCAGTGGTCCTTGTAGGTCCCATCCAACTCAGCATATTCTGTGAACCCAGAACAAAACAATTACTTTTTTTTTTTCTGTGAATTAGGATTTGAGAGGCTGTTAGCCTCATTCCTTCCTCAAATTGACCTGTTCACCTTCATCACGTGTGGGCAGGTGTTCAGATTTTTCCTTTTGAGAAAGATTTGAAATAGGGCTTTCATATCCTAACTGGATTCCCTTTTATAGCATGCACTGATTTACAGATGAAACAGAGGGTAGACTTCCTACTTCTTTGAACTAAGTGGTCCTCTCGTCCACTGAAATATATACACATTTTTTTGTTTAACTTTCCAAAAAGTACCAAATAAACACACTGACAACTGGTAAGCCAATGGAGACTCAGCTCTGACTTTTTTATTCTTCTATATCTATTTTCTTTGTCCTTTAACACCCAACTACAAAGTGAGTGATGATAGATGATTTTTCAATTTGAATCATGATCACTGTTAGATGTTAAAGGACAAAGGAAATAAATCATTCTGAAAAGACATAAGGGGGTGGTGGTGTTTTCATCATTCAAAGCCCTTTCCAAGTTGTTGGCAAATAAAAGTCTTCTTTGATGATGGCAATTTCATGGTCTTTATCTCTCCTTGAGGAGGAAGTGCACTTGATGACTTTGAATTTTTTTGTTATCAGCCTGGTGATTTTTCAGGGCAAAAAGGTCAAAAACCTTGCATAACATTGTGAATAAGAAATAGAGTACAGGTGAAGGGAAGACGAGTTTTACGTCCTTTGGAATTGCTGTAAGAGGAAAAAAGCCTCCCACTAAACTATGTCTTCCTTACAATTTCAAGGAAAAAATCAAATTCTGTTCTAGTCAAGCTAGGCTTTGAAGTTTCTGCCCCAAGGTGCCTGCCAACAAACCACATAGGTCCCTGCCACCTCTGTTTGAGACTGTTGGAAAAGCTGAAGGTTCTGGATGGAGTTTTAGAGTACTAGGACATCTTTTTCTCCACGAATTCTCCAACTTTACAACTGTATGATCCAAAAGTCTGGGTAACTCTAAAGGTCTAATGTTTATATTTTCCACATCTCCAGGATGATAAACATGCAAAGCCAGTTGTGGTGTCACTGATGAAAAAAATCATTTCTGTATCATATGCCATGATCCACACCCACTAGAGCATTCACATAAGGTTCCTTGTCATCCTCTTTAGCACAGATGGTGGATCCCTAACACTAATACTGGCCCCACTGGAGTCCCTGTAGTCTTGATACCCAGGAAATGCATCTCCCTGTAAACTGAGTATTCTGACTAAATGGCAATGTCTCTAACACGGCACAGGAAGGTGGAGATATTTAGGACTTTGCCGGGATATTTTTACCCTCTGAGGACTGTAGAGCAGCCTTACACTTAGGTTCTAGAACAAACTAAAAAACCACACTTGTAATAATTGTTTCTAATAAATTAGCATATAAATACAAAGGAAAGACTTACACCAGCATATTTCCAGAAATTGTGGAGTCAACTTACTGCCTTTTTGCTGGCAAATATTTATTGCTACCTTAAAGAAAAAAGACCTGGCTTTACAGTCAAAGGTATCACAGCATAAATCCCAAATGAGAGAGTAAGTGAAATCTGTAGAGACAGTTTTGGTCATTAACTTTTACTGACAAACCCATTTGATGAAATCATCATATGTTACAGGTAATGGGCAGAGACACAGCTTACCACTGCAGGTTTTTTCACCCATCACCATACACAAATTCTCAAGCTCAAATACAAACCAAAAGTTCTGCTTTGTGCCACAGGGGTGTCCTGGGCTGGTAGAAGGCAAGGCAGGCTCTTGTAGCTAGAGAACCACGCTGCTGTTAGCTTACCTGAATGGATTCTGCTACAGATTACATCAAAGTATTCCTCTAGATACTTAAAACATAGTCAGGGAAGAGAGGTTTCCTTCTGACATGGTGCACTGGCTTGGGACACCCATATCAGCACAACTCCTTATTTAACACTTCTGAGGGTCTGGACTTAGAGGGTATTTGTAAGAAGATACAATTGAATTGTAGCTCTACTATTCAAATTTATTTATTTGCTGTGCAGCATCAAACACCACTGAAACACCAGAGATTTCTATCATCTGTGTATCATAAGCATCCTAATTTAAACAATATTATTGATGATGAGTATAATACAATACTCACTCTTTCTTTCATCTGTTGCAGAATAGGCAGTTTTTGTAATAAGATGTTCCTTTTTTGTACCTCCTTTTTCTTCCAGCATACTGTACATGTCTCATCAATGCATCACCTCTCCATCTCATTAGCCATCTGTGCTCAGAAGACCTCTTTTTTCCCCTGCCTCTGTTCATTAATTTCCTTCTTCCTCTTACTGTTTCTCTCTTGCCATGTTATTTTTTATGTTTCTGGAGTACGAGGGGATGTCTGGGGGGGGGAGAATCTTGTTTATGGTACAGATGATATAGTACACAAAGTCCAATTTTCTCAAATGAATAGAAGCCTGCAACAGATCTGGCCTTATTTGTCATCAGTCTATATGTGTAGTCATGTTTTAAAGGGACATAGAAAAGATTTGGGACCAACCTGTTTAAAATCCAATTAGAGGGACATGGAACTAGGTAGAGGTTAATGGCTCAAGTCAAGGATGAAAAACACACAAGTCTACGGTGCTTAAGCTAAAACATTAATAAAGGCAGAAAAAAAGGTAAGCATGTGATAGCAGTCAGGAGAGACTGCATTTTCTGAACTTCAACTTTATAGCTCAATGCCTTCCATTTAAATTTTCCAGGGAAGGTAGCTCTTCAGAAATGCTCCTACTTTTCTGGATGTTCTAATAGCAAAAAAGCCAAACAGACCTTTAGGCAGAGAAAATTGAAAACAATTGCTGAACAAAAAAAACCCCCAGGATATTATGTAATATAAATCAGCAACTGTCCACTGAAATCTAAGAAGCAGCAGCAACTTCTACAAGCCAGAAAAAGGGGTGTCATAAAGAAATCAAAGTATTGTCAGTTCTGTTTTGCAAAGACAATGCGGTCCATCTCAGGAATTAAAAGGGTTACAGTTGAATAAAGATCCCTAGCAATAAGATAATAAAGGCTTGCACCTTGGTTTCTAGTCTGCACAAGGTGCAAGACAGTTGCAGAAATGAAGAAATCAGAAATTCACTGCACAGTGGCCATTACATCTGAGTACAGTATCACCTGTGGTGGAATGATTTGAATTTAAGGTTGTTGAGGGGTTTTTTGGAAGGCATAATGAAATTATAAATGGCAATTTGCCATTAACCACATTAAAACTTCAGTAGATTAATAAGGTCCCAGGTTTGACCATCTGGATAACATTAGCAAGATCATTCCATCCAGTTACTCCCTGTACATAACATTATTCTTTTTTTTTTTTTTAATTAGATATATTTTCTATGTGTCCAGTCTGAAGACACCATAGTGACCTGCCCCAAAAGAAAACCTGTCCTTTCTTTAGCCTGTTTTGATCACCTTTCTCTGAACAATTTCTGCTTCTATTATATCTTTTTTATGATACAGTATAAAAAGGTAAGAATCAAGGTTGAGATGCAACACTGTCTTATACAGAGCAATGAAAATGACCCTAAATGTTCCTATATCTTTATTACTAAATAGTCACTTCATCATGTCCCTGGACATTACTGACCTTCAGCAGCAGTGCCATGCAATCTCCTGATGCCATAGTGATAGTCAAGCAATGAAGGTAACCCTATTTTTCTATTAATTTTATCTCCTTCCCAAAGCAGTGTGAGCTGATATTAATCTACCAGACCAGTGAAGTCTCTACCTGCAGTGTTTCATAGTCAAGATTACTGCAGTCAAGGTGCCTCTGACTGATTCATAGCTGTAAGATACTGAAGTGTACAACAGAAGTGAGTAGCACATGTTTTATAGAATGGTTTACACACATTAGTAGAAATTGCTAAAAGTGACATCCTTCATGACACAGGATTGTCACCTCTGCCATGAGGAGTGACTGTTCTTCTGTGCTCTGTTACAAGTCAAGCCTAGCAAGGAAAGGTGTAGACATGCTGCCTTTATGAGTGCATTTTCAAATAGAGGGACAATGGTGTTGCAGGCATGTGAGATCAGGTAAGGGGACAGGCTGTGCTCAGGAGTTATGTGGTGGATTTCAGTAGTATTGGAAACTATTTCCTCACAAGTGTCAGCTCTCACACTAGTGGCAGGATCATTCATGTTGTCAGAGTGAAGGAAATGTTCCCGTCGAGCCCATCACTGCAAACACTGAGATGTTTCTCCTCTGGGAGGAGCAAGGGAAGAATGATTTACTGGTCTCTGCCTACCTCTAACTGCCTGAGGCAGGGCACACAAACATGGCAAGAGAGATGGGAAGAGTTACTTGTGTGTTTACACTCTCCTTCTGAAGAGTCATATGTTACCTCTCAGAACCTCTCTAAGTACAGGTTGTGACTCCAAAAACATCATAAAAAATGCTATTACTTGGTGCCACATGCAAACAAACAGCTGAATTGAAGGGATTGCAGAAAATATTAAACTCACTGCTTGGATTATCTCACCATGGTCAGCTCTCCAACCAATGGGATGTCATGCACTGCTCTTTAGAGGCTTGGGAAGGTACAGCTGAGGATGTCCTCCTTTTAGTCTTGCTGTTTTGAAAAATCTTCACATCTCTTTGTCTTCTTTTGTTCTCCACACAGAGACACAAACAGACCCTTTCCCAGCCTTCCTTTCATTTTTTTTTCCAGAGCATTTTTAGTTACAAGAGCAGAAACGCAAAAGTTTTAAAAAAGCCTCCACTTAAATAACCTCATTGAAAACCTGCCTGTAAGGAAGACACTTAAAAATGAGGTAAGTGGTACATTCAGACTGTCATAGGACTATTCTGAGCTCCCCTTCTTAGATTTGGGTTTGGTGTTCTTTTTGTGCTCAAGTTCAAAGATGACAACACAGTAGCTCTTCTGAGAAGAAGTGAAATAAGTGGATGACTCTGATAAATGAAACTATTCTTTCCTGTGATTAGCTTAGAAGTAAAAATAAAGCTAAATAGGACTAAACTCTCTTGCAGCAAAAAAAAAAAAAAAATAAACAGGAAGGGGCAAGCTCTGTCTGTTGTTTAATAGTGACTGAATAGAAAAATAGAGAAAAACCTGTAAAGAGGACTTACACCTGGGCATTTTTAGTTGGTAGAAGTGATGAAACCCTGCCACATCCCTGGAAGTGATCAAGGCCAGGTTAAATGGGGCTTTGAGCAACCTGGTCTAGTGAAAGATGTCCCTGCCCATGATGATGTGCGGGCTGGTGTCTTCAAGGTTCCTGCAAACCCAAACCATTCTGTGAGTCTATGATCCCAGTTACAAGGGAATGTAATGACCTAAGAAACTGTGATGCAACTTATAACCTCACAAAATGAGAAGAAGAACTCACCTCAGAAAACACGGCATTCCTCAGAGGACATTGCTTCTTTGGAATTATTGTCTAAGAGAAAAGACAGGACTGTTGCCTTTGCGTGTCTTGCTATTCAAGCTGTTCTACCTACGTTGACAACCTTCTTTAAACTCTTGTTGTATTTGCCATTTATTATAAACCTCCTGCTCCAAGAATGGTGACGGTATGGAAATACCAAACACCTTCTGTTTTTCATGTGTTTCCCTCGTGCCTGGCAGAAGTTATTTCATAGCAAACAATTATTGTGTATTCCTTGGACCCAAAACATTCAAAAGTTTAAAAACACTTAGGAAACCTTTTCTTCTGTAAAAAAAATCATAATTTGTGAGACTGTTTCATGACTTTGAAATGGTCTCCTTTGTGATTTTGATTATCAATACTAGGAACAGCTGCAGGACTTAATTCTCGGTCTCAAGATAGGCCAAAATAAACCTTATGAGAAGAGAAAACAAGTTGTTTGACTTGTTTAGTTCAATAAAAACAAAGTCATCAACTTCACTGTTAATTTCTAGCAGAGACATCCATCTGTGAACAATATGAGAAACAGTCAGGGGAAAAAAAATGCACATGGATCTTTTTCATCTGAATCCCCAGGCACAGTTGTAGTTACTGTGCTGGGTTGCTAAGACTTACACAATAAATAATAGTTCAAATTTATCCCAGGTGTAATTCAGTGGAGTTAGTACAGGAATGAATTGCTCTGTTAGGATGTGATTGCTCCCATTTATTATAAACACTTTTGATATCTTGGTATTAATCTGGAGTATTTCTATCTTCAATGCCAGCAGTACTGGTGGTTTGCTCCACACGACCACAGCAGAAGTGGCTGACAGAGTTTGGCTGACAGAGACATTTAGACACAGATGCACTATGCAGGTGCCTAAGGCAAGATAAAGGCTGCATTTTGAAAAAGAGATCATTTTTTTGGGTAAGGAACTTCATACTTCAAAGTATTTGTATAGCATGTGATTGTTGGGGTTCCCTAGATGTCTCTCGATATGTCAACCTTTTCTGTTTTTCCAGATAAATAAGTGGACAGAAGGTATGGACTGAAAAATTGGTCTTGATGTATGGATGTGCTCTATGTATTCCTCCTCCTCTCACCCTGCAAAACTGGAAAACTCTCAACAGCAACTGTCACTATGAAACCTTCAATCCTGTCACATATTGTCATCCCCTCCACTACAGCCTATCCGAGAGAGGACACTCTCCTGTGCCTAGTATAGGACAAGGGATCTCTCAGTCTCCAAGAGGTATCTGTTTTCCCACTTGCTTATCTTCACATATTATCCCCAGAGAGCAAAGAGTCTCTGACAAAACAGCTGGAGTCATCTTGAAAAGAAGTGAAGAAGAAGCCTGGAAATGTCAAATGGGGGAAGAGAGACCTTGCAGTGAGAAGAGCAGCAGTCTGAACCCGGGCTGGTACTGCCAGAAGCTGCCCTGTATTGTCACCACCTTGCCCAGGCTGGGACAAGTGTCCTCCCCTGGAAGACCATGAGGAGAAAGCACCTGTCCAGCAAGGGACAGCCAGGAGTGGTGAGCAGAGACCAGTGCAAGCTGCGTGTGACCTTGCAGGGCATTTCACCCCAGCACGTGTGGTACAAGCACACGTACATCTGGAGCACCCATATCACAGTATTATTATTGAGGTGGATCTCTTAAATTAAATGATATTGAACCTGAATGTACTGTTCAGCAATTATCAGCTAATGACATGTCATTGCCAATATATTGCTTGAACATGATTTGGGTTTAAAGCACATTAATCTACTCGTTTTAAAAACCAGTAGCATTACTTTTTCATTACACCAGTAAAATATGCCATCGTGTTTAATGGTTACTGAGACCCTTAGTTCCACTGATCTTTGTTAGGTCTCAAAGGGAACATAAAATACTATGTAATAGCACTGCAGTGTAATAGCATCATCCTTACCCCTCCACTAATAACAAAACAGTACTGCAACAATTTAGTTTGAAAACTTGAAAACATTTATCCATTTACTACTGTGCCTCAAAACCAATTTACAGTTAACTGCCAAGTGGATACTGAAGAAAATACAGACCTAATATGGCAAGACATTGTATTACACCCATTATGCTTTCTTCTTCTTCAACAGTAACATCTTGGATCAAATTAAATCCAATGCTAAACCCAGCTCCTGCAAGCAGAATCTTACCAACTTCCTCTTCAAACCCCTTAAGCACAGCAATTTTGCAAATGGATCTGGTGAAAACAAATCCCTTGAGCCTTGTTTATTTTGCCTGGTAATTGATGAGTAATCTCGGGTACATGTATGCATCACCCTGATGGAAGCTGAGCTCAAACATTTATTGTACTTTTTGTAGGTAATGGGTTTCCTTTCTGAGAGGCTCAAAAGCTGTGTCCCCTTGAAGGATGCTAACATGAGACACAGAGTGATAACCATTTTATCTTTATTGCAGAAAAGGGTAACAACCTGGTTAGTGATCTGACTTCCCATCTAACCCCTTCCTGTAGGAAGACCTACATGTGTCTTGATAATTTATTTAATTGAACCATATTGTGAAAGAAAAGATTAAAAATCAGGACATGTTTTTCTGGTTATTGACTTTTATGGTTTTTCATGTTGCCTTTTGTGGCAGCCAGTTTTGTTAAAAGCTCCACTTCACCGAAAATACATAAAGTGAAGAAAATTTCCACTTTTTCAATGTTTTGTCAGTCAGTGACTTCTTAAACCAGAGACAAAATTATTTTGTATAGTTGTTTGCGGACTTTTTTCCCCTAGAAGTATGTAACTGCTTCTGGAGATTTCTTGTTATAGCGTGACGTGTACTTGGTAATCTGTATCCTGGGACCAAAATGGCACTAAGCAATACTTGCCATAGAGGGAATGATTATCATGCAGCCCAATCCAAATATATACAAGGTTCTGCTCATGTCTGAAGGATATCTGGATACAGTGTCTAACAAAGATTTCATTTTGACATGCTCCCCTACTGTCCTGTTTTCTTAATGGGTAGAGCAAAGGGTTTTATGCTCAGGTGATGAGGTCAGTCCCTGCTGCAGCCGTGAGTAACCACATCTGCAGCTTTTTGGGCACTTGCCACCTGAATTTAAGTAAAGAACTGCAAAGGTCACCTTCCCAGAAGCACACGCTCTAACAGATGTTGCATCAGCAGTTACTGATTCTACAGAAAATAGGACGTTTCAGGAACAAAGCAGATTCAAGAACACCATGAAGACACTGAGACACCCAATGAGAGCATGGCTATCATTCATCCTCCCTCCACTAGAGCAGACAATAGCAGAGGTGTATCCTGTGGAGGCATGAGGTGAGGGGAAGGAATGCTTACAGTGGAGAGATATGCTGTACAGAGAAATATCACAAGCATCTTTCTTCCCTTGGCAAGTGGAGACACACCATTAACTACACAAGGACATAAAGCAAGAGACTGCAGTGGCCTGAGCAGTGAAAACTTGCGTCCTAAGACGCCTGCCTGGGTGTATTTAGGTTTATGTGTGATAAGTAGATCAAGATCCATTACAGACAACCTGCTTGCTACCACACCCATGAGCAAAGGAAGTGTTCACAATGTCAGGGCAGAAAGGCTTTTCTTCCACCATCAACAGGAATAATGAGGTGCTTTCACGAGTAATTCAGAGCAGTAGAGTCCTGAGTGGATGAAATCCTCACATCTTGAGTTTGTTGAATGGATCTCCTACAGAGATGTGATAGTTCCATTTGACCACACAGGGACCTTGGACTAACAGCAGCTTTGACTCCTTTGCCCACATGCTGACATGTTCAAAGTAAATATCCATATTTGATTTAAACAGGCTCTAAGCTTAACAGAGGCTCCCTTTGAACTCAATGGATTGTGTAACCATCTTGAGTCCTTTTCTTCCACTCTAACAAAGACAGCTAAAATAAATAAAATTTCCCATCACTTTCCATCTTGCGTAAACAATGTCCAAGATGACTGTTTCAGAAGCAGACATCTACTCTGCATGCATGCAAAACCAGAAGGATGGAATCCCATTCCTGCTTAAAGTGAGATGAAGCTCATCCATATGAGTCTGTACTCAGTTCAATATTCTGCCTTTGGCAGTAGTAAATTGCTAAAATGCAAAGAAAGACCCAATTCAGCTGAGCTAACTGTGATCATTACTGACTTTAGATGCCCTTCCGATTAATGAACCATTCACAGGAAGCTCTGACTTTTCATCTTACATACTTATGAATTTTGAATATCCACCAAAACCAAATAGTTTCCGGTAAAGATGATGTGATTTGCAAAATATCCATTTCAATCAATCCTCATATGCACAGGATTATAAAGTTATCTATACACATCATTCAGTGCTTTAAACAGTGGCCTGGTTTAAATCCTAATGAAGATGGTGAAGAAAATCCATTGATATTAACAGGCTTTGCCTCTTGATCAAGGAGAATATCAAAGTGTGTTATAGAAACTTCCAGGGTAGACATTTCCTTGTATTGATCATATAAAAAATGCTATTCCAGGAATCACCAATACCTTCACAAATATCTGAGTGTTTTCTCTGGAGATGTCAGGCAACTGTGAAGGACAATAAACTGACCATGGCATTTTTCATCATGAAAATAATATCAACCATCAAGCCCAAGAGGCTCTATTGCTAAAAATATGCAATACCTGTAAGTGTTGGATCCATTAAATAGTGCTAAAGATCTCCTATAACCCTGGAGATTCCTATTCCATGGTCGGAAAAATGACATTTGCTCTCTTATCTTACTCTGAATGGTCATACTTTTAACTCCAAATCTGATGGTTTTGAGATGTTTTTTGTTTCACAATTTAATGGGACATGGACTGGTACAGACCATCGGTTACCAAATTATAAAGGTAATGTTTGCTCTTCATAGCTCTCTGTCAATCTCCTGCCAACACCTTATCTAACCAGTCAAATTCCCTTGATACAGCTAAACACTCTCCCCATATCAGTCACCCCACCAAAGTGATGGTGTCCATGAACTTGCTCACAGTGCACTGCCCCATCATCCAGATTATTAATAAAGACATTAATCAGAAGGTAATCATTTACTAAACTATATGCTCTACTGAAATTTCAAAAGTCTTGGTTTGTTGTTGGATTTTGTTTGTTTTTATGGAAAGAAAACAGTGGGAATAGATGTCATAGAAATCTAAGCACCTAAATATCATGACATGAGTCATAAAAACCACAGCAATGACAACTAAAGCACAAGCAGTATTTTCTCTTGCCTGTTGATAACACTAAATGTATCAAATGTATACAACTCTGGTAAGAAAAGACTTTTAGCCTCTATCTTAGAGCTGAAAGGGACATCATGATGTCCAGCATGATTTCCTCATAATTCAAATTCAATGTTTCCAAATTGAAATGATGTGTAGGTGGCCCAAAAAAATAAGGAGCCTGTATTGCAGTGTTTAGCTAGTTCAGTGAACCATGGAGGAGTCATGAGGTTTGCTTTGTATTCTCTTTCCAGTATTGATAGTAAAGAAAGAGATCTTTATTAGGATGCTGAGCACTTAGTATTAAACGCTGTCTCTCTCTGACTTGAGAGAAAACAAAGATATTTGTCATCCTGCACCCCTGTAATGTTCTCAGATTAGGATCCCTGTGAAACCTGAACTTCTTTCTTTATCTACCACTGTTTCAGTACTAAAAATATTAACAGCTCCAGGGCACATGTGCAGGAATTCAACATCCATGCTGTTAAAATGACAAAAAAGCCTTTCACTGGTTTTGGCCCAGACCTGCCAGCAGGCTCCCAAATGGTTGGTTCCTCAGCATGGTTTGGAAATCAGTTCAGACCAGGGACCTGTTCCGTGAAGTGCTGCATACTGGAGGGAAGTGAATGGCTTGGCACAACCTGGTTCCACTTCAGCTCCTGGCACTGCGTAGTTTGCTGGTAGAGATAGATTCTGAACTTGAGCCACCAATCTCTGAACATGAGCCAGCAGTGTGTCCAGGTGGCCAAGAAGGCCAATGGCATCCTGGCCTGTAACAAGAACAGCGTGGCCAGCAAGAGCAGGGAAAGTGATTCTGCCCCTGTGCTCAGCACTGGTGAGGCCACACCTGGAGTATTGTGTTCAGTTCTGGGCCCCTCAGTTCAGGAAGGACATTGAGGTGCTGGAGCAGGTCCAGAGAAAAGTAACCAGGTTGGTGAAGAGACTGGAGAACAAACCCTATGAGGAGAGGATGAGGGAACTAGGGTTGTTTAGCCTGGAGAAGGGAAGGCTCAGGGGAGACCTCATCACTCTCTACAACTACCCGAAAAGAAGTTGTAGCCAGGTGGGGGTCGGTCTCTTCTCCCAGGCAACTACCAGTAAGACAAGACGGCACAGTCTCAAGCTCTGTCAGGGGAGGTTTAGGTTGGATATTAGGAAGAAATTCTTTACAGAGAGGGTGGTCAGGCATTGGAAGGGGCTGCCCAGGGAGGTGGTGCATTCTCCATCCCTGGAGGTATGATAGTGCCATAGTCTAGTATCTGCAGTGGTAGTGGATGAAGGGTTGGACTTGATGATCTCAGAGGTCCTTTCCAACCCCCCTGATTCTATGATTCTATGATATAAATGTTTTCTCAGTCATATCAGAAGCAAATCCAGCTTCTCCCCCACATTGTAGTTCAAATGTCTTCCCTCTTCCCTCTCCAGGGATGTATAGGACTCCTCCACTACTTTTCCCAGCATCTGGGGGACTCAGTACCTGACCTCAACGTTTCCTCTGTGTCAGACAGAGGCTGCTACTGTCTTCGAAGGAATTCAGTATTAATAACACTGTCTGGCAGGAAATGACAAGCACAGAGGATCAAAGACAAGAACATAAATCTAACAATCTCCATCTCAGGATTCATCTTCCCACTCCCCACTGATAAGGATGCAAAACTGAAGAGAGGTGGGAGGATTTACTGAGTGGGGAAAAGTGTATGAGGAGTGAAGGAGTGAGAGTGAACCACTTACTAATGAACTTATAAAAGCAGGATGTTCCCTAGATATTAATATGCAGAGATCACTTGTAAGTCCCTCTGAACCCTCTGAAGGCAATTGGGTTTTCTGCACTTTCTCACACCAAGCCAGGGAGATCCCATTGCTGTGACACTTGACAGGCTAAACAAAGTCACCTTCTCCCTTTCCCACAGGGACATTCCAGACAGGTTCTGACAGTTTCTCTGTTTCTGGTTTCTCTTAGGGATAAATATCTCTCTTGGGTGTGATAAATGAAACATGGGAGCACTACGGGTTCCTAAAGCAAAGGATTTGCAAAACTTAAAGGCACCTCTAGGAGCTGCAGGGCCAAGGTATATTTCTTGCTCTCTCTGCTTTGTATCAATACAGAGTGACCTTGACACCACCTTCCTTACTGGGAGCTGGACAGCCCTTGTACAGGGGACCCTATGCATCATCAGACCCCTCTATACCAAAGCTCCTCTGCTGCTCTCAGTGTCACAGAACCATAGGATCATTTAGGTTGGAAAAGACCTTTCGGTTCATCCTGTCTAACTGTTAAACCAGCACTTCCAAGTCCACCATTAAACCACGTCCTTCAGAGCCACATCTACACATCTAAATATCCCCAGCAATGGTGACCCTACCACTTTCCTAAGCAACCTGTCCCAATGCATCAGCACTCATTCAGTGAAGAAATTGTTCCTAATATCCAATCCAAACTTCCCCTGGTGTAACCCAACCATTTCCTCCTGAAGATGTCCTTCATCTCATCTGACTGTTCTCTGCTCTCCAGGTCTGCTAGGATACTCTCTGGGGAGTATGACATCCATCTCAGTGTTAATTAATGTATTGGGACTGTTAGATCAGTTCTTCAAGGGCTGGGGAATTTTGAAAAGATACTTACACATAGCAAGATGTAAGGTGTAACTGAAAAGTTTACTGGAGCCCTCCACTGTTTTCATTTCTTCATCCCAAGTGGCTCTACATAAACTAATTATTTTTAGTTATAATGTAATTACATCAAGAATCCTTGCTCAAACAGACAAGGTGATCTCAAGTGAATTCTTTACTGGGACTAGTCTAAATTAAAGCATTAAAGCCTTCTTCCTCCATTCAGAGGCTTTTTTGTCCCAAAGGAGCTAAGATATTTCAGCCCACAGAGGATGATCCCTGTTCATAACTGTAACATCAGTGGCATTGGCTGTTTCAAAAATTGGGCCCATGCCACTTCATAGGCAGTGGAACTGGCTGATGGAGAGTTTGGGTTTGTAGAAGGTGATTTTAACCAAAGATAAAGTAAATTTTGATCTCAGCTTCCACCTAATCACTGACCCCCTGTGTTGGGAAAAAGAGGAAGACGAGACTACATATCAATTCACACTTTATTGAGTGAACCAAGAGAGGAACTTGGTGTCAGAAAATGCCTGGATTGAAAGTGCAGAAGTCTGCATACCACTGAAATACTTTGAGTTAGTTTCCTTAATATTGTTAAAAGATTTGTGATTTGAAGCCTATAACAGGTGAATGTGAGCAGTCATGATGGTCATCAATGCCACCTTGCAGATCCACACTAACACTGAGTCGGGACTGGGAAAATAGGATTTTTAATCTTGCCCCAGAAGTGCAATTGACTGATTTACTTTCTAAGTGAAAAAGCAATTACCGTTTTCTCCTTGTCACCAACACTTCTGCATCTCTGCCTCCCATCTCCTATAATTAGAGCAGACACCAATAAGGTTTGATATTGACATTGAACACTGCTGAGGGGATGGAAACCTCCTGGGAAAAGAACAAGTATGGATGGGTGTCCTGGAGTTTTACAATACCTTGTGTTGCAGGCTTTTAAAGCTGTCAAAAAAATATACATCACTTGTTTTACAGGTAAATGACTACAAGATAAATATGTGGTCCTGTTTCACTAATGTCTTTGAAAGTGACAGCTGTATTGAAAAAATTGAGGGCTATTAAATGGAATTAAGTAAGTAAAAAATATCAGTAGTAGTTACTGAGGATGGTCATTTATTGCACTTTCCTAAATAGGAAGAAAAATTTTTGCTTAATGGTGCACACAAATAACAAACACACCTTGATCAAAGTTTTTTATCACACTGTTATAAATATTCTTATTGTAAGAGTTCTGTGCAAATATAGAAAAAAGTCTTTCCTGTGCCTGAGAAAGTTGCATCAAGAAATGCAGATACTAAAATAAGGCTACCCTTAAAAAACTCCAGCCAGTTGTATGAATACAAATTGCTTTTTAAATGCAAATCATTTAATCAGATTAGATGAAGATGAAATCCACATGTATGTGCTGAGCCACTCATTCGTATTTTCTGTCACCTTTGGTCTGAATTTCAAATTTTGGGAGAGCTTCCTTAATACTCATAGTTCATTACATTCCAGTCACAGTGGGCTTATACGGGTCTCTTCTGCTTTTCCTCAGTCACTGCCTCCAGGAGTCTGAATTGCAAATTAAGGATATTTAACATGCTTGTTTTGTGCATGGCTGTCTAATTATGCCAGACTGGGCAGCTGGTCACTTTGCAGAAAGACCAAAACCAGCACATTTTCTTTTATTCTTTTATGGGCCAATACCAAATCTTTGATGTTTATGTATTTTTTTTATTTTAATTAAGAGGCAGGGGGAAATAAAATTTTTGTGCTTGGCGTTGAATGACTTGAGGTTAATTTTATGGTTTATATGATTTTTCTAGGATCATATCTATTAAAAAATAGATTTCAGAATTCTAGTGAAAAACAACCAATTGTAGGTGTTCTGTGGCCTTCTAAAAACAACAATTTGAGTGTCAGAATGTCATGTTCCTTGCTGCTCTCTAGCTAAGATGGAAATCTCACTGTAGTTGTTATTTTCAGGCTATCTCCATAATCATTAAACAACAGCAGTAACAGAAAAGGACCTTAACTATAAAATCCTGCAGACAGGAGTAATAATAGAATATTCTTTCTTATAAATTTTTATGCATGGTATGAGTTAGGCAGTTTCTCTGTTATTGGTTAAAAACAGAAAAAAAACCAAAACTAATCAAACAAACAAACAAACCAAAACCCACAAAACCTAAACTGAAAAAATGCAGATCATGTGTTAGAATAAGAAACTGGGAAACAGCATACGGATATGGGCTGCTATAGTCAAGGATGGAAAAGTGAAGAACTGGCTCCAGAGAGGTTAGAGTTTTAAAGGAGAGTGGAGATATGAGCAACTTGATCTAGTAAATGGCATCCCTGCCCATGGCAGGGGGTTGGGACTAGATGATCTTTAAGGTCTCTTCCGACCCAAACCATTTTGTGATTCTAAATCCCTGACATTTCCAGAAAGAGCTCCTCTGAAATGAGAGGCATTCTTCGAAGATCTTAAATTACTACAAGTGATGTCCCAGTTAAGCCAAGATGGCTGAAGAGGATAAATAAGTACTATAATTTTCCTCCCTCCAATAAGTTTCTTGAATATTAATCTTCCAGTTTTAGACCTGCCTGTGTCCCTCATTTTTTCCAACACAACAGTAACAAACATTTAGCAGCATTTCCTGTATCTTGCAACTTGTTTTCTAGACATTTCTTTCAATTTTAGTAATAATTTGCCTACAATTGACTGGCTGGGTCACCTTCCACCCAAAACGCTGTTTGTCCTAGGTCTTTCTATTTCCACACCTGCACAATTCAGTGACATTTTGTTCCATCTGTCCATCTGCTTAACACACCTGCCTTCTCTTCCTCCAGGTACAGAAGCTGATGACTATGACAAATAAAAGTTTGGACTGAAAAACAATGCAGCCTTTGTCCTTCATTGCACATGCTATTTTTGAAGGTAAACATCAATAAAGTTCCAAAACTGACTATTTTATTTCGGCAGAAATGGTCACCTAAAGATTTGTAAGGAGTGAAAATTGAAAGGAAGACATAGGGGAGCAAGTCCATTGTTCAAGCAGTCTGAAACATCAAAGCCTGCAAAAGAATTGGATCAGTTCTTTAATTTTTAAATCACATTACCCAATATATTACAGGCTGTTTCAAAATATTTTTGTACAGTACAAATTTTACCTATTGTTCAGGAGGCCCAAGATGTTTTCAGCATAAAAAATTCAGTTTTGACTGGAAAAGAAGACAGTAGTATAACAAAACTATGCCATATATTGTTGGTTTTGTCATTTAACATGAGGAGTAAAGACACAGCTCCCAAACTGCGCTGCAAGAACCTTTACAATATACATCCCTTTTAGACAATATACAAATGAATTTTTGTGCATCTGAGAGAAAGAGAGAGAGAACAAGGAGAGCAAAAGTGATTTAATTTGTATTTTTCCTTAGCAGAATGTAGCAGTAGATTATTTCACTAGTCAATGGCCTCATGATTGCCAGTACTTTACTTTCCCAAACTTTACTAAACAGAGATGACAAATGTGATTCTCCCAGTGTCAATATTTTGTCTCAGCACCCATGAAGTTAGTGAAAACATCAAAATGCACAGAGGAAAATATAACAAGTCCCTTACACTTGTTATATTTGTTACACAGAGGGATCTGTGAAGTGGCCATCTCCCTTTTACTCAGCTTTTTTTTAATTCCAGCTATTTTTCATACAAATTGAAACAGTTCAGAAAAAAAATGCCTGCTGGAGACTTCTGCAATTCTAGTTGAGTTCACTAAAGTGGTCGATGAGTGACCACTCCCTCTGTTGTGAATCAGGTATCTGATACAGACTCTTGGACTAGGAAGGAACAGCATCAAGTAATGCAAGTAATTCTCACTTGCACAGCAGCAATTAGGATGGCTGCAGAGTTGTTTGGAAGGAACAGATATCATTTTGCATAAGCCTTACAAACCCTGGATAGAAAAAGAAGAAAAATATTAAACCTACTTCTTACTACAGGATGGTTTTAGCTTGCCTGTCAGTAAAATTTGCCTCAAGTTTCCCTCAGTAGATGAGTTTGAGGTTCAGGAGATGTGGATTTATCTGATCTCATTTAAGTATCAAAAGTCTGGCTGTCTAGGTGGAGGATTTAGATCCTGACGCTCTTAATGAAAATAAAGGAGCAGAGGGTAATTTCTCCTACCCTGAAATACATGCTTACAAGATTAATTGCTCTCTGACACCCAGCAAGCCAATCTTTCTGAAGAATCTCCATCTAGATATTGCACCTGTCGAAGCAGCGGGTGCCAAAGGATGTCAGACAGGATTTCCCTCTAGAAGCCTTCAAAGCCAGCTCATGCAAGACACTGGCTACTCAATAAATGGAGATATTTATGTCCAGCAGAACTCTTTCACCATTAGTCTAAAATGTACGTTAGGTCTAGCAGCTTTAGTTCCCTGAAGAATTTTTGGCTGATTTTCAGTCCTGTTCCTCAGGAATTAAGTGAGGAACATAAGAAACATAAGAAAATTAAAAAGAGCTGTACTCACTTTGTAGTAAGAAGGGGAGGAGTCTTTCATAGCAACACACAGAAGGGAATACCAAATAAGTGGAAACATTCCACATTTTCTATGGCAAAGTTATTTTGAAATTAAACTGATCTTTGGAAACTCTTATACAAGACAGTACCTCTCAGGTGTTTACTCTAGGATAGGGTACATCCACAGAAAACATGTCAAAAATGTTTCTGACAACATCTCACATCTAGAATGGAAACAGAAGAACCTAAATCTGATCATGACGGATACAGGGCTGATAAATTAAAGGAACCCACTTGACACTTTCTGCAGTTAGTTGACAGGAGGGGCTGTGATTCCACTGGGAGGGGCTGCATCTCACAGAACCTTACCTCCTGTAACTGGTGAGTTGTCTGAGAAAGAAAGAAATGGATAGGCAAGAAAATATCATTACAATATTATCAAGTCAACACTGATACTTTGGTGCTCCATCTGCTCAATGCCCTACAGAATCTGTGGCTGCCCACACTCTACCCTGTGTGCAGACAGATAACACTCTGCAAGTCTGAGCAATGAAACAAGTGTTTGCTGGTCTCTGCTCAGAGGCAGCTTGTCCCTGGAGCCAAGTTCTGCTCACACATAAGTCAGACTTAAAGTTTACCCACACCACTCTGGGAACACGATCAGGCCTTTTGTGTTACGTTCTTAAAACTCCCTTGATTGTTGTTTGCGAAAGATGATAGCATACACCACCAAGAGGGCACTTCATCAAGAGTAAACAAACAGCACCAAGGGAAAGAAAAAGGTTGTTGGATTGAGCAGCCCATTGTCCCAAAGCTGTAAAACTCATCTATAAGATCATATTCAGCAACTGTTTGCAATTACTGCAAACTCTGAGGAGACAAATCTTTGTCCTCAGCTTTTGTCATCCCAATGGAGTCACATAAGCCTTAGAAATAAAAGATGGAAAAGACCTCAATAGGTGATCTAATGCATCTCTCAGAGTCTGTTATTCAAACAAATAAAAGGTAATTTCTCTACAGTTACTCTACTCAATTGTGTTTTTTAAAAAAAGCCCTTTACCAGCATGGCAGGTGCTAACAAATCAAAGGCTGTGCTATTCTCTGAGCTACTCTAAGATTTACAGCAAAATATATTCCCATCTTCATTTTGCACCGTGGAGTACAGCAAAATTGTTATAACACACTGCAAAAATCTCAGAGACTCTTTCCATAAACCAGGTAAGAACTTTCTCTGCCCTAGCAGGGCTGTAGTTTGGTGTTGAGCTCGTGAGGGTACAGTGCAGACAATATAATCATGTGTCACCATTGCACTGTCCATACTCAGAAAAAGGCAGAATCATAGAATCATAGAATAGAGTCAGAATCACAAAGATTGGAAAAGATTTCCAAGATCATTAGGTCCAAACTTTGACTGAATACCACCATGCCCACTAAATCATTCCATGAAACACCGTATCTACTTTTTGTAATACTTCCAGGGATGGCAACTCCACCATTTCCCTGAGAAGCCTGTTCCAATACTTGACCAGTCTTTCAGTGAAGAAATTTCTGTTAATATCCAACCTGAACCATCCCTGGCACAACTTGAGGCCATAACCATCATAACCCAGACTTCAGTCTGGGCAGGAGGTGGTGTAGCACTTATCTAAAAGCAAACAAGGTGTGGATATATGATCACATTAGTTTTTATGTGAAAGCCAAAATGGTTATAAATATTCTTCTTCATGCTGTGTCCCTCATCATGCTGCCAGAGCTGACCTATAGTGAGGCAGATAGCTGCTGTAATCAGAAGGGAATTTAAGGTGTTATCAGTGAAGATGTATCTATGTGCCCCTCTATCACCAGAGAGAAAATGAAAAGCAAACAATTTCAACAGCAAATACCCTAGAGCAACACATGAACTCCACAACAGCCTACTGGTTCAGGGATTTTTTTAGATATGGGATAGGGTGGGGTTTTCAGTGGGGGGGGGGTGGGGGTCTTTTTTAACAACTTAAGTGAAATCATCGCTTTTATAGCTCAATGATGTCTTGCTCCTTTCACCAGGTCACCTCTGAGGGAGACATTGCAATCAGGTTTTATCTGATACCATCAGAGCAGATGAGCCAGCTTACTGTACATACAGTAAAGCTGCTAATAAAGATGTCTGACCTTGGGGACAAAGTGGCTGAGAGTTTCAATGGAGGACAAAGTGGCATTGACTGTGAAGGCCAGATGTGACAGATGTGACAGCAGACTAACAGAAAAATTAATTAGCAGCAGCTGAATTCTTATATGTGACCCAGTTTCAGGGAACAGAGTGAGAGTGTTTTCTTTAAGCAGCTTTCAACATCATCAAATTCCTTGACACTTTTGGATCCTTTGAGAAAAATGAGACACCAGATGCAGGGGATGGTAACGTGCCCCCAGTTCTCTGCCAGTTTTGATTCAAACCTGCAGGATACATCCCAAAGCCCTGTATTTTATAAGCACTAGAAAATACGCATTGCTGGTGGAAAGGTCATTTTTAATAGCACTGTGATAAATATGAACAGGAGCTATGCTGGAAAATTATCCACAGAGGGTTTTAATAGTGCAAAGCTTCATTTAATCGGGGTCTCCTGCCTCACTGTACAGCCCAGCCCATCAAAGCACACCTCCAGATGACCAAATCAAGACAAGTAAATATCAGACATGGTTTACTTAAGAATTTTTAAAACTCATTAATTTCTTCACACTAGAAAGGAAAACAGATTTCAGAAGTGCAAGATCTATAAATGAAACCAACTTCTTTACAAAGTTCACATTTAATTATGTTCAAAGATCAAATCTTACTATTTTTTCCAAAGTAAAATAAATCAGGAAACCCAAAGAGCAACAGAAAGAATCAAGAAACGTGAGCTCAATGTAATTCAGTGCTTTATGTCATTCTCGGAACTGGAATTTTGTTGAATGTTGCAACTAAACCTAAACTATAACAGCATGTCTTGCCTGTTTGCTATTCTTTTGCATAAAAAGTGAATTTCAGTGATAAGGGAAAATTCCAGATCTTTAGCAGTGGAAATTGAAATACTCTGCAGACCTATAGGTTAAGTAAACCTGTGGAAAATAAATGTGATTGTGAAACTTTCATTCATTGCTGATAAAGCCTTTATTTGCTGCAGTTTCTATGACAGAAAAATAATTTTCTAAGCTCTTATTTATTTGCTAACAGACCTGTAACAGTTCTACCATTATTATTTGAGCAGCTGGTTCCAATTTTGAGGTAATAAAACACCTATAAAAATGTTTTCTAAAATAAATGTATAAAACAACTGAAATTAAATGGCAAATAACAAGAAGATGTTGTTGATTTGTTGCTGGAAATTATTTGCTTGTATCTGGAAATTATTTACTTGTATACTAGGCTGCATAGTATCAGAGCTAACCAGGGAAGAATAATTCTGTTTTGCATAAACTATTGATCCTTCACTGTTTGGATTAATTTTCAGCAGACAAAAGAGAGGGTTTGCACTTTGTTATGGAGAAAAAGAGAGGTTTGCACTTGCAGATATACCAGATCAGTGATCCTGGCACAAAACATTCACAGACCTCAGGCTCCTTGCAACACTATCTGGCCACAAGTGGGTACTTCAGATGAGTTTTCCCTCAACATTGAAAGCTTTGTTTTCTTTATTCTTAGCTAAAGTTACATCTCACTTAAGAGAAACCCTTTCAGGTGAACTGTTTGCCAAACTGAGTTCATTACTACACGTATTTACCAAACTTTGATATTGTTGTCAATTTATCAACACTTTTCAATAACAAAGCTCTTGATAAAAAGTAAATAAATCCTATCTCTGTATGCTGTAATCAACAGCCTAATTTCCCAGAGGATTACTATGGTGTTTCCATCTCTAAAGTGTTTAGTAGTACTAAGACAAAATTCATCTCAGCACTGAGAGGGTGCTGTCCCACTCACCCAATCTGTAAAAACCAGCCCGAGCAGCCTCCACTGCTCATCTGCCTTCATCCCTTCCAGCTTTCACAGCTGAATTGTTTAACCAGATTCAGACACAGGCACCTGAATCATGACATCCACATCTGCCTCTGCAGTTGATAGCTCAGCATGTTTGTCCAGTGCTGTTCCTTATTCCTTCAGGCACAGTGACCATGTTCAAAGTTGCCTGTGAGCAGGATTGGGCTGGTGCACCCCATGCAGAAATAGTTTGTCTTTTAATGAGATTTCCACCAAAAACCACTGCTGGAAGAGGCTGGAGTGAACTAGTTGGGGGTTTTATCTTAAAGACCAACATGATCTAATGGGTGGCATCCCTGCCCGTGGTGGGGGCATTGGAACTCAGTGATCTTTGAGGTCCCTTCCAAACCAAACTATCCTGTGATTCTATAATTCTATGAAAAAGGCTCTTTGTGCTTTCTTTCACCACAGAAAGGGTGCCCACCTCCTCTCATAAACAGACGGTATAAAGGAAAAATGTGACAGACGTGAGCTGCAGCAGGAGAACCTCTGGTTTAAAAGGAAAATAAATTCTAAGTGATGAAGCACTAGGACAAGTGCCCAGAGAGATTGTCAAATCTTGATCCTTGGAGATATTCAAAACTTCAAAGCAAACAAATCCTTGAGCAAGCTATCTTCAAAGGTAGACCTGCTCTGAGCAGAGGGTTGAAATGGAGACCCTCAGAGCTCCTTCCAGACTGAGTTGTTCTGTGAATCTATTCATTATTCTCTTCAGTATCCCAGAATTTAATGACAACCCTGAATAGTACCCTTGATCAGAGAGAAGAGCATTTAGCTTTCTGCCGAGGTCATAGAGAAACAAACACATAGGATGCTGCTTGCAACCTGCAACTTCAACCAGAGAAGATTTTTATGCTCACTCAATCTAACTCCTATCACTCCTGTGCCGTGAAGGGCAGTACTGGCAAGGTCCAGATACAATATCAACCCCCTTGTGGTACTTTTTAAAGGAAATGAAATATAACTATATTACTCTTAACTTACCCCAATACGGTAATCCAGATGACTGTGTCCAAGGAAAATGGAAAATATTTAATATATTTTAATAATTCCTCAGTACACCCTCTCAGAATCTAACCATTTCCTACTCAGGCTCATTCTTAAGCCAAAACCAACTTATTTTTATTTCATTCTTTCAATAGAATAATTTTCAATTACTTGTCTGGACATTTTTTTAGCTAATGGACATTTTACTATCTATAGCATCTTGTGTTAAATCATCCAGTGAAAGGCGCTGAATAAATAAAACATAGAATAACACATCACATCACAGAAATAGGTCTTAGTTTTCTTGAGCACTGTGAGGAAAGAATTCCCATCCACAGCAAGCCCAACAGCTCCATCAATACTTAAAAGCATTTAGACTTTTGATCAACTCACACAATTTTTTAAAGTTCAGTTTAAAAAAAAATAAATTCAATAAACTTCATTTCATCCAGAAGAAAGTGAAATATAACCCTCAGAAATTAACACTATAATATAACTGCTCCAGTTTTCTAGCCACTCTGGCACAGCTGTGTCTGTCTGGAAAATGTCATATTGCTCCGAAAACCCCAGGCAGGAAGAATGCTCAGCTTGTCTTGATCCACATGACTGCACAGCAGGTTTCATAACTCAGGCTGAAAATCTTGAACACAACCCAGAAAGAAAAATAGACCTGGAAGCCCCAGAACAAGTAACATTAACCATTTTTTAATCCCAACCCACATTTTCTGCTACTTTCTGCAAATTTTTCTATTCTTTTTATTTTTTGGGCAACCATCTTTTTCTTTATTCACTACTCAGGTTTTCAGAGTGGTTTGAAGGGAAATTGATAGCACATAGCTCTCCTAAGGCCCTTAGCTGTGCACATACACCACTTCTGCAGGATGAGGGAGGGACGGTAAGGGTTAAAGATGAAGACCCAAGCAGGAACATGATGGTTGACATTATTTTGTCATTAATGTGTGAGTGCCTCAGAAAATCCAGCTCTAGGAGGCATCCAGGCAGTAAGTGGGAAGCTGCTGACAGCAAAAAAGGGGGTTTAACCCAGTCTTTCTATCAACCCTGTGTTGGATAATGCAAGACAGCCTCTTGCTCCTCTCAGGGCACCAGCCAGGAGCTTTTCCCTGGAGGTCCACATATGGGTTCTTACTTAAAACAGGAAGCACTGATTGTCCTAAAATGCCTTTTGCACTATCTCATGCTTCCAACACCTCACCTTCACTATCACCTCCTCCATGAGTTTAAGCAACTACTGCAAGCATCTGCTACATCTCAAATCCTGTTTTTAGTTCTGGGCCCCTCATGACAAGAAAGACATTGAGGTGCTGGAGTGAGTCCACAGAAGGGCAGCAGAGCTGGGGAAGGGTCTGGAGCACAGGTCTGATGAGTTGTGCCAGAGGAGGTTTAGATTGGATAACAGGGAAAAATGTCTTACCTGAGAGGGTTGTCAAGCATTGAAACAAACTGCCCAAGGAAGTGATGGAATCACCACGCCTTTAAGTGTTGAAAAAAAAGATGACTGTGGCACCTGGGAACATGGTTTAGTGGTGAACATGGTGGTGCTGGGTTAACAGTTTGACCTGATGCTCTTAGAGGTCTTTTCCAACCTAAACAATTCTGTGATTCTGTGATCTCTACTTCACTCTCCTTTGCCAACAGATTTGTCCGAGCCTGCAGTGTGGATGCCATTTCCAGCTCAGGATCATCACCTGGCACAGGGTCTCTGGTCTGACTGGCTTTGCTGGCTTGCAGACATGGCTGTCAAGTATACTTTGATGATTGCCAAAGCCCCCATCACCTTGATACCCATATTACTGCTGTTACAGGGAAGTAATGTTGGGTAACACACTGGCCAGAAGCTTCTGTGTGTTAAACAAGACATAAAAATTCATGAGTCAGTCACTGCTGTTGGTCAAGCACATCTTTTCTCCCACTTCAGAAATAGTCATTACTTAATTTGGCTCAGCTTTAACACTGAATACTTTGAAATGTTTGTGAGACCTGCTTCTTATTAGAACTCAGATGCTGTTATAGTATTTTTTGAAATATTCTTTCCTTTCTAAGTTTTCTATTTTCTATTGTTATTTTTTGAGGATTTGATCTCATTTCCAATGGATTTTCTGTCTTGTCAGTGTGTAGTTCTGATTGATTTGCTAAGTTAGATGTTGAAAACCATAAAAACTGAAGACTCTTTAAAATAAAATAATGAGATTATATTGATCAGAAATATTCAAAGGCAGAAAAGACTGGACTGTTAAAAAATTGAGTGCAACAAAACTGTCAAGTAAAAATATGTTTCTACCAAATTGAAATTAATTATAAAGCTGCAGCTTCTCTCTGGAAGCTGCCAGTCATTTTCACAATGTGAACAAGCACACAGGCGCTTCCCAAAAAAAAAAAAAAATAGAAAGCACTTTTTCCTTCACAGTTCTGCTACTCAGGAATGGATTTCATACATTGCTTAAGTGCAATTTGATAAATCTGCTATTGCAGCATGAGCTGCTGGAGCAGTAGGAGCAGTGAGGCATAATGGGCAATATTCTACATTTATTTACATCACCTAAGATTTTCAATGGGTTTTTGGCTAAACACAGATTTTTGAAAATCATTAGCTTATAATTAATCCTGCTAAAGTCAACTAAACAACATATTTTTCTGCAAATAAAGCAAGGATTGTAAAATGACAATGGATGCAGAAAGAGGAAATTACTATTTGAGTTTAGTGGGTTTTTTTAAAAAAACAAAATAGACATATGAAAACATGGTTCCATTTTCCCAAGCATATGAGTCATTTAGACCACCCTACACTATTTTTGGAGGATTAGAGAAAAATCTCAGCCTTCACTAACATGCCAAGACTATCATAACTTCACAGGCACAGTTGTCACCAAAGTCTGTCACCTGAGTCAGCCAAAAGGTTTATAAAAATATATTACATCCATCAGTCACTGGCACAGGTTGCCCAGAGAAGCTGTGGATGCCCCATCCCTGGAAGTGTTCAAGGCCAGGTTGGACGGACTTGGAGCAACCTGGGATAGTGGAAGGCATCCCTGCTCATGGTAAGGATGTTGGAACTAAATATCTTTAAGATCCGTTCCAACCCAAACCTTCCTATGGTTCTATGAGCTGAGCACATGGGAATAGTCTAATCTGTTTCAGGTGGCCCAACTTGTGGTACCTCTGTTGTCCCCTAATTGCATTATTAGAAGATGCATGTGATACTGCCAGAGCTCAGGCTTTTTCAGTGTAAGTAAAAGGCACCTTAAAGTTACATATTTTGTCCATTAATTGATGTATTCATGGCCTTCAGAAAGATCAGATCTGTCATAGCACAGACATTGTGTTAGTGAGACATCAACAGAGGATTTATGCTCTGGATATATCCCGTTACATATAGAAATCAGTGAGGCTGGAGACAGCATGGTCGGTACACAGTGAAGTGTCCAAACAGGATCCTTCAGGGCATTTGGAAACCTGAATGTGGGTTGCAGGATAAGTGAGTAAAGTAATAATGAAGAGGAATTATCTCCTGCAATTGGAAGTTACAAAGCATGAATGAGCCTGGATTGCATAAGTATGAATGGTGCTTTCATATTTTACTAGAATCACTCTCTTTTTTAACCATGAGTGAACATGACTATACTAAGCAGACATGCACACAGAAAAAAGATTATTTCAAGCAGCTCAGATCTATGCACAAGAATGACTGATAATTGATGAATTTTCATTTTTAATTAGAATGAAAAAATGCAGATGTTTTTGAAGATGCTAGCAGCAGGGCAGAGCCAGAGGCATCCCTCTGCATTAAATGGAGGATTTCCTCCTGGAAGCAGGAATCAACGAAGGCAAAAACATCATTAAAGAGCTGAAACAGGAAGCTTAAAATACTTCAACCGTAAAGCTCCAACTTCAAGGACTGCTGAGTTTCCCAGCACCTTGCAGGATCACACCCTCTGTGGTTGCCTGGAGGCTGCAATGTGTGCAGGGTTTTGAAAGACAAAAATTAGTACACTAGGTTAGGCTTCTGGAAAAAATAGAATGGTCTAGGAGCACTTCAAGCAGGAGGCAAATATACAATAGTTGGTCTTGGTCTCGGTCTCAGTCTCAGTTGGTGGTGTGTGTCTCAGTTGACCTTGGGTGTCTGTGAAGGGCAGACACAACTCTCCCTTAAGATAAATGGTTCCCTGAAAGCCACAGGCACTGATATGCCCTTGCAAGCCTGTCCTGTGTGTGGGTAAACCTCATCTCCCTGCCTGCTTTTGTTCTCAAATCATTTCAAATAGATGTGATGTCTGTGGTACTGACAGTCCATATGCTCTCTCCCACCAGCACAGATCTCTCTCTGCTACTGAGGCTTCTAGTCACCAGCTCTAGAGCAGGTCAGCTGTGGCTTTATCTAGACATTTCTTATAAACCTCCACGGATGGGGACATCAACCAACACCTGTCTGACTGAGCTGTCCCAGTGTTACTCCATCCTGTTGGGGAAATCCCTCTTTGGAATTCCTCCATCATCAGGGGAGAGAGACATAGTGATTCCCACTTTGAAGGTCTGTGACATAGAGAAAGTCTTTTGACATAGTGTGTTTGATGTAGTGTCACTATGCCCCCCTGAAATGCCCTTAACTTAGGCATTGCTTTTTTACTACTTAAGCGAAATCTATTCCTTTCTCTCCTCTGTTCCTTGCTGCCATGAAATGCCTCTGAAATGTCAGTAACAGCTCACTGACAGTCATACCATTAGAGGGAATGCAGGTTATGTACAGGGAATGAGATCCTGACTCACATCGCTGCATCACAACTCAGAGGGTTCTAATCTGAGTTGAGAGACTACAGCCCAATAAAGCCCCAAGAATCCAAGAAAATTTTTCCTGAATAATTCATTTTTTCATAAGGAAAGTTTCTGAGATGTTGTTAATGCTCTGACATTTCTTCTGACATGTTTTTCTCTTTCATAAAGAAATTAATACTGTGAACATCAGAATCATTCATAATTTAATTCCCCAGACTCAGATAAAATTTTGAATGGAATCCAGTGGAAAGTTATTGCATGTACACATTCGCAGTTTCTATTTCTAATTAGGTTCACAACTTACAAAAAAACCCAACAAACTCTTCCTTGAGGCACATGTGGGGTTTGAGAGAGAATATAAACTATTTTAGTTCAATACCATCTATATTTGATATGGTCTACAATAATACCAAAGCAGAGTGTAAAATTAAACATTGATCCCTGATCATTCTTCTCTCACACACTCCTGCCCTGAAGGAAAATCATGCTTCTGAGGAAACCTGTGCTGAAAACTTAACAATTTTCAGCATCCCTTTCAATCGCTGTGGGATAGGGGAAAGAATCAATGTCCAGAAAGGAAGAATATTTTTTTATAATTTGAAGAAGATTTTTAATGGAAAGTTTTGGGGGGGAAAAACAAAAAAAAACAAACAAAATTGTGGGGTTTTCCCCCAGACTGAAAAAGTGAGGGGATGGGGGGACATCATTTGGCTGTTCTCTTTATGCATGAAAAGATATAAATCTATGTGTAGATACATCCATTCTATGTCTTACAACTTTATGTTAAGAGAAAATCAATTTAGTATCAAGTATAGAAATTTTAGCATTTCTTTAAAGATCACCCACTTTTTTTTGCTAAGGATTTAAAATCGCAAAATCTTTTCACTGTATGCACTTTACAAAGATTCAGAAGAGTCTAACTTATAAATTATGAGTTTACTTCACTTGTACAGAGGATGTCCATCTGAGCGCCTTTGAGCTTGCTTTGAGCTCTTCACCCCTTCCAGCCATTAACTTCTTATGGGGGGACCAGGATGAAACTTGTGACTGTGCTGAGGGAAATAATTTTGGAAGGGAGAGAAGGGGCTGGATCTACAAGTAGTTTTTGAGGTGAAGAAAAAAGTGATCTTTGAGAAGTCCTTTTAAGATTATTTAAAAATTATGTATTTCCTATGGGTCATATCCTGGGAGGATAAGGTAACAACACATTCAGCTACTCAGAGGAATTATGCTGAGTTGCATTTAAATTAATAATGAAGCAGAATATTAATCTGTCTTCGTCCCTACTTATTTTTCAATTTCTGCAATAAATAAGGAAAGGACCATATAAGCCTGACCTCACATCCCAAATCCTTGAAAGCAATGTTTAGGCTGTAGACCAAGCAAATCAAGATCCCATGTAACAAAATAAAGTGTGCCCATGGAATTATAGACCATTTCCACACATGGTCATACAAGAGAGGCAAGTTAACATTTCATTGGAAGTCTTAACTTTGACTTTTTTGAAGTCTTGGTTTCTTACTGAGTGTTCCTTGATCACGGTTGCATGTGCATGAAGTTGCTCACATTTTATTTGCAGGCCTCAGTGTTTGAGATTGCAATGTGCATGGGCAGTGTCTGGAAAACAGATTTTTATTGTCATTAGCTGATTAGCAATGTCAGTTATTTTCATTTTCCAGATGCTCCATTAATTCTGTGCTGCACAAAATAGGGTGGCATCATCCCTCACCCATTAGAACCAGTGTGAAGCTCTATTCACCAGAACTCAGTGTGATAGCAGGGATGGCTTATCTCAAGTTTGTTTTTCCATATTACAGATTTTCCCTGTTTACTAGTATATTCTCTTCTTTGCCTTCATCCTATCTCAGGAATAAAAGAAGTCACCTATTCTGGCTTTGAGGATACCTGAGCAGAACTCTATTTTGTATAAACATGGTTTCTTGCTCAAGTGCAAGAAAGGGAACTTCAGTCTTCAGGTTCAGCTGATATTTGCCTTTTCTGAGAATTAAAAGAACAAAAAAATGCACCCAGGCAATGTGAGATGTGATACAGACTTGTCAATATGTATACTTGTTTGCTGGGAAAAGGGACAACAACTGTAGCCTGGACTGAGCACACATTTCATGACAAATGGCAGAGTTGCTCAATTAATTACCTTTTTGCTTCTCAGAAATTATTAAGAAAAAAAAAAGAAAAAGAAATCCCCTAGACAAATTTTTTGTTTGGCTTTGTCCAAAAATTACTGTGTTTGAGAGAGTGACTGACAATATTCAAAATTCACATGGCATTGCTAAGAGGAGACAGCTAAGGCAAGTTGTTGCATTGGAAAGGACCTTGATCTGCCCATGGGAGACTTCAGTGAGCTCTGCACCTCAGTTTTCTTTGTTACTAAAGGGGATGAGTCAAGGCTGACTTGTATATTGCACTTTTTGAAGTACTGTTGGCGTTCATTCTCTTCTTTCGTCATCACACAACACACCAAGATTTCTTATATTACAAGAGGGAAGGTCTAAGATCTCCAAAGAAATTGATCTACTTGCAGGAAATTCAAGTTTTCCCATAAGAAAATCTACAGCTCAAAAGAAAATAGTGCTCTACCCTTGGATGCTTTAAACCCTTTCTTCAGAACGATCTGAGACACCTGCAAGGCTTTGGGAGTGCACAACAGTCCTTGCCACTTTTATTTATGGACAGTGAAGTTCAGGTCATGAAGGGTGATGGCATGAAAACTGTTATTATTTCCTTTTTATTCTTCAGAACAAACCAATCTATGCCAAGAGGCACATAGTGACACTGAAAAGATGCTATATAATGGAAATATGTCATCAGAAGATGATGAATACATGTAATTAACTGCAGGAGTACGCACCCAAGATTATGTAAATCTACAGATAAAGGCATCAGAGTGCTCAGGTTCAAATCTGCCCTTCAGTTTAGCCTCATCTTGTGCTATTTCCAACACCATAAGGATGATGAATGAAAAAATTCCAAATGTGTTCAGAATATAAATATAAAAAAGATCTGTCTTTAGAGTATAATGTTATTTATCACAGCTAAGAGCCTGTATCTGCAATTTCCCATCTTTTCAGAAAATTGGTTTGGTGCTTAACTTTACCCATATGCTTAAGGTCTCCTGAATAGCTCATACCTAAATATTTTTCTCAGATGGTACCCCAGGGAAGGCTGGTCTTTCTGGAGGGCAACCAGAACTCCTCAGTACATCCCCACTCTGAGAGAGAAAACTGTATTTTCTTCCCATCACAATGAATTTCTAAACCCAAAATCATGCCTTCCACATATGTGGCACGTCCATCCAGCTGACAAATGATAAAGATATAATCAGATGAACCCCACTGCCATGCTCAGCTATGAGAGAGACCTTCAGTGTTTAATTAGCCAACCTGCATCCGCAGCTTGAGAAAAACAGTGTTTTGCAAGATTCTTGCCACCATTTTCCCCAGTTTGGCTTCCTTTAAGCCAGGCTAACTTTTACCTTTCTAGGATGATGTTTGCTAATCTGAAATCAATAGAACATCCTACTGAAGACTGATGGCATTTCTGCACGACTGTCAGCCTTGTAGAATTTTTTTAAGCATTAGAAAAATGAGCTGTCCACAAACCAAATATGGAGAAATGGAGACGTGTTTCAAGCTATGAACACAAGTCAGGACAAAGCTACTGGGAGTTTTGAGTGTAAACAACCATTTTGGTGCTGAGTTGGAAAAAGATGGGAAAAAGTTGCATTTTCTCATTTGAGAAAGTTATTCTTTCCAAAAAAAGGAGGAAGGAAAAATATCAGAAAGGCTTGAACTCTCTAACATAATTTGTGCACCAGAAGGCAGAATGCAGAGAAACTTTGCACAGAAACACTCCTGCAATGACTCTTTGTCAAATGTAACAGCAAAGGCTCAGTGTGCTCCCCAGTGATATTAAAAATTATTTTTTAATCTTTTTTTGTCTTTTTAACACAGAAGAGGTCTCTATATCTAAACCAACATATCCAGACCAATTGATCAGTCACAGTGCAAGGTGTCTTTTCACAGCAGATTTGTTGAATCAGATCCTGGACCTGAGTAAAGTCTTTTATGCCATTTAACATATTCATGACACAAGAGCATAGCAAGTCTTTCTGCAACCATTTTTTAAATACTGCTGGTGGCCAAAGATGACCATGGGACACTGTACTTATCTTCCACCACAGGGGCCTTTCAAGGGCCAGTTCCACCAGGCTACTTCAAAATTGTCCTTTTGATCCAAGACTTCCTGAACAGGACAACCTCCTCTCCCAAGAATTAATTGATTCATTTTTCCTTGGTTTTATTTATCCAGGAAACAAAAATGGCACCTTTTTACAAGGTAACACAACAATACAGGTGAGGGTAAAGCCTTTGCTGTAAAAAGCTTATAATTAACTTGACACCATAGAATGATATAGGGAAAAGGAATGTACACCCATCACTAAGGGATAATATGTAGGTGATAATATTGTTTGTAGCACCCCTATCACATCTATGGCAATAAGCAGTGATGTTCAAATTGGGATTATGATTTCATTTTGTGATCAAGCAAATGGACAGGGATATAAAAAAAATTTCTCTGTAATACAAAAATCCATGCAGTAATAACAAGAAACATAGAAGAGGAGAGCCAAAGAACACTTCTGGTAATATAAATGTTCACTTTTACAAAAACTACTTTGCAAACATAGAGAGAATAATTGTTTCCATTTTTTACCAGCAGCTCTTAAAGTCAATCTCGGTGTTTGTGTGGGTTTTTTGTAAGTAATATGTTGCTAACCACAAAACCCCATTTATGCAGCATTTTCTGAGCAGAAAAGCACAGAGTTTGTTTTCTTCTGTCTCCTCTCCATGTGCTAAGGGTTGACATAAGAGAATTTTACAACTGTAAAGTAAATGACACTTTATTTAGGGAAGTATTAGGAGTACTAGGAATCCAGAGGGACCTTATGGCAGCCTTCCAGTACCTAAAGGGGACCTACAAGAAAGATTGAAAGGGACTTTTGACAAGGGGTGATGGCTTTACACTGAAAGAGAGTAGGTTTAGGTTGGATATTAGGAAGCAATTTTTTACTCTGAGGGTGATGAGACAGGTTGTCCAGAGAAGTTGTAGATGCCCCATCCCTGGAAGCCAGGTTGGACAGGGCCAGGTCAGACAGGGCTTTGAGCAACCTGGTCTAGTGGAAGATGTCTCTGTCTGTGGCAGGGGGTTGGATCTTTAAGATCACTTCCAACTAAAACCGTTCTGTGTTTGATTCTATAAGTGCAACAAGAACTATCTTCTTCCTGTCTTCAAACTCTTCCTTCTGCAGACCAGTCTCCTCTCTTCAAGTTTCACAGAGTTTTGTAGCAAACTGAAAGTCTAAGTTAGTAAAATACTCAAGCAAAGTGAAGGGTGCTTTTCCAGGACATTCTACATAGCGATTCCCTACACCCTCACCCCAAACAACTACCTTGGTTTTAACGAACAGTGAGTTACCATGATATTTACAGGACCTAGAAAGACAAGCACAGGATTGGTGAAACAGGAGCAACTGCATCAACCATGAAGCAACTCAGGTGAGAGTAAGGTCCTGATTTTTGCCTCCAAATGACTTTTTAATCCATTATTTCAGTGGTAACAGATTCCCATCCCAGTTACTTCACTATGGCAATGCTTTGGAAAGACAAAGTTAATTCTTGATCATGATAATTAAGTTTTCTGATTATAATTAAGTTTTCTGATTATAATTAAGCTTTATGCATGTATTTGTATATTGCAACAAATATTTGCATTAACAAAGAAAGTCAAGATTGACCTACAACTTATTGGTACCTAGTTGCTGTTCCTTATATGAGTCAGAAGAAATATTGCATTTGTATGTTTAATTTGAAAACACCAGCTCATCTTTTTTTTTTTTCCTTGCCTGTGCTGGTTCCAGTTACATTACTAAGTCATTCTTTAATAAATTTTTGATCAGCAGCCACCATTACCTTGTGCTAAACCTGCTTCTCAGTAATGCAGATTTATGTGTCCAGGGTAAATAAGAATGCCTGAAAATAGAGGTGTGCCCTCCGAAAAAGATATATTGTACTTTTACCATTCAATTCAGGGACTGATATATTATTAACTAGTTTACTGCAGAAGATTTGTGGTATTCATTTACTTTTTATCAAATATGTCATCCTCAGAGCTAGACAAATTTACTGGATCCCCCAGGTACTAATTTTACCCTACTCCTAAAGAGAAAAAAACTTCCAACAAATCAAGCTTTTGCATCAGAATCTCTTTATTTCCTTTGACACCATAAAAATGTTGTTATAATCTTTAAATATTGTCTTGGTAGAGCTCATACAGATCATGAGGATGTGACTCTTCACTGAATTTCCACTACTGTGCCTAATCCACTGATGTGCTGGATCACATTGGGGCTGGCACTTGATAAGGGAGCACCATCTTCTGATGTTCTTCCCTCAAAAAAGGCATAGGAGGTCCCTGATCTTGAAGCACTAAGAATTCAGAAAATATGTTCAAAAAGCTCCACTGTATGCTTTCCCTGCTGTAATCCCATGGTGAAAGCTCAGCACAGGGCAAGAATAGCTTTCAGTCAGATTCCAGGGAGATTTGCCTTCCCCTTGGCAGTGCTAAGGAAAGAGGGAACAACCCTGTCCCTCCTGTGAAAGTTTTCAACTGAATGTATTTTTAATACTAAAAGGGGCAGGACAAAACTATCACTTCTTGGGACTGGGACGCTCACACAGCAACAAGGTGAAAAGATCAGGAGGGGCAGGTTGCTTTGCTATTCTCTGCTTCCCTGAGATCCCTGGGAGCCAGAAATGTTGTGATTTACAGCTATCCTGGAGAAATGAGTGTTGGGTCCAGGGAGCTGGTATTTCTGAGGATCCTGTGAGCCTGGCTGTCTGCCTGCTGTTCATCACTGCTGTCAGAAGGAGGTAGCTTTTGGGGAAGGTGAAACTTGCTACTCTGACACGGACACATTGCAGGCAACAGATGAGACAGCTGCACTGTGAGATTAAAAGAAAAGCAGATTCTTTCATCTCTGATGCTCTGCTCTAGTTTGAAAACACAGAGAGAGTGGGTGTATTTTTAGATTTTATTCTTCTTTTGAGGTGTCTCCTTTCTTTTTTTTCTTTTTTTTTTTTCTGCTTCACTTTTATTGCAAATGCAATGCAAATAGGTCTGCAAATGTGAGAGAATTGTTTCATAATCATCACAAAATCCAGGTGCTCGTGCTGTTAGAACTGGTGCAGCAAGATATGTCTGTGCCTTTTTGATTACATTTACCAAACCTCAGAGATTATCCATCTGATGGATAAAGCCAAGGCACATGGTTTGAATGCATATCCTCCAAAAACTGAGCCCAGAACTTTTTGCTCAGCTTCCAGTGCAAATCAAAATTCTTTTATTTAATTGACAGTCACAGTCATGTAACTCAGCAAAATTGGCTGCATTCTACGAGTTTCATGGAATAAAACACCCAGGAATGCATCAATGTATTGTTTTCCTTTCCTATTCAGTCAAAGTAACTTGAGCAGCACCATCTTTGGTTTCTGGGTTTTTTTTTTTACTGCCATTAAGCAAGCTGTTGACACACCTGGTGCAGTTAAATTATTGCTAAAATTCAAGAACTCAAAGAAAAGTCTCTTGCATCCAGCAAGTCTAAATGAAATTTTCACTCCAATCCATGAGACTATTTTTTTTTGTTGTTTTCTTCTGTAGGACCAGTGGAGAAGATAAACCTGTGAATAAATGATACATGAGAAAAGAATAAACATTTAAAATCTATGCACACAAGACTTCAGAACCTTAATTTATAAAGGTGACCAAAGACCAGAACTAGTCACAGTCACTCAGCTAATGTATGTCCATAAATTCAAATTCCATAGTTCTTCTTTTCACCCTTTTTCTGCCATCAGGTATTCATAAACCCTAATAAAATGGAATGTAGCACCATCATCCTTTTGAATTCTGCAGCATATTGGGCCATCATCAAGGCCCTCTGAAAAATGCTTTCCCCTCTGAATGGATAAACAGGAGTCTAGTTTGCATTATAAAGGGACAAGAAAGATTTGGGAATGGTCTTGCTTGGGATGCCATAACCAATGGAAGGATAGCACCACTCAGGACGACAGACTGTAAGTAGGGTGGTTGCAGAGTGTGACCAGAGGAGGCAGCCTCTGGAACCCAAGCTGTGGGGACAAGGCAGCCTGTGTTAGCATCCTGGAGACCTGCTTCTGACCTGCATCCAGCTGCTGAAGTGTTCTTACAAGGGGACTTCCCTCTCCAGATTATCATCTTGTAATTCATCTGCAACCCCTCGACTCTCAGGTTGCATCTTCCCCTTGCCAGATTACAGTGGGCATGGGCACCTTCAGCATCTGTAAATTCTCTAATTCTCTGCTGGTTTTCTCCCATGCTTTTATCTGCTATTGCCAACATAGACAGCTTCCCCATAAATATGAATAAACTGCCTTACATTGTGTTCTTCAAACCCCCTTGCAGCAAACGGTGTGCGAGCATGAAGACTAATGGTTAAACAAAAAAACAAAAAGCGCTAAATTTTTTGTGGCCATCTCCAGTTAGGCTGTTTCTCCTTATCTCAGTCTCAAAATATAGGGACAAACACCATTCCAGAGCTCTCTGTGCTTACGTTTCTGCAACAAAGTGGCTGGGAAACTCTGGGAAACATGTACCCATGCCCTGCACCTTTTGTTCACAGTCTTGGCTCTGTGCCTATGTAGGTGAGCATGGAGCTCACACAGTGACCAGGAAAAGCCAGAAGCAGGGCAGCTGCCGGTAGCCAAAGTTGTAGCTCATCCATCCTTCCATAAGTACAGTATGTGCACAAGGTCCTGCCCTCCAAAAAGTTCTCTGGTTTGGCCTAGATCCACACTTGGTGTCAAGGTTGGATGTCCTGTAAATGACAGGAGAGGGACGGAAAGATGCACTTCACTGTCAGTGCCAGATGGTGTTCAAAATAAAGTACCTGTCCCAATCACCACCACTTTTCACTTTTTCCTACTCCTCATGGTCTCTACCCGAGGGAATACTGCTGAAGAGGACACGTTTGTTTGCATTGCTGTCTGCTGATCTATAACAGCAAGTGTTTGCTCACTTCCAGGCCTGCCGAGCACAGCCTGGAGCTGGGAGCAGCCTTCAGTGGATAAACAAACCTGCAAGTGCAAACGGAGGGCAGGCAGAAGCCACTGTATTTACATAATTAAATACACCACTTAATGAATTCCCACCAGGCCATGGTGTGGAAGGATGATTATAAACAGGGCTGGGGAATGATGTGCCTCAGACTCCAATGGGGACTCAGCAAAGGGACAGCAATTAATGTTTGGCAGCTGACTTACTGCCAGCTTCCTTGAAAGTGGGTAGTGATGTCTGTTTCTGTGGAGTTTGGGGGGTTTTGTGGGTTCTAAAAAAAATAAATAATTAAAAATATAGAAAGAGGGGAGGGGTCTGTGAAAAGATACTATTTTTAAAGCACAAGCCTGAGAATTAGAAGGAATCTGCACTGTTCCTTTTCTTCAACAAGTGTATCAGGTACTAAAGGACGCAGAGACTTTTGAAAATATCACATTGCCCACTAATCCCTCAAAAGTCATCAGGCAAAAAGAATTGAATATCTGTTTCCAAAACCAGTAAATCACAAGGTACTTGGTATACTTTGGCATCAATGGGAACTTTAAGGTGTGATTCTTCAATACAGCCCATGAAGAGCACCACGTCACAAGTACTGCCAAATACAGTTGAAGATTAAGCAATCTTTAAATAAGAAGCAGTGATTTCTTTTTGGAGGGAAATGGAAAACCCATTTCAAACCCAAATTCAAACCCGTATCTTTATTTCTAAACAGGCACTGAAATACAACTAGAAGTAAACTCACTTTGCTTGAAGTTAGCAGCAAAGGCTCCTACAGCAGATCTTATGACAGGCAGGGATTTGATGCCATCTAAAATACCCAGCACACTTCACAGGGAACACTGTGAATGATTTTTACATTAATAAGGCAGCCTGATTGAAAGTTTGACATGTTAAATAACATACTCGCAAGGAATAAACCTCAAGTAATAATTTTTTTTCCTGCTTTACTAAACAAAACAAGGCAGAAACAGAATATTTCAGCTCCCAGCAGGACAGGATAAGCAGCTTTTTTGCTATTTATCACCAGACTTTCAAACAAAAGGAAGTGATTTATTATCTCGAGTAACAAATTTATCCCTTTTCTCTATCAAAACATATTATCTGCCTGCCACTAAGTGGTGGTTCCCATCCACAGTAAGTGGAGACTTTGTCAATATATATATACTCTTCTCAGTATATATATATTTTTGAACTACTTTGCCAGGAAGTGAAAGGAAATCCTGAGCTCCCAGGGGCATTGTAGAAGCCAAAGCCTCACTGAATTCTTTAAATTCAATGTGTATCACTGAGGAGTCTGGAGAATACCCATGTTTTGAAGCTCATGGTGCAAACACTGTAAGTCTTCCCATATCTGTGTATCCAGATTAAACTTTAAAGGGTCCTTCATGTATCACCTTAGAAAGTGATGAAAGTACATCTGCCAGTCATAGATATTGGATCTCAGTTTAGGGAGCAGTTTAGTCAAGAACTGATGTTTCTCAGGAAATTGTTTTCCTCACCCAGTGAGGGACATTTTAATTTATTAGATTCTGTGAGGTAATGGCAAGGGAGCATTTTGTAATGATTCGGCAGTGAAAAATTAACTCTGATTAAATTGCTGCTTTAGTGACAATTCCAGGGTTGTCAAAACCACTTTTGATTCTTCTGACACCAGCTGACACCAGCTACTCATTATGTAAGACTTACATCCAAACCCCGAGCCTGAAATTGAATGAGGACTTATAAATAATGTATCAATAAGGTAAATTATGCAAGAAATCATTCCAGAAAGTGTCTGAACTCATCAACAAATTAGACAACAAGGAGGTCTTTTTTCTACTAACTTAAATAAGCAAATTGAAATGGGATTTCTTGAAGAGCTTCCTCAGCGCTTTCTTAGGAGAGGGTTCCTGAGTAATTTCTTTAAAGCCAGGACTCGCAAAGACTATCACCATTGACCTACCTAGGAAACCCTCATTTCATTTTCTCTCATGCAATGAATTTTAACGCTCTTTTTCACTCCACTGGCCACTGGATGAGCTGGCATTGCAGGGGCATCAGTGTTTGTTCCCTTCTCCGCTTCTGCATAGAGGGCATTGCACAGGAGAGGTGGGAGCATCTCTGGGCATCACAGGCTGAACGAGCACAAGATTGGAGGCTCGTGCATCAGCCTGTGCTGCTCTCTGTGCTCTCTGAGGTGGTGACAGTGTGAGGGCTGCAGGGCAGAGGGGGGGGCTCTTCAACGACCTTGCTTCCAGCATCAAGTGTCATTACTTTGCCATGACACAGGATCTCATCTCTAAAAACCTTTTTAAAGAGATTTAAGCATCTTGTAGGTTCATAACCTTAACTCCCTTTTGCATTTAGAATGATCATTCCTGCTGACATTTGTTAGAGGAGAAATTCAGTACCCATCTCTGCAAACCATTCTGCACAGTTAGCTTGTACTCCTTTTTGAGGTAGACAGTTTAAAATCTTCAGTAAAGATTATTTCCAGGTCTCAATTAATATATTTAATTTAAACATTCAAATTACTTCTGTAAAACAAATAGAGTTACTGTGGTTACATTCCCAAAGAGAGGTTGGAAGTTCAGGTGTGTTTTTCCTTAATCTACTGAAAAGAAATATTCCAGCTGATTGTTGGCACTGAAATACACTTGTCCTAAATTAGGAGTAGGTATCCAAATCCCTCTGCATCTTAGTGGAGCAACATCCCACATATTGTTGTGGATCCCAGAGATCTGAGTGAGGGATGCTGTGCAAAGCCAGGATGGAGCAGTGCTTCTACTTGACTGCTCTTCCTGTGGGAATTGAATTTCCATGGCTTCCCAGACACCCTGAGGTCACTCTGGATGCTAGGCAGGCTTTAAGAGAAAAGAGTGAACTTATTTGATCAAAACACAAATTACTACTACTACTTATTGTTGTTGTTATTTTTATTACTAATAATATTATTTGTTTGTTTATTGTTAGATAAGCAGATTCCCCTAATTACTTGTAAGCAAATGGTCCTTTGTGCCACCCCAAATGTCTATTTAAGGAGCAGAAAAATCATCCTCCGGAGATACATATTTCTCTGTACTGACTCTACAGATAGTCCAAGGTGATTAGCTCAAATTTGGACAGTGACATTTTAGATGAAGAAAACAGGTGAGAAGAACCTGATCCAAGATGACAGAGCAATTGTCTGTGTGATAAGCAACTGACAATGATGATAGAAAAAACCCTGAATTTTGGTCCAACATCTGATTTCAGTAGCCTGCAGCTGGTGTGCAAGGTAGCCTTATCCTAAATATGCAAGCAGAAAGGTGTTGTCATAGGTTTTACATTATAAATGTTTGGCTGAGCTGTGCTGGTAACATATAATCATATTTCTTCCATGACGTGCACTGCTCTCAGCTGTACTCACTGACATTATTGATGTTCCTGGTATAATGGATAGCAACAGGAGAAACATTTGTGCTAAATGGCCTGGAGTTATTGTGTCACTGAATTGAGCTAATAATCATCACACTGTGCCATGATGTCTTGGAAGAACATCTAATACTATAAAAATGCCATCCTTAGGCTTACTGAAGGCAGACTTCTCCTCATCTGTGAATTTTATTTGGGTGGGATTGATGTCCTAATTCTCTACTTCCATCTCATCTTCAGCAGATTGCTGCAAGATAATGAGCAGTGGAGCACAACCAAAGTCCATCCACAGCCGTTCAAGACAAGTATCTGCACTGCTGCAGAGGCAGTGGCAAACAAAGTCTAGAGTCCTAATCTTTTCTCAGACTTAGGGCAATATGACTCTGATGACCTGAGTCACAGAGTCACAGTCACACCTGATCCACAGTGGCAGAAACAAGTAGAGAAACAGATGTCATACGTAACAAATTAATTTTTTTATCTGTCTTATAAATTTCATTTAATTTATCTGAAAAGCTGCAATGATTCACAAGACTGAGTATGGTCTTAGTTTCTCACTTCCCCTTAGGCCTCAGCAAAGGAGACTCGACAGCTTAGTACAGAATTATTATTTGTAAAATTCCTCCACTGGGATTTTCCAGGTTTTCTCTGCAGCAGCCACCTGAAAATATTGTGTTCAGTGACTGAAATGCAAAGTGTTTGTTCTGGAAAACAGTGCACTCATTTGTAAAAAGATACTGTTTATTTTAGTGAAAGCAGGTTTCCCTTGCAATCAAATTTATGGTCTGATGGGGATTTCTATTGAGTGAGAAGATTTGGGACCAAGATATTGGTACTGCTTCCAATGTAGGAACTCCACAGTCCTGAATATCGGTTTGTTTTGCAACAGAAAAACTGCCAAACTGATGATAGAACACCTTTTAATAACTTTTCTTTCTCCACAAAATTTAAATGGAAATAGTAATTATTTTCCTATTTTAAAAGCCTCATTTAGCTTTGGTTTGAGAAGAACATAGAAGCAAAGACCCAGCCTCTAGCTCAGTTTCCTTTCTTCGGTGCGTGCAGAGACCAGATGCAGAGATCTGAGACAATTCTAATGGCTTAAGACAGAGCAAATCCACAGGGAGATGATTCCTCATATTTTCATGTCAGCGTGTAGATATGAGAGTATTTAGTTTTCTCATTAGCCTCCTTTTTTCATTATTTCCTCTTTTCTCTGCTACAAGAAAACAAATATCTTTGCTGCTGGAGGCAAACAAATAAAATTATTGCAGCTGTGCTTTCAAACAGCAAGTCTAGCACAATGAGCTCTCATGGGAGTTAGTTGTCCACTGTAAATATTAATTGATTAATCCAGGTGTGAACAGCTGAAATAAAAAATTATATAATTGCTTTTCTGAGTCCGTTATTTATGTCACTATACCCAACTGTTCATACATAGCTCCATTTTAAGTAAAACTCATATGAATATGAGAAATTACCAGATGAAAGGTATTTGCCAGTAAAAACCACACAGGTTAACTTACAAAAAAAAAAAAAAAAAAGCCCCAAACATTTTTTTATATATTGCAAGTAAAAAATTTCCCTTCCAGGTTTTCAGCTATTTCCTGAGCTTGACGTCTGGGCAAGGAGAATGGAAGCATTTGTTCCAGCTGAACAGCAGGAAACAAGCTGAATTTATCAGCAAAGGAAAAGCATGAGTTTAGCTCCACATTAAATTTGCTTTCCTTGATGTCAGAGAGTTACAAGGTTTATTGCCAGACTGTGCAAGTTGGCCTTCAGGCTGGAGAGTGGGTTCCTCACTTATTAATAGCAGAAATATATTGTTCTCTTGTTGGGTAGTTGCCTTCTGTTTTTTTCACCTCCATGTTAGGCAGCTCTGTGTGATTTCTGCTCATCTTTCCACATCCAGCAGGACAAGGATCACACCAGGTGTCAGCTCTCTCCTCACAGTACCACCAACTGGCACTGTTACTCTTCTTGTGCCCAGGAACAAGGCTTCAGCTTGCTTTACTCTGTTGTTTGATGATGAAACAGCACAGAAGTGGATATAAGGGGCAAAGGATTTGTCTCCAAACCTTTGCCCTCCATTAGAGATCCTCTCCCACCCACACTGTGAGTGGGGCTGAAGCAGAACCTCAGGGAAAGGGCACTGATGTGAAATAGGAGAGGGCACACCACAACAGGGAAGGAACAGCGTGGCTTGTTCATGTTGATAAGTGATGCAAATACCAGAACATGGGCTTGAGATTCTGATGGAATCAGCTGTGGGTCTGGCACCACCAGGAGCAGTCCCAGTGCCTTACCTCTCCCATAGTTTCCTAAACCTTGCTGAAAAATAGCTCTTTATTGATTAAAACAGCTATAGATGAGAATTATTGCTTAATCACACCCTCAACTAGGAAAACATTATTGTTTGATGATTTTAAGCAACTGGTAGAACAACAATCTTTCCTCTCACCTGAGTCTGCTTAGAATGGAAGTCACAGACACAGATGCTCTAAGGCATTGGGCCACTGGGGTTCACCTGATGTCAGCTCTCTGACGAACCACAAAACCAGGCTAATTAATCCCATTCAAATAAAAGAAACAAAAAAAAATTGAAAAAAAGATACAACAAAGAAGAAGAAGAAAGAGAGATAATGGAGAGTCACTACAATCACAAAAACAGTAGTGGTCCCCACCACAAGCAGAACAAGGCTTACAGACACAGACTGTGGTTCTGCTGCTGAATAAACCAGGAGACAAAAACAGCTGTCCTCAACCACAAGCACACTTTGTAGTGCTGTGCCCCCTGAGATGGCCTGAAGATACATTTGTTATTATTTATTGGGTATATTCCAGCTCAATGTCTGTGAGGTCTGTTGCATCCCAGGATATTGTTGTTTTGGTAGCAGGAAACTCAGGATAGGTGTCGGAAGTTGTGGAATTGGCTTGAGGATATGCAGGGGATATTCAAGGGGACAAAGCATGCAGGAAGAACTTTGGAGATGGTGTAGAAAGACAGGGCACAAACCCAGTTTGATCTTGAAAGAATAGCCCAGCAAGTTTTTTCCCCTGATGTATGAATTCCTCTCAACCTTGCCTAGGCTTTGTTTGGTCAGTGGTACCTTGAGATGGGATAAAAGTGTCCTAGGCATATGCTAGCAGTTTTGCAGCACGAAAAATCAGTGGTACAAGGCCCTAGCTAAAACCTTGGTCTGATTTTCTAATAGTAGTTGTGTAGTTGCAGTTGTATTATGCGTAGTTGTAGAAAAAGCAAAAAGATCTGACCATGTGAGGAGCCCACTTCACAAAGGAAAACAATTTGGATATGAATGGAACAAGAGGTAGCTGAAGCAGTGAACTCCACCTGGGTGGGAAGGGCAACAAGTGGTTCTCCTAATCTCCTGAAGATAAGGTAGAAACAAAACAAGCAAGAGAATAAAAGGAGTTGTGTGATACACAAAAGGGAACCATTGGTTGAGATGAAGACAATGGAGTAATGAAAGCCAAGGAAAGTAAAACATTTTGGCCAAAGAAGTGAGTAAATTTTGGAAGAAAAGAAAAAAAAAGAGAGACGAGAACAAAAATCAGAATTTCCATCCTCAATCACCTGTTTTCCTAATTTTGCTTCAAAATAGCACTGTGCTTGCTTTCTCTTCCCTCTACCCTGCTCACCAAATTCATCAGTCACACTATCTTCCCTTCCATTCCCTTTGGACAGGAAATTGAAAAAGTCATTGATGTGCAGACCTCTCCTTTTCCATGAGTAGAAGAGTATAAAACACCTCTTTTTCAGCAATATGCTTTCTCTACAGATCCTGTAGTCAAAGATTTTGCTACTGCATGATAGTTAGTAAAGGGTAAAGTTAGTAACACAGGAACGTTCCATAGTTACAGCTGCATCTGATAAATTCCCCATCTGGTCCAGTAATGTCATTCAGTACCTCTTCTACCTTTTTCTTTTTTCCTTCTAGTAACTGAAAAATCAAATTGTCAAGAAGCTGCATTTCCTGTATTTTTGATGCCATACATCAATTCATTGAAAATTACAAGCTGAGGATATACAGAGGAGGCAGACACCACAGTGAGGCATTTGTCAAATGATGCACCTGCTTCCTGGCAGATTGTCAAACCCAAGGGTTTGACAAACCCAAGGGTGCAAGGATAAACAAATCTGAACAATAATTTCCTTCCCCCACATTAGATGTGTGCTAGTGCTGAAAAAGATCCTAAGTGCTGCATTAGCCGGAAAAAAATCTGCTAGAAAAAGGTAGACATGGAACAATTGAGGTTGCCAAGGGTTTGGACAAGGGTTTTGTGACTGATGAGAGTGGTCACATCATCCCTTTCCAAAGGCTGTCCTTAGCCTGAGGGTGTGGAGAAGATCATCAGTCCTCACAAATATCTCAAAGGTGGGTACCAAGAAGATAGTGCCAGCCTCTTTTTAGTGGTGTCCAGTGACAAGATGAGGAGCAGTGGTCATAAACTGATGCACAAGAAGTTCCATCTCAACATGAGATAGAATTTCTTTACTCTGAGGGTGGCAAGAACAACAGACTGCTCAGCAAGGTCATGGAGTCTCTCTCTGGAGACATTCAAAATCCAACAGGACATGTTTCTATGTCAGCTCCTCCAGGTGACCCTGCCTTGGCAGTGGGGTTGGACTGGATGATCTTTCAACCCTAAAAATTCTGTGATTCTGGGGTTCTTGGATCATGATGCATGCCTGCTTCCAGGTCTAGTAAAGAAGTTGCAACCCACAGACCCTTCAGCCACTTCTCTGCATCCAGAGTAGATGTTTACTGTCCTCAGTGATCTGCAGACTGCACTTACCATATGAAAGGATCCAAATCTGTTAGAGTCAGTTTAAATGGTTTTATGCAGAGGGACCTCTGTGTACATAGCTCATCTGGACAGGAAACAATGGAACACAGTGCAGAAGCCTTTGCACTCAGAAGATGGTAACATCCAGCAGTGACGAGCAGCTGGGGTCTGAGAGCAGAGATATTTTGGACCAACACAACTTGAACATCACTGAATATACCATTGGGTCAAAGGATAAGAAGGTGCAAGTGAAACACCAGACTCACTTTTTACTCTGGAGGTGAACCTAGCTAGTATAAGGGGGATTGCTTTTAAGGTTGCCTCCAGTCAGCAAGCATCACTTAACTCTGCCCTAAAACTTACCCAGAGCCAAGTCAGAGTTAAGAGAACCTTGAGGATGTGTCACATCTTAGGCAGAACAGTGTCATCAGACCAGCTAGGGTACTGCAGGATGTGAAACCACTTATAGAAATGTAACCTAAAAAAGGAACATGGCAAAATTTAGAATATCTGTCATGGTGATATACTGACTCAGGTACTTGGTCTATAGGGCTTTGGTCAAAACCAGAATTTCTGGGGGATAAATTTTGAAGGGATTGAGAGAGTTTGATTTGAACAGAGTTTAAGGTGTTTGTGAGTAACTAGAAGAGGAGGACATTTTCACAGGTTAGGTTTGGACCTTACCTTCCTATGCAGAAACAATCCCACTTGCTCTGCTGACACTCCTTAGCCAAAAGATCCTTTCCATGTCATGAGAGAGATCAAAGGTACATATCCCTTGCTCCTGACCTAGGGTAGAATAGAATAGAACAGAACAGAATAGGAAATTTTCAGTTGGAAGGAACCCACAATGGTCATGTAGTCCAACTGTTTGACCATGTCAGGACCAGCCAAAAGTTAAAGCATTTTAAGCGCATTGTCCAAGTGCCTCTTAAAATGCTTGGGGCATCGAGCACATCTCTAGGAACCCTGTTTCAGTGTTTAACCACCCTCTTGGGGAAGAAATGCTTCCTAATGTCCAGTCTACACTTTCCCTGCCACAGCTTTGAACCTCTCCAAAACATGCTACCACATCCTGCATCCCAGGGAGAAACAATGAAGAAAAGGTGGAGTCACTGCTGTACAAGTGCTACTGGTGTTGATGGAAAGTTTTTTGCAGAGCATGTCCAGAGAAAGCCAATGTCTTCTGATGCTCAAGTAACAGATTTGCAGAAGGCACAGACTTACAAACAACTATTTCACTAAAATATAGTTCTAGTTCAAGGCCTAAAAACAGGGAAAGAATTTTCACGGTATTCTCTGCAGGACTTTTAGCACATGCTGTGTTTGAGATAATTACACCATTTTGAAAGACTGTACATAGCAGAAAAGTGTATTTCTATTGAAAGTCCTCATACTCAGCAGAAACTGCATGGAACTGAAACAAAGAGTTATCTTTCATTCATGAAATCATCGATGCAGCTGACACATCAGAACAGTCTGTGTGAGTCTGTAAAAACAGCTATTCATGTGCTAAAGTGACTGAGTACTCACTCATTCAGCTGTCACCTACATAAGAGTATAGCAACTTGTAAGCTCTCAGGTGAGTTATCTTTCAGCAGCTCCAAGAAGTGGACAAACACCTATTTTATAGGCAGTGAGGGGAAATAAAGGGCAGGGATATGATAGACACTCACAGTATCTAGGCAGTCACATTAAACACAAGGTTACTTTTATATTTTTTGCATATTATATTTTTTATTGTTGTATTATATTTCTTATTATATATATTTTCTATTTTTTGCATGTGCACAGGACCATCCACAAGAGTCACACCATGTGCCTGAGAGTCATCTAGGCCCTCCAAAAAAAAAACAAACAACACCATAGTCTTGAGGCTAGGATATTCACCTGGGAAGTAGGCAATCCAGATATAAATCCCACCTGTGAGATTTTGGAAGATGGATTTCAGCTGGGTTGTATGTGACCAGTGCTCAGCCACTGATAAGGTACAGTTATGAGTCAGTAAGCAAATAAATATCTCACTGTCTCAAAGCAGAGCAGCTACAACCACAGAAATTGTCAACATAAGCAAGTATCTGCCCTGAATCAAATCTCTGCTGCAGATTAGGTAGAACCCATACCTTCATCACTTCCTAACCAGGGAGCTGTTTCCTCATCTGCTGAAGCATCAATGAACCCACCTCCCAAGGCAGACGGAGCCGAGTGTCTCACTGTACAACACCATGTGAGTGGGCTCCATCCACAGCTGCCCCCACAGCTGCCCAGAGAGCACTCCAGAATGGCAGACACTTAATTTGTAGCAATTAGGACTTGTGAATATGTCTGGTCTGTTCTGCATCAGCTGCTCCTGAGGATGGGGCACATGGAGCAGATGGAAGCAAGGGTAGCTCGGGGCAAAGCTGGAGCAAAGCAGCCCATTCAATCAATCTCTCCCTGGTCAGGCATGTTGTCACTCTACATGTTGGCTGCACCAGCAGCTGATCTGTCATTCAGCCTTGCCTGTTGGCACAAGCATTTGTTGTATTTGTTTGATGAGATACCACTTTTATTGTCATTCAACCAACAAAAAAAATTAAATAACAAATAAATAGCTTGGCTCTCCACTGCCCTGCACCCTCAGCTTGTTTTTGATAGTTCCACAAAAGAGATATGAAGTGGCACTGCTTGGGAAACAGAGAATGGGGAGGATCCTAGCCATATCCTGAGCAATGGAAGTTGGCATATTTCCACTAAAATCAATAGGTAGCTCCAGTGACCAAGTCAGTGCCAGCTTCTGTAAGTTGATGGTCTGCTGGCAACTTTCTATGCAAATTATTTATCATGTGTAGTTCATTCTTCCAGACCTGTCTAAGAAATGCCTTGAAGAACTTCTGAGGTCTTTGGTGGTCTTGATTCCTCCTACAATCCGTGAACACTTCTCTCACACACCTCATACCTGCTCTTGCCCTGTACTGTGCTGTGCTTATGTCCAGGAACCAGAACAAGTATGTCTCAGAAATAATGTTGCCCTGTTTCTGTACGGCCCCTTCTCCAGGCACATCCTGTTGTCTCTCACAGTGTGTTATTGCCAACAATCCTTGGTTGTTATTGCACCAATCCTTGGTTAGCTCCACAGCTATCCAGCTATCAGTGTTTGAGACATACACATTAGCTGCCTTTTCTTTAGGCTTCTACAGGAGTACCTGACACATTGAATCTACCCAAGCATTAACCACCACAAAGTGACACGGTCGGAGTTATCCTTCTGAGCTGATGGTGGTAATTTTAGCATGTGGAGAAAGTTAAAGCTCTCACTAGAGGCTGAAACAGCAAGGTCTCTCCAGAGGTGTGAGCTTCAAGTCCCTTCTCAACATCATGGTCTTCCACAGCTTGAAGTTTAAGGAGTCATTGAGAGAGTAAAGCAACAATACCTGAAGAACTACTAAAAATCTACTGACTGTGTACACCAAGAAGGTAAATTCCCCAGCAGTTAACTTAGTGTTCTTAAAATATTTTGCTGTTGAAACACCATTTCTAGCTATGTGTAACTTTGAGCTCCAGACCACACTAGCTGTGGCTGGCCAGGGCACCAGGGATGCATTAACATCAGCCACATCCCAACATAACAGTCTGGCATAAAATCATAGAATCATTGAATGGCTTGGGTTGGAAAAGACATTAAAAATCATCTAGTTCCCAATCCCCTGACATGGACAGGGATGCCACCCATCAAACCAAGCTGCTCTAAGTCCCATCCAACCTGGCCTTGAACTCTTCCAGGGATGGGAATCTGGGCTGCCATACAGTCACACTGCCTACATGCACAGTAGCCAGGCCAGGACCCTTCTGTGTTGCTGAATGCTTCATGAAACTCAAGGAAAAAGACAAATTGCTTTATAGCTCCCTCTCTTCTACCAGTTGTTACCCCAGAGGGTTTCAACTGCAGCAATAACAGCATTGGGGATTGGGGCCACCCACAGTCAAGTACAGAGTTTCTAAACAACCCCTCAAGTTCATCTTCTCCACTTGGAATTGGGTTGACTCTTGATGGTTCAAACAAGGAGCAGTTCTCTATGACTTTAGGAGCTCAATCAATCCTAATAAGGAAGGGAACAGAAAGGGTATATCTTTATCAGGAACTAAAATACCTTGTGCAAGGAAAAGATATCTGATAAAAGAGAGCTTTCCAATATCACTGATGAAGGGCTAATCAAATCCAACAGATGGATCTCAGCCCTGGGGAATTTCTAACTGCAAACATAAGTGTATTTTTATAGTTGAGGCAATTCAAAGAGATTAACAAGGAAATGTAATGAACTTTCTCCTTGTTAGAGTCCTGAAGCTGGGTTCAATTCTGGAATCTCAGCTCGCAGCAACCATTCATGTCTTGGATTTATAGTCATTTTTTCCAGTCAGCCTTCCAGCCTTACATGTCTTACTAAAAGCTATGATCTATTTCATCCATAACCTATTGGATTCAGCACACAATTCCTGGATGAAATTCTATGGTCTGTGTTGTCAGGCTGGATGAACATAATAAACTTTTCTGGCCTTAAATTTTTTGTAGGGCAATTAGTGTAAATCTGAATAGGTTTATGGAATTCATTGGAATAGTATGGATTTACAGCTGCTGAGAATATGTCCCATTTTTAATTTCTTTGGTGGTTTGAACAAGCATGATAAACCTGGTATAAAGCAGTGAGCCAGCCCATTTGTATTCTGGGAGACAACTAAGGAGCAACCCTTTCTGATCCAGATGGTAATTCCACCCATTTTAGAAGCAGAGGGGTTTTTTCCTTTTCCACTTTGATTCAGAATTTGTCAGTCATTGTGGGGAGAATAAGGCTGGGAGGCAGGTGCATAGAGAACTGTATTAAATTATGCACAGCAGAAAATCTGCAAAATGTACTTCAAAAGCTGAAAACTTACCATGTGTGACTGACAATTGAAGAGAAATAGAATCTTAATTTCCAGATTAACTATTTCATCAATTAAAGCTGCATTTGCAATCCTTTCTTATTTGTCTGCCAATCTGTGACTGCTGATAATACAAAACCATCACCATAATAGAAACCAAAGTGGGAATTTGATGCCATATGCAAATGGCAACCTACATCTTTTTCTAAGCACAGTAGTTTCCTCTAATTAGTTTTTTAAAATATTTGTATTAGTTTGTGGATTCCATGGTTCCTATTAAGTAGAGACAGGTAATCGAATGAGAAAATTAAGCAAGTCCTGCTGCATGCTGAGTGTTTACAAAATTGAGAGGGCAAGATTTATGGTTAAGATAATGTGGTAGCTGCTTACACAAGAACAAAACTCCTCCTGCTGATACACTTGATTCTCAATTTTGCAAATGTATGTAAGGCCCCAAACCTGTCATGAGTCCAGCTCCTTCCTAAGTGTGCCTTCCAGCTCCCCAAGATCCAACCTTTGCTGCTGCTGTGCTAAGCTGTGGTATATTTTGCTTGAATCCAAGATAAACTTTTGAGGGACTCAGATGAGAACCTCTGAGCTGAGCAAGTCCAGTGGCACCTCCCTTGCTACAAAGAGAAGACTGTACTATAATTAAAAGGCAGGTCTGCCAAGAGGGAAAGAGAAATGGGACTGAAAGCAGTGCCAATGGCACAACCTGCACCCTTGGAAAACACGTCCAGCCCTGCCTTGGTCTCTGCATTCAAACTCGATCACTCTAATATTTCTGCACATGTTTAGAGTCAAGCCACTGAAATTGTACCCAGAATTGCACCCATCCCCTCAGGACTCAGCACTTCTGCACTTCACTCTTGCTACACCCTGTTGTCTGAGTGATGGAGCCATGCTTCACTCTGCTGCAGGTACACTCTGCAGGGTTTCCTTCCCAATGTACCCTTTCCTCAAGGAGGTGAGCAATGAAAGCAGAACATGTAGTCAGGATCAGGGAAGACTTCCAATATTCATTTGCATTTGGTTTATTGCTCATTTGTACCTTCCAGCAAGCACAGAGGTGTAAATCCCAGCTTGTGAAGTCTCCCAGATGCCCACCAAGCCAGACACCATCCAGCAAAAAACACAGCTCTGACAGTAAATCCTGTGAGGCTTCACTGACATCTGCACAAGGTTTTAAGCCAGGCTTCAGAGCTAGACCATGGCTGATCCCCATCACTCCCAGCCTCCCAGCCAGAGGAGGTGAGAGGCATCTCCCAGGGGATAGAGTACCACCATAAATCCACAGATCAAATCCGAGGTGGTGGAAGGACCAAGGGCAAGCTGCAATGAATTTCTACTGAGAACTGAACATAGCACTTCCCTTGACATTGAGCCTTTGCTCACTCACCTCTTGGTGCCCGAGGCTGAATCGGTTCATTGTGAAGTTCTCTTTCTGGCACTTCATTAAAGTGCAGAGTTTTAGTCCCATTTTAAGGAATTATTGCCTCATTCTAAAGTCATCTTTTCTATCTGCATTTGTATGACTCCCTTTAAATTTATTAAGTTTGTATTTAACTTTTTGAGTTTGAATAACTTCTTTTGAACCTTTCACATATCCTAAACTCCCAATGCAGAGATGCCGTATCTTTTAAATTAACATTACATATTCTACCACTTTAAAAGAAACAAGCTTTTTGGCTGTGAGCTAGCAGTACTGAAACTCTGACTTTCTACCTTTTTTTTTAAGTTAATAAAAAGCATACTACCTGGAATACTTATTTCAGGGCTATATATCTAAGAAATTGTTTGCAGCTCCAACACAGTGAGGTTTGTTAAGGTTTGGCAGGGGTGGGGGAAGAGTGGACATGAATTATTGTCAAGACATCTGTGAGAACTGAGTCCAAAAAAGAACCAGACACTGTCATAAATCTAACCATTTTATATGGTATGTTTGGGAATTGTTATTGTCATTATTGCAGTGGGCAAAGTATCGGGTACATCGTCTTTTTAAATTCTAGAACAGAATTAGATGAGTTGCTTCCTTATAAGTAAGTAAATCACATAACACATTATTTGAGTTACTTGAAAACCCACAGGCTCCTACTGAGATTAAGCTCTTACTGTACAGACAAGTAACAAGAGATAATACCTATTCCTAAGAATTTATGATCTGCATGCACAAAATGTTAAAGGCTATCAACAGCAAAACTATTTCCATTTTTCATACAGAAAGCTATGGCAGAGGGAGCTGAGGGGCTCTGACTTTAATTCCCTCTCTCTGAAGTTCATCCGTATCTTTAACAGCATCCAATTCTATGTGACCTCATCAGAAGTCACCCAGGGTGTTTTTAGGAGGACTGGGGGATAATCTTGTCTCCTGGATGTTATAGAGATGCAGTTGCTGCACCTCTCCATGCCCCAGCTGAGCTGGGAGCCCTGGTAAACACCAACTGCAGGTGTGATTTGTCAGGATTCACTCATTACAGTCCTTAAAGTATATTGAGAGCATTTATGGATAGGAACTGTAGAAGCAAACACTGTCCTTTGGTAGTCACACTTCTTCTATCATTCATTCAGGCTGGCTTATTTGTCCATTCTCTTTCTCAGTAATGCCTCACTTGCTTTAAAGTCCAAGGGCAACCTCAGCTCACCAAGAGCCTGATTTCTGAAGTTATTTCACTACTTAATGTGGGATCCATAACTTTGGAATCTACATTAGAAGTCTCTAAATATCATCTAGTCATGAAAGCTCTCTTCATAGTCAGTAGAGGGACGCGGGCATCATTACTGAAAGATACATATGAGCTGTTTCTCACCTTATCTACTTTGCAATCAGGGCAAAACTTTCTCTAAAAGCACCAGTTTCTCTCCTATTGCCATTGACAGACATTTGGTCAGACAGAGATCAACCCCATTATGCAAAACAATTCCACTTGCAAAACGTGTGAAGAATGTGGTCTTTCAAGACCTCTAGCTGACATCTGAATGTACCAAAATACACTTTAAAATCCAGATTTCAGTGCCTGACGGGTCTCCTCTGCCCCTCTGTGGTCTCCCCTAAGCTGAATGTATTTCAGATCTGAACAGGCTGGATGAGCCGGGGTCAAGGGTGTGAGGTTCAATAAGGTGAACTGTTGAGTCCTGCACTTCAGTCACAACAACCCCTTTCAGCACTACAGGCTGGGGGAAAGGTGTCCTGAAAGCTGCTCAGCAGAAAAGGCCCTGGGGGTGCTGGTTGGCAGAGGCTGAACATGAGCCAGTGTGTTCCCAAGTGGCCAAGAAGGCCAATGGCACCTGGCCTGTGTCAGCAATAGTGTGGCAGCAGGACCAGGGCAGTGACTGTCACCCTGTGCTGGGCACTGGTGAGGCCTCACCTCGAATCCTTGGTTCAGTTTTGGGCCCCTCAATTCAGGGGAGGGATGGAGCTGGAGCTCTTTAGCATGGAGAAAAGGAGGTTCAAGGTGGGACCTTCTCACTCTCTACAACTACCTGAGAGGAAGCTGTAGCCAGGTGGGGGTCAGTCTCTTCTCACAGGTAATGAGTGACAGGACAAGAGGAAATGGCCTCAAGCTGCACCAGAAGAGATTCAGGTTGGACTTTAGGAAGAATTTCTTCACTGAAAGGGTGTTTAAGCACCAGAACAGGCTGCCCAGGGAAATGGTGGAGTCACTACCCCTTGAAGTGTTCAAGAAACAACTGGACATAGCCCTCAGAACGCTGGTCTAGTTGACAAGGAGATCTTGGTCAAACATTTGAGCCAATGATCTTGAAGGACTTTTCCAACCTTAGTGATTCTATGACCCTATGATTCTATGATTCAGAGATGAAGACAAAAGGATCATGACAAAAGGAGCTCCTTTTCCAGCTTTTCTGCCAGTCATGGGAGAGGGCTTCTGGGTCAGCTGAACAAGTTGCACAGCTCTCAAACTGACTTTGAACCCAACAATCCCTCAGTCAGAGGCTCTCCCTGAGCCTGAGCTGAAAGTAGGGGCTCCCATTTCTCTGCTGGAGCTGACACATCTGACACATCCAACCTGGGTGTGATCACACTCTTCAATCAGTGAAAAAGCTCCAGAATGCCTCTTTCTTTCTCTATTGCCTCATTCTTTCATGTTTCTCCCATACATTTGAGACAAGTACAGGGAGTGCTGCACAGAGTATGACCAGGGGCTGAGTGGCTGAAGGTTTCATGGAACTGACATTCCCAGTCAATAAAAGCTTCTATGAGGAGTTTGCTGACAAGGAAAGAGGCAGTCAGCTGCTCTGCATTTCTTAACCAGGCAGGAAAAAATGCTCTTTACATTTTTTGTGCCTAATTTACGCATTAACCTTCTGCGCTGCTCCTCTGAAAGTCAATGATACATCGATGATACCACTGGATCAGCAGTACCTGTTGTGAAAGTGAACAGCCTTTTTTGTTTAAGAGCTGATTCAGCTGCTTTTCTTTTTTTCTTTTTCTGCCATTCCAAATATCAGGAGCAAGTTATCCTGGAGCAGTAACCTCAAGAGCACCAGTCCCCACATGCATCATATGGGAACCAGAGGTTCAAACCAAGCTGAAAAGAAGAGTCAGGGTCCTCAGATTAAAAAGGCAAAAGCCCATCAACATTAGTAAGGCATAGAATACTATTCCTAAGACTAAAATCCCAGAGGGACAAATTAATAAGTTTATAGAAGTGAAGGATTAGTAACAGTAGGAAAACATTATACTACCCTCTAGATGTAATTATTGAACTCATTTGCATAATTTGCCTGGTATCATAGACTCAGATTGATTTGGCTTTGAAGGGACCTGAAAGATCATCTAGTTCCAGCCACCCTGCCATGGGCAAGGACACCTTCCATTACACCAGGATGGACAAAGCCCCATCCAATCTGGCCTTGAACACTTGAGAGAATCCCCAGCTTCTCTGGGCAACCTGTGCTAGTGCCTCACCACCCTCAGAGTGAAGAATTTCTTCCTAATGTCTAATCTAAATCTGCTCTCTCTCAGTTTAATGCCATTCCCTCTTGCCATGTAACTACATGTCCTTGTAAACAGTGTCTCTCCCTGTCTTTTTATTAGCCCCCTTCTCTGGAAGACTACTAGAAGGTTTCTCCAGAGCCTTGCTTTTTCCAAGCTGAACAACCTCAATTCTCTCAGACTTTCCTTGTAGGAGATGTGCTCCAGCACTCTAATCCTGGCTGTCCTCTGGACTTTCTGGTAAACACTAAATTACAATTTGTGACAAAAGAAATGTCTCTCCCACCTCAAAGACTAGGTTTACAGAGCAAGAATGAGCAAAAGATGTACCACATTCAGTCTCACTCCATCTTCCACAGTTTTCAGTAGGTATGGATATCTCTGAAGCAGCCTGTAGACCAGTGTGCCTCCCTGAACATGCCTGAAAAAACCTTTTTCAAGTTTTGGAAGCTCCAGAGGATGTGCTCCAGTTGTGCCTCCAAATGTATTGTCTACACAGTCAGCAGAACAGCCCGGCCTGCAACTTAATTCTTAACCCCACTAAATAGGTAATTATCTTCTTGCAGGATCGTGAGAGTATTAAAGACCCAAGGAAATGGAATCTTCATCACTAATTTGGAGGTCAGGAATAAAACCAACTGCCACAAGCTTCAGTCTCCCTTCTGCTTTTCACAGTGCTAGTACTCATAGCCAGGGGAAAGGCAGCATGTGTGCAAGGTGATCCATTACCTCCCTGCCCTCCTGCTCAGCAAATCTTACATATGTGCACCCAAAGGGGTTAAAAAGGAAACCCAGATGTTATCAAAGCTCTGGACTCCATGCAAAAATATCCATCTCTCCCATTTGTAATGCCTCATGAGTTCAGATGCCCAGTGCATAGCACAAGCAAATTAAATCATGCAACCTGAGGCATGTCTGTAGGAAATGCTGCAAAATAAATTAGAAATACTCAAAATGCAAAACAAAGTTTAGCCATAGAGAGCCTGAATGGGTTTTTTTTAAGCCTGCTGGGAAGAAGAGTAAATTATCCTCACTGAAGCTGAGGATGCCACAGCAGGATTGCTGCCCCTCCATGAGATAGTTCATCCAAAGCTGTGCTAGGGATTTCTCCACTGCAAACACAGGTAACTCTGTATTGCCTGAGCTGCATGTATGGTAAGTAAAATAAGAGCTGTTGCCACCCATCCCTGCCTCCAGAGGGTTAACAGCTTTCTCAGCTTCAGGAGCTTTATTCCTCAGCATCTTATCTGGCCTAATCAAGCAGGTGCCCTTTCCTCACACTGGAAGAAGCTGGCACAGTTATAGTGTTGGCAGCTGCACCTGACCCCACCCCAGGGACAGGCAATGTGAATTCCAATGGATTGTACTTGGTAGAAGAAGAATCAGTATTCAGAGAAGAACCCCTCCAGAAAAGCACAACTCTTGTTCTCAACTTCCCAGCAGGTCTTTAGAGTACAGTTGCTTGCAGCAGTCACCCAGCTTTCCTCTGGAAATATATTTTGACAGAGGGAAGAGTCAGTCTATGAGAATCTTTTTTTGGAATGATCAAAGGGTCTAGAGAAGAGAGAAGGAAAAATAATGATGCTTCCTGAGAACTTCAGAGATCATTATGTAACCCTAATGTGTTATAGACACCTTGTAGCCTGTGAATGTAATAATTGAAAGTAGTAGTAAATCTGTTTCATTATACAAGGGAAATACATAATATATGTAATTATGCAAACGTTTACCACACAGAATTCTGGTTTCTTGCTCACCACCTTTCTTGCTCAGACTATTGTAACAGCAGAGGCAAGCAGAACAATCACTTTGGAACAGAATCTGGGGGGCTACAACCCATACCTGGTTATCCAGGACTGATCCGTCCTTCAGTGCAAGCTCTGGGAGCCTTGCAGCCATGAGAAGTAACTGTTCATCTTCCTAGCACCCTAATATGAACTTTGCCATCAATCTCCAATGTGTTTCAGTATCTGAGCAATAAAACAAGGATCAGTCTTATTTATTCTTACGTTTTGTTTACCTGGGTCATTTAGATTAGGAGATTTTCCAGATGATAGCTGCTTTACTTTAAGTATCCAGCAGTGTAGGGTTGTGGTCTCAGCTGACAGTAATATGAAAAAATCGCAGTAAACCAGAAGGAAGAAATAAGACCAAGTTTAGGATGTACAGCTGTAGCTCTAATATAAAAAATATGGCTGAAAACAAACTCAGTTTCTCTACTGAACTGAAAAATAAACTGTCAGACTTGGTAAAATTAAGAAAATATCTTTAAAGAAACTCTTTCATTTTCTGTTGCTTTTTTTTTTTTTTTTGGCATTAGTAATGGAAAATTGTGAAGTCTTTTAAAAACAGTTAGATAAACCCAAAGCAGTGGCTGTCCTGTAATAAAATTAAAAACTCTGCATCTCATTCTACAGCAAGAAAAAAATAAGGAATGCAAGTATTTACAATGATGATGGACTTTTGAAATAAAATTATGAATTAACTCTACTAAAAGATATTTAAGAAATTTTAATTTTTTTTGCAGATAGTCATGAAGAGCAACTCTAACTTAAACAGAGACATTCTTAACTTTTGTCAATTCATTTTGAAGTTGGAGGCACAGTATGGTTTTCAATACAAAAAAAATTAAATACATTCATTTCAAGTAGTTTTTCCGGAGTCAATGAAATACTTCAGAAATATCAGCACAAAGAAAACAAAAGTGGCAATAAAAATGAATCAACTGACTCAAAGACATTTTTAGCAACAACTTCTATTTTCCAAAGGGGTAAAACATTATTTTTTTTTGACGGAATATATTGGCCAGCATTTGAGATAGGAGTCGGAGTCATCAGGCCAGGCAGCAATAACAACAATATTAACAGATAACTCATATTTATGTCAATTCACTCTGTGCCCCAAGAAAAGTCTAATATGACTCTCCTCTCTGCAGTTCAGTGTTGACATCAGAACTTTGATGGACAGCTTCAAAGGGCACAGAAACCACCTCACTTCTTAGAAAAAGAGTGCTCTCAACTTTCATATTACAGCAAACACTGGAGCAGATTCGAAGGAGATGTCGGATGAAAGGATTCAGCCTGAAACAAATAAAAATTATACAAGTCTTTTCGCCTCAGTAGAACAGTAATTCAAAGCTTGTCTCAGTGAAAACAACTTTTGATCTTTTTTATTCAACTGGATTTGAGCTGGTAGGTTTTACACAGAGTTTGCGTTTAAGATCTGCCGTCCTACTTTTGGAAGCTGGGAATGTTTCTGAGCTAATGGGGGCACACACAATACTTAGTGTAGAAAATATCTATATATAACAATTATGGGAAGTACTAGAGGTCCACTATTTCCTGATGGAGATGTTCATATGAGCCATTAAGCAACACATCGATTTCATGTTAGCAGAGAGTTCTCATTTTCAGTATTGCTATAGCATTTTGGAACAAAGAATTGCTAAGAGATATCACAGCACAGAAAGATTATTATAAGGTGCTTTCGACTCAGACTTCTGCCAAAAATGGTGTTTAACATGAGACATGTCACATGTATTTCTTCACATTGATTTTGCCTGTTTGCTTGTGCTACAGTAATTCTAAGATATTATGCATATAAACTGTTTTTTTTTTTTTTATTAACTGACTTGTTGGGATTGCTGTGTACAGTTCAGTTTCATTAAGGACATTAAAAATATGTATTAACTGATGTCTGTGTGGTTCTCTTAGTGGACAATTCTTTAAGTGTTACTGAGCTATAAATTCCCCCATAACTGAAATTGTAGGTTCTGAAAGATTTCCTGTGGGACACTTTTAGCTTTTGCCTGATGGAGTTAACAAATAAGGTAAGTAACAGTCTTATAAGGTAAGTAGTAGTCAAGAGGAAAATGCATTTGAGTGGAAGTATTGCACTAACTCATTGAAGTGCAAACCATATCTAACCATTAGATATTACGGGTTTATCTCTTGACTGCAGGTACAAGTGTAACTTTCTCCCAGACCAACAGCCTCCACCTGCAGTCTGTTCCTCATCTCCTGCTTCGTTATCTGACCAAAGGCACCAGGACAATGTCTGTAGAGCAACAAAATAATTGCTTTGGAAAGAAACATTTGGATTTCTTTTGGAAGCAAGATCCATATTTACCTGGCCACCACACTGTGTGGTCCTGTAGGGTTCAGAAGGATATGGTTTCTCTGAATCTCTTGGGGTGAAAGGATGGTCTTAAAGAAAGTCGAGCACTTAAATTTTTTTCTAATATGGAGCTGTTCTACTTTATATTTATTTGAAATTTCTTTAAGATGTCTCCAAACCAATAAAATCCAAAGCCATGCTAAGTGCAAATGAAACTGTTGCCACAAAATGTTGTCATCAGACCTCACATAATTTAACTTTTTTGCAACTTACTGATTTTTTCCCATAAAAACTTCCATTCACTCCTTACGTTTTTATTGGGGTTTTTTATTGCTAACAAACCCGAATTACAAATCTGATTCAGCTTTTCACAGAAAAAAAAAAAATTATCACTACACCAAATGAAAAATCAAACCTATGTTTTTGTCAGAATACATATTTTAATTTCAAAGTCAATTCCTTCATTTTGGTTTCAAAAGGATCAATTCCACTTAAGAACAAATGCTTGGAAAATGTGGCTGTGGTGTTGCTTCTAAGACTGTTCAGCATGTGACCAGCACATTCGCCTTGATATACAATCAAAACAGATTCCAGGAGTCGGATTATAAGCCCAGTCACCTTGAAGCAAAGCTATAAGCAAAATGAAGGATGTCTTGAGTGACTGGGGTTGGAATCCTCCACTGTCATGTTGCACTCCTAAGCAGAAAGGAGCACCCAAGATCTGCAGATGACGGCGGTCAAAAAGGAACAGCAAAAGCCAGAAGGGTCCAAAAGACCTTAAAAAGTTTTATTAGCAAATTACACACTCAGCATGAAAACTGGTATATGTTTTGCCCCTTCTAATAGTAAGATAAATAAAATATTAAAAGAAAAGAGGGAAGGGAGAGAGAGAGGCAGATCAAATAGGAGATGAAAGGAGAACACCCTTCATGGGTCCAGAGTCGATCCAGCCCATGGGATGTCCAGGGCCCTGAGGGCAGCACCTGAACTCTGTGGGTCATCCTTTTTATAGACAAGTTTTCCCTGCCCTGGGGCTGGTTTTCTTACTTCTTATGCAAATGAGTTATCATGCACAGTCCATTCTTCTAGACCTCTCTGGAAATGGGCCAAAGGGCTTTCAGCGTCTTGATGTCCCTCTACTCATCCTGCCTGCTCCTTGACCCCCTTCCTGCACTTGCCTTGGGAGGTCTCAAGAAGTGCTGCCCTGCCTCTGCACAGCCTCCTTCTCCAGCCAGACCCTGTTCTAACTTGCTCATTTGCACAAGGGTCATTGGTTTTTCAGTCATTGCAGTGCCCAGGCTTCTACATCCTACTTTACTGGAGGTGTTTTCATAGTGTGCACTATTTCCATTTAGAAGTTGATTGGCATTTGCTGACAGCTTTGCTAGAACAGATCAGCAAAAAAAGGTGAGAGTTTTGAGAGAAGGTGCGAGACAAGTTAAATCAAAAATAACACCTGTATGAGCACCTTTCATCTCTCCTCACTGAATGCATTTTTTAACATGCTAATAGATCTTCTCCATGAAGTGTGAGTTTCAAGAAAATTAAGTATTATAGGACCAAAACTTAAAATAGTATCTGTGCTAATATTATCATTGTTCAAATTGAAATTTCTAAAATAGTGTGATTTGATAAATAAATCAAACAAGTATGTTTAAATATGAGCAAGAATACTCAAGATATACTAATTTTCACTTCCACTTTCCAAGTCTATTACACATGTGCCAAGTTATTTGATGCAGTGGAATCTGTAAAGAAATCTCTTCACTGAAAACGTGGTCAGGCATTGGAATAAGTTGTCCAGGGGAGCAAAGGAATCATTGTCTCTGAAGTGTTCAAAGACATGTAGATATGGTGCTTAGGGACATGGTTTAGTGGTGGACCTGGCAGTGCTGGATTAATGGTTGGACTAGACGATCTTAGAGGTCTTTTCCAACCTAAATGACTCTATGATTCTAAGTACATATTTTTTTCTTATACTCAGCATTAAAAAGGTTCCAGAAGCTGTGAGCAGAGACAGGCCAGGTGTGGCTCAGTGCAGTAGAGAGAGCATGAAACTCCCTGAGCTTCAAAGAGTCCCAACTTATTGAGAAATGACACAGCAAATGAAACAATATAAACTCCATAGCAGCCATCTCTCTGACTAACTTAAACCCTCAAAATGAGGCAGATGAAACTCCCCTCTGGCTGCTTCAAAGATATCTTCCCGTTTTTATAAAAATGTACACATGTGCACGCATCTGAGTAAGTGCTTTCTCTGTAAATTCTGCACATTCCTCTTCTGTAGTTAAGCCCTTAGTGAAACATCAGTACATATAAATTAATCTTGGGTAGGTGTTATTTGAGATAACAATTGGACAATATGATCTCTTTCTGTGGCATCACAAAAGATTAGTAATTTACAAGAAAACAATTTCCTTGCTATCTTTGTCAGCTGACAGGTTCAAGGAGCTGCTTTTACAACAAAAGTGCTTCAGTGCAGGTTTAAGGGTCATGGCTGAAGGAAACTTTGCTATCACAGCATTTACTGCATAGGACCTTGAGATTGACAGTACCTTACTATCTTTGTGTTTTCAATTCAGCCCTGCTCAACAATATTTAACTTACTTCTAAATCAGAACACCAAATCAAACTTATATCAAAATAAGCACTGTTATCACCTTACATCATGTTGGAGCCTGCCATGGACATATAATTGCACTGAATTGTTATTACTAGATGTAATTGAAAGAAATGAGATCAAAATAACTGCCTTATTTGGGAGCTGTCTGGTCAGCAATGTCTCTACTTACTATCCTAATATCCTAATGTAAGGCTTAGCAGCACACATTTCATACTTCTGGTCTGAACTTGGCACATGTTCATTCTACTGCGGAAACACAAGGAAAGACGTTTGGCTTCCTAGATCAGTGGATAAAGGACCTGGAAGGTCAGTGTATTGGGATATGTATTTACTGGATTAGAAATTCTGCAAAGTCATCTTAAGAAATGCAGAGAAATGCTTCTATCTTGCTTGGCTTGATGCCCTTGCTATTCATAAAAACATGACCTTTTCATTTAAAGGCTTTTGTCTCCTGCCTGAATCTTAAATCAACCCTGTTGCCTCTGAGCATTGCACATTTAATTCTTAAAATCTCCTCTTGAATTTGCCTCAAATTCCTCAAAGTCAACACTACCTACAGAAGAAACCTCTTTCTATCTCAGTGTCTGAAAATAATAGAAACACATTGTCTAAGAGAAGTTTCTCTTGTATGGCTACAGAAATTATTTTGGAGTTTACATGCCTGTCTAATGCTGCTCAGTGCCTCAGCTCCCATAAATCCCAAGCCTTTAGGATTAACATGCAGGAGTAAGATGCTTTTAATCACTAATGAATCCAGTCAGGTTGGGAATTGTTGTAGCATATGGCTTTGAACAGTAACAATACAAACACACACAGGTCAAGCTCAAATTTCTGCAGAGCAAAAAGTGTAAATTGTGGTTAAATGATAAGGAAAGGGAGGTAACATATGAGGTATGTTTGAAGAAAGGTTCTGGCTGTCTAGCTCACATCTGAAACCCTGTATGCATTGTATAGACTAGATGACTGCTTTTAGACAGCTAAACTTACCAGGATCTGGTAAGATCCTGAACCTTAATGAAAGGTAATATTTTATTTGACGTGGAAACTGGAGGGGTCAATCATGGATTCATTCCCATTTAGTAACAGACTAAACATATCAATTTAGGTGCAATAACAGCTGGCACATGTGCAGATGAAGAAAATGAGTCATAGAATCATAGAAAGGATGGGTTGGAAAGAACCGTTAAAGATCATCTGGTTCCAAATACCCCTGCCATGGGCAGGGACACCTTCCACTACACCAGGTTGCTCAGCCCCCCGTCCAACCTGGCCTTGAACACTTCCAGAAATGGAGCATCCATAACTTGCCTGGGCAACCTGTGTCAGTGCCTCACAATTCAGAGCAAAAGATTTCTTCCTAGTACCTAATCTAAATCTGCTCTCTTTCAGTTTGAAACCATTCCCCCTTGTCCTATCACTCCATGCCCTTCAACACAGTCTGTCTCCAGCTCTCTTGGAGCCCTTCTAGTTACTGGAAGGGACTCTAAGGGTCTCCCTGGAGCCTGCTCTTCTACAAGCTGAACAACCCTTTACTTTCAAGTAAAGGTTTACTGTTTCAATTTACCAAGTTACATTTTAGGAAAAAAAAAAATGTGTTTTTCTTGGAAGCTACATGCATTTATAGGTTAAGAAATGTATTTTTAAGTAAATTATATTTTAGTGTAAGTTTATTATAATTCATTGTGTTCTTGTTTGTAAGGCGTGTGTTTAATACTTTAATCCCTTCTTGTCTTAACATGCTTAAAATATTGACAAGCTCCATGGTCTAGTTCCATTTACAGAATTCAATGTCATAATTCTAAAGCAGAAATTGGCAGAGAAAATATTATTTTGCTTCAGTTGAACTGAAAGCAGGTATTATAAGAAAGAGGACCAGATAAGCATGGTAACAGCTGGGTGATTGGTACATGTACCTGAAATTAAGGAGTGAAACATTAACCCAGAAAGGTTCCACAGAAACACTGCCATGTAACCTCAAAGTTTCTAGTCCCCAGAAGGGATGAGTAGCTGGAAAAACTGCATAACTCCAGGTAGTTTGAGATTTCTAGAGACTTGCAATGTGCTCCAGGAGCTCTAAAACCAACCATTGCTTTAGAAATATCCTTGCCTAAAATCCTAAAAAGCCTAAAAGTCCTAAAAGTGACATGAGGACTTGAATACAGGGATGAAGGGGGTCTCCTTGAGAATTTGTGGTAATAATACAACTAAGTCCAAGCACTCCTACTTTCACTGGAAAGGCAGGTGCTGGTTTGGAAGAACTTGCAGATGAAGGAAAAATCATAGGATAGCTGGAATGGGCATTCTTTGCTATGAGGGTGAGGGAAATTCTTTTACTATAAGGGTGGTGAGGCACTGGATCAAGTTGCCCAAGCTGATTGTGGACTCACCATCCCTGGAGGTGTTCCAGACCAGGCTGGGTGGGGGCCTGAGTAACCTGGTCTAGTGGATGGTGTTCCTGCCCATGGCAGGGGAGTTGAAAGTAGATGACATTTTAGATCTCTTACAAGCCAAACCATTCTCTGTGACATCAAGAATGACCCTTCCATGGAGGTGTCTATACCCATGTGTCTACTGGCATTGGAAGTGTCTAAGCAACTTTTGTCATCTGCACAGATCTCAACTCTGTTCCTTAAACATGGCTGTCTAGCCCCATGGCTGTCTGTGCTCTTGTGATCTACACCAACCTCACAGGCTCATGGTTTTGTCCCCTGCTCAAAATCACACACTTACCTTGGAGTCTCTGGGAAGCAATGGAGGTGAATAAATGTATCTGTTCTCTTTTTATATGTCATGGTGTAAAAGAAAATAAAGTTGAAGAGTTATGATAGATTGCTGAAAAGCATGCCAATAGCTGACTTATTTTCAGCAAAACTCACTTCCTGTTATTCAGTTTAAAAAAGAAAATTACTGCATTTCAAATACACTCTATTTTAGAATTTCATAAGCAGCCTCAAATTCTGTGGCAATCATGAAAATTGCTTTCTTTATTCAGATATTCCAGTATATTCTGTTCCACAATAAATTAATTAGGCATTTTTTCCATATCCTGTGCGAGTGACTTCCACTGTGCATCTGAGCTTTAATCAATCTGCAATTGCTCTTTTGTCCAAAACACTTAAACATACCTAATTTTAAATACTGAGGAATATTGACTGATTTTGGTAGGATTCTTTATACTTTTCAAATTATATGTGTGCTGAAAATAGGGCAAAATTTAGTTCTTGGCCTCTAACTAGACTTTGAATTGCCATGCCCAGAAGATGGTGATAAGGGGAACAAAGGGTTGACAGATTAAATTATGGGGCTGAAGAAAGTAGGAAAGAAATGCTTTATGTATTAAGATCTTGTCCCATATCTCATCTGGTAAGAATGGAGTAACATCTCATTCCATCAGTAGCATTAGTTCTGAATTTAATGGAGAAGAATTATATCTTCAAAACTGACTTGGTACTTTGGATATTTCAGTGGACTGGAGGTCCTAATGTAAAACATTAGGAAACATTTTGCTAGTGCATCTTGTTTCTTTTATTCGTTGCATTTTATAACGTGGAATCTCAGATTTATGATCATTATTTAATTGCATTTAATTAAATACAACCCATTCTATCTGAGAGGCCCATAATCAGGAAGGACTCATACTAAGTTGCCAAAGCTCCACACTATAAGTTTGGTCTTGTTGATCCAAAATTGTGAAAATTCCAGCATTGTTCCACACATTTATGAATGTTGTCACAAGAACTTAGCACTGAAATGTCATTTCTACCAACAATTCCTATCAATGTTTTAATAGATAAAATTATATGTTATTTCTTTATCAGTCAAGCAAGATACTGAGCTAAATGAGGAACTTAATTTTTTTACTTAACTTGTGTGAATTACTTACTTGGAATAATATAAGTGCCTCTACTCTCCTGGTTGTTTAATGATTCTCTAATTATTTTTCCTAAAGCTTTTGCAGTATAATTTCATTTCCCTGGCATTTCTTTCTCAGGGGCTCAAAAGATCCAGCAGCAGTTTGAATTAAAATCTTTTATTTATTATTTTAAGCATTAAACAATTTTACTCATCTCTGACACATCACTGCCATTCAAGAATCTCAAAGCCTTTAGAAATTGTATCAGGTCAATCTAATTTACAAGCAAATGAAGACACAAAGCAATAAAGTGACTGGACCAAAATTAACCAGTAAGTCTGTGGCAAAATTGTCGATGTCACTGAGATCTCCTATATTTCATCACATAGAGGTTTTCACTAAGCCTTTCACTTTTTTTTTTTTTTTTAGTTCCCAGGGAATAGTGGAAGATGTGAAGGTATCTAAGGACTTCAGTTGTGTGAAGGTGTCTAAGGACTTCAGTTGTGTTACTACGACACACTGCTTGGCTGTGTTGGCCTCAGGAGGGAAACTTTTATGTTCTATGCACTTTTCTGCAGCTTGTACCAGAGGGATCACTTTGCAGGAGCAATTTTCATTTTTCAGAGAAAAGTAATGGTACTTATGAGTAATGCTACCTGAAAAAAAGCCAGGTATGTGGAAATGTTCATAATTCAATATCAAGACACCTTAAGTGGCCTTCCAAGACTCCCAGCATCATGGGAGGACACGAAGGACGCTAGTGAGTGCATAGTTGGCATATGTGGCACAAAGCAAGACCTACAGGAAAGACTTCTCCTTCTGGAATAATATATGGGGACAGACAAGATTTCTTAGGGCATCTTAAGTGACACGAGACATGTGTTTAGGTATCTGTACCACAGCCCCAGCCACTGGGTACACAAATCTCTCTGAACTTTGCCGACTACAGCACAGCTAAGATACCTGAAGAGCCTATATACACCTCTACATAAGCAGCTAAATTTAGGCACTTAATTTCAAACTGTTTAAATCTAGTTTAAATTTCAAACAAAATCATAAAGACCATAAATTTTTTCACTTGACATGCCAAGTGCATTAGACAAAGGCCTGAATGTGACTTCTCTAGAGAAAGGTGTTTCTTTGGTAAATTATTATGGAACTAGTTCAACTTTGTGCATGGTTCTGTTGGGCTGATATATAACTTTTCTTTATTAAGCATCATAGTTTTTCTCCTACTTTTAATTGTGCTCCAGATGTTCCTGACAGCTGCTAGAAGACTATGCCATCTGAGCACTCATCAAACACACACAAAAACCAGGCTAAAGGAGAAAGAGTTGCTCTCCCTGCATGAGGACATATGCAATATGAGCACCCACATCTGAGCCAATCACTCCCTTTTCTAGGCCAGCAAAAAACAGTACATAGAGAGCCCTTGGCAACCAGATCTAACATTGCAGTTCCTCTTGCTTCGAGCAGAGGGGTGCTCTAAATGACATGCAGGAATCAGTTCCAACTTAATTTTTCTCTCAGTTAATGTTTCTGGGTTTTCTTATAAATATGCACCTACTGGCCTGTGAGTCATCAGAGCTTTTTTTGACATTTAAACTAGAAGGAAGGAGATTAAAAGTACTTGCTTTTCTCTGTTTTCTATAAAAGAAGCCTAGAAGATCAACTCAGATGTAGATGTTTATATTGAAAATATCTTCATTAGATTAACATTGTTCAGAGCAGTGGACGGAGAAGTAATACTATAAATGTCTGAGCTTCTGTTTAACACTGATATAATTTTAAAAATTCTGGTCTTTATTTATCAATAATATCGTGTAAGATAAAAAACCCACAACAATTAATTATTTTTAATGCCATTCCCAGCTATGCCCTATCTCAGAAATACTGAAACTAAAAATCATGGCAGAGATGATTCAATGGCTCTACATTTTCTAGCACAGCCTTTCATTTCAGCCTATCAAACCTTATGGCATCAGCTGACTGTGTAATGAAGCTCACTGTTGTGAGAGGCAGCTGACATCTGTACTGCTCAACTAATTAGTAGCATTGCCTTAACTGCCCCAGTATGACCACAGCCATGCTATTAAATTCTGATTTAATCAGAAAAAATGGGAAAATGCACTCAAAATGCTTATTAGGGATGGTGTACAGTCTCTAACAACTCCTCAGCATGCACAGGAATCACATGAGAAAATATTAGGGGTCCCCATTAAGAGTATTTGACAATCAAGTTCCAGTGCCCAGCCCATGGCACACTCTACCCCTCTAGATATAGCTATAAAATACCCCAAGGTTTCCTGCATGAGTTATCATTATAGCTGCAGACAATATCCTTGATTTGTAAAAAATGAAGTAACAAGTTTGGTGCATACTTTGAGCCAAATCTTTTAGTAGTTTCAAAGAAACGTTTAGTTGTATAGAGAAGAAGTCAGGGACATAGAATATGAATAGGAAATATATTTCCCCAGGATCTTCCAAAGAAATGTGTTTATCTATAAAGTCGTAAAATGCATTTTCTGCAAGTAGTATAATTTCTTTACAATATCTGTTGCTGAAATAGCCTAAAATTGGGAGCTTTTGGATATGTATTCTAGTTGTCATCATGTTTGAACATTCTGTTTCTAATCTGGCTGTCCTAAAAGGTTTAATTGCAAAGGATAGAACTAAATTAAAGATAAACTTTCAACTGCTTTTAAGCTATGTAAAGTAATTAGACTCACTGAAAGTAAACTCCAAAATGGCACAATGTCTATACTGTTAATTACACTTTGTTCACAAATACGAGCTTAATTGTCCATATCAAATGGCATCATCACGTTTAATTATGTAAAATATTGTAAAATGTACAATAGCATCACTACTAATTCATGATATGAAGTGAGTCGTCCTGAATATAAGAAATGTCGTCTCTGGACAAACTACAACACATGCACATCTGCTAAAGTCAGCAATGTCACTTTGTAGACATTCATAATGTTCCTTCTCACTGAAGACCAGAGTATCTGAGCATTTGATGCTCACCTAAAAATAAACAGGGCAAACCAAGAACTGCACATTTGTCATAAGAAGGTATTAAAAGAAAGGTTAAAATTCAAACAGCTGCAGTGCAGAGAGAGGTATATCTCTATAATCATTTGTGTTCATGGTTCTGTAAGAGTCAGGCACTGATTATAAGAAAGGACAAGATAATTAGGATTTTTTGCATGACTATGGCTTGCACAATTTAATGGCTCCCAACCTGCTGCTTCCTATGGGAAGGAAGAATAGTTCTATATGTGGATCTGAATGCACATAATGCACATCCTAAAGAAAACAGCAGCTCAAAGGCTGCTTGATCCTCCCTGTTCAGCAGCAGCTGAACTAAAGCCTGCAGGCACTCTGGGATGGGGCAGGTGACCACTCTCACTGTCCCCACAAGGAGCCCCCAAAGCAGAAATGAGAGGCTGCGGCACATCATTCTACACCCACTGGCTGTTGTCTCTGTTAACTGGGCTCATGAACCTCGAGGAGCATCATGCATTTTATTTAGACCTCTTTAATAAAACAGCCTGGGAGCAGGGAGCAGAGCCTGTCATTCCCCAGTCATGCCTCATGAACAAATTTTCACTTCTTGTTCTCCCTCTGTCCCCATAAATTTGGAGGGCTTGTCTTCACAGTTTCAGCTAGTAGGAAGCAGGAAGTTCCTGCAGATGTTTTTAATTAACAGGCAGCTGGTTCAGGCACTTCTACTTGAAAAAGGAGTAGCTGAGGCTGAAGAACTTCAGACTGAGGAGCTCAAATGTCCTGCATCTTAGTTGAAAACAATAAGCATCCCGGTTCTTACAAAAAAAGCAACCTCCTTTCTCTATTTCCTCTCTGTTCAAATGGAAAATGAGCCAGCTGTGTGTATCCAAAAGTAGAATTCAAGTACATGAATCTAATTTTTGTATAGGCGCCTACATTTAAGAGAGAAGGAGGACTTTGAAAACACTACTCTAATAAGTTATTCCTGTTTAAAATATTTTACATCGTCATGCTGGTGTGAAGAATCTGTGTGTTGCCTTCCACTGTACTGGGCTTTATGTATAAGGTGGCAGTGGACCTCTAGAGTCACTCATTCCATTCCCCTATTTGGCTTTTACCTGTTTGCAAATGAGTCCCACATGTTCTCTTAATTGTTCCATATGCCTACTATGTCACAGGGAAGGAAAGGCCTGGACTTAGAAGAGGAACTCGAAGAGAAATCAAGTGTTGTAACAGCAACAACAGTTTCAGAAGAAATGTATTTGAGGGAGTTCATTGAGTAGAATTGAACGGTGTAGTTGAAATGGGATTCCTGAACAAGTATAGCCTAGTAATCTTGACAGATTATGATGACAGTCCGGGCAGCAGTTCTGACAAGGAAAACACATGGATCACACCAGACACAGATGTGGTTAGAGGTTCTAGAAGGAAGAGTGGCAAAAGTGAAACCCAGACAATGGGTTTCAGTAAATAGAAAAATAATCTTTTAATTGTGAGAAAAAAAGTTTTGTGGTTAAAGACTCAGCATTTAATTATACTATTGTCAGTGGCTGCAGGTCTGTTGAGGGCTCATAAACATGAAGCAGATACCAAGTCCATCTGGTTTCTTAAATCACTAAAGCACAGTTTGTCAGATGCTGGAATTTCCTGTCTTTTTATTTTGTCTTCCTAAGCATTTGCTATACCAGAGATATGCTTGCACTGTGCATGGATTAGCACAGACCATCTGATACTCTTGATGTTGGAAAATTTGGACATGGCCACTGCTTTTGAAAACCAGGAAGTTAGAAGGGTTAGCCATGTGAGTGCAAATGAACAGTTCTCACTTAATTTGCTACTATAATTATGGCTCATAAGTATTTGCCTTGGCCCAGAATGCTTATTCTTACATTTTAAACTTGTAAAAAATCCATAGAATCATGAAAAATAGGGATGAAATGGACTTCTATGTGTTACCTACTTTATATTTGTCCCAAGGCCATATCAGCATTATTTAAGCTTCTCCACAGATCCTGTTATTATTACACAAGAGTATAATATGATGACATTTCTGCAATCCATTCATCATAGGATTTTCATGCAGGAGGAATTGTACTTGGAAGAAGGTCTGCAACAGTGCTGAACGGCTTTTTAATTTCTTCTTTCAGTGTATTTAGAGGAGGCAATTTCTTGCTAGTCATCATCTCTGAAAAATCAGCAAATACATGGATTTTTACAGGTTTTTTTCATCTGATGTGGCTTTGAAGGAGTGCAAGAAAGAAGGTGATGATCTCTGGCTGGACTTGGATTCAAGACCATAGCTAATGCAAAATTAAAGCAGAAAAGAAGCACATGCTTCCTAACAAAGCTAAGAACAACTCTGGTTAAACATCCATTGTGGTTACATAGTTGGCAAAACAAGGCCCTTCCAACTTTCCAGATCTGCTGAGGCTGCCTGTGCTTGCAGTAAGAAGTAGTGAATGGTCACAGTCCTGAAACCTGCTGTATTTGATTCTGCTGGTTTTGAGTTCAGCACAGCAGAGTGATTTACTCCCTGAGGCCCTGTAATACACACCCAATCTTCATCCAACACTTTCCATTACAGTTTCAGTTTCAGAATGAAAACTGTCTTTAAAATCACAGATTTTCCTCTCTTGCAAAAAAAAAAAAATATCCTTTCCCTTCTTTTTTACTTGGGAATCAAACCCTTAAAAATCACTTTTTTTTTTTCATTCCGGCCTACCTAGAAAGACAAATAGGGGCTATTGTTAAAATTTATAACTTTACCATTAAATGAAAGTGATTTAGAAACCAATCATTTGGGAATAGAAAAAATCACAGGGTTCCATTCCAAGAACATTGCCAATAATAGCTGAAATTGAGAACATTGGCTTTGGTATGTCTTTTCTGAGTATAATGTAATTGAATTGACATGTTCCTATGGAAAGTTTTTATATTGATGAAACTGCACTTTCCCATTTAAAAAATGCCAGGTGGCATCCTGAGCACATGGAGTGAAGTTTTTTTGCAGCATCTCAAAATAAAATGGTAGACAGGATTATCCTTAAATCATCTTCCCACACAGTAGACAGATGTCAAAGATCAGCACTAGTTCCAGCATTAAAACTTTTACAACACCCTTTAGCAGCTTGTGCTGCATCCACTCTGTCTTCTCATTTGACACGTACATTGCAGTGGGACCAAACCAGCCAAAAACACTTTGTGCAATGCACTATATAATACACAGGTGACTTTCACCTGCATCAGCCAAGATTATGGGGGAGGGAAACCAAAACAAATGAATGTAGGATTGCAATGAATGTATTCATAATTCTCCTAGTGTTGAACATGTCATTGAGGAGCAGATACTCGAAAGATCTGACTTACACGTACAGCAGACATTTCAGCTCAGCAATACTTCTGTGGTCCTCAGTATTTTATTCCAGCCAGAAGTGGAGTCTCTGTAAACTTCTGAAGTCCTGTGTAAACTGTTCTGTTTGGAACTGCAGCTCCCTATGTCTTTGCAAAGTTCATCCCTGCTTTTCAAGAGACAAACAAGTTCTCTGGGCTGCTGGACCGGCAAATCCAGCGCCTGTGCTGCAACACACAGTCAGTAACATCTGCCGAAGGGAGCGTGTGCCACCGTGTGGTGATGCAGCCTCACCACATCAGTCTCGTTTTTCACCAACATAGAGATGTAACCAAAGATAAATTTACAGTGAGGGAGAATCTTCCAGATCCCACCTATTTCCCTGCTCCCTTTAACACCTAGGAACATGTCTGATAGGACAAGGGGTAATGGCCCTAAATTGTGCCAGGGGAGGTTCAGGTTGGATATCAGGAATAATTTCTTCAATTAAAGAGGGGTAAAGCACTAGAACAGGCTCACCAGGGAAGTCATGGAGTCACTTTCCCTGGAAGTCTTCAAGAAACCAGTAGATGTGGCACTTTGTGATATGGTTTACTGGGCACAGTGGTATTTGGTCAAAGTTTGGACTTGATCTTGGAGGACTTTTCCAACCTTTGTGATTCTATGTCTCAAGGTTTTTTTGTGTGTCTGTAGTATTGCTCCAGTCAGTCAGAGGTTTTGAAGGCCACCAGCAGCAAAAAGCCACACTGAGGCTGAGAGCTGGGGTGTCACCATGAAGATGTGACTTCTGTGATGCAGGGTAAGACCCCCTAGGACTGCCACCACCTTCTCTGAGCATTCCCAGCTTCCTCACCCTCACGTGATGAGGCTGGTTTCTCCATGCCATGAGCCTGACCACAGTAGGGACCCAGGTCTATTCACAGGCAGGGCCTGTTGGCTTTGTCAGCTCCACTGCATCTGCCTGAAGATGGGCTGATGCACAGAGATGGATCCAGGCAGGAGCACAGTGCTCTGCCCTCTGCACTAACCTTTTGTGATGTCTCTTGAGCATCACTGAGATGGGAGATTCCAGCTTCACCAGTACTGCAGAGAACCCCCTGCCAAACAGAAATCTTGTCAGGTGAGGTTCACTTTGCTTATGGATGAGGCTGAAATGTCCTGAGCTTATCCATGCACATCTCCACCCTGAGCTGTGCTCCTCCTGGGTAACTGGTGCCTACACCACGTCCTTCCCAAAAGAGCCTGGCAAAGCAGGAGTGTTGCCATGGGTCAAGGGCTGCAGGCAGAACCTACACAGGGATTCAAAGCACCCCACAGCTTTAAGTGCATTGGTCAAGTAAAGTAGAGGTAAGACAATGACCAATGTCCCACCATGTAGGATAACTCAGTAATGACCTTTATCCTGAGATGCACAAGCTCTGGGAAGCAGCCAAATGCAGATGACATCACTCATTTGGAAACTAGACAGAAACAGAAGATAACATCTGGACTTGATAATGTTACTGATTTTCTTACTATAGAATTCCCAACATATAATTGTGGGTTTTCTCCAGGGTATTTGATTATAACAGAGATTCTTAGAAAGGTTAAAATATGGTTTCTACCCTGGAGAACATACAAGGCATGGAAAGGGCCACAATAGGATATGGGTATCACCAAAGGGGGGGTGGGAAGGACAACTGGAGGAAACCATCATTCTTTTAGTAAGTTTTTGTAGATGAAAGAGCTGGAAAAATACAGAGTGGTTGTCCAGACTTTTCAAGAAGTTGACACATCTTTAGAGGATGACTTTCAGGAACACTTTTTGCCTGTGACATTTCCATCATCTCCAGACAGATTGCTTTAAATCTAATCCCTGAGCCACTACACTATTGACTGTAGGCAACCACAGAGAAAGTATTTGGGTCTATTTTACTCTTCTCAGAGTTTCCTCTCACCTTCTTACACCTCAAAAAGCCTTTCCTCTTATTTCCCTCCAGCTTATCCCCATGTCCATCTAATCCTTCAGGTGACAGTACTCTTCACAAGAGGAGAGGAAGCACCACAATCCAGAAGCGTCAGTATTTCCTTCTTCCCTCTAGATGGTGCCATGGGCTTTCCCTGGATTAATACAACTTCCTAAGGTCGAGGTTTTGGTGGAGGAGGATTCTGCAGGTAGACCTCAGTGGCTTCTCTGGCAGAGCCTGTGGTGCCTTATAGTCGAGAGACAATATGGGGAGAGGAAACACAGCATTCTTCTTTTTTTTTTTTTTTTTTTTTTTTTTTTTTTAGTGGGTGCAGTCTGGGATAGAAGAATGCCCTTTTTTTTTGTAATGCCTTTGATATCTTCCCGTCTTTTTTCATTGTATTTCACTTTTTCACCATCCTTTCTTTATTGCCCAGAGTGGCCCCTCTCAGTGGAATATAAAACAAATCATATAAGAGCATTAATTGGACCTTTGAGACACAGGGAGCAGGAGTTTTTTGTAGGTAACACTGTCTGAACTAATCAAAGACTTACAATGAAAGGAATGAAAGAGGGGTGGTTCCTCCTAAAGTGCATATCTGAAACAGAGCACTGCTGGCATCACCAGCAAAGCCCCATTTCTCTCCAGAAACAGGAACAGGTGAGATGAATTACATTTAGAACTTCCAAAGCAACTAAACAGCATTTTTTTTGCATTAAGTATCAGGTACAACACAGGCAAAAAACAGACAGAAAAGGATAGCATCGTTTTGTTGTGGGAAACCCGGAAGGACATTATATTCCCAACCCAGAGGAGTCGCAGATTCATTTTAGTAATGAAAATATTCATTTCGAGCCAAACTAATCCTGACCTGGAGATGGCTAAGGTGTGTCCCAGAGTCCAGTTTCAGTGCTGAGGCTTTCTTTGCTGGCCTAAAGAGCAACTCCAGTGAGACCCACAGGCTTCACATTTGAATCTAATTTATCCCTGTGAAGACTTGTTCTGCTTTGACACATTATTACATCCAGAGGGGAAGATGACAGAGAAACAGGTTTGAGGTCTGCAGGGTTTGGGTTCTGGCTGTCACAATGAGTAGGAAAGACAGAGCAGAGCTGTGGGCAGAGAGCACAAGAACTCTGTCCAGAGCTCCCAGGCAGGCCTGGGATGGTGACTGCAACAGTTCCCACTAAGAGGTGCACTTTGCCACCACATTTATTCCTCTCCCTTCCTTCTATAGGTTTCATGAGACAATAAAAATAAATCTATCTTTCCAAGAGAGATTCTGTAAGTGTAGCTTTGCACTGACAAATTGCAGCTGCAATTTTAATAGGGAGGTACAGTTTTCCCTGGTCCTTTAATTTTTTCCCCTGGGAAATGCATGAATTGCTGCTTTCTATGTCATTCTGCAGCAATGTCATCTGCAAGTTTTCTCCTTTATTATAAGTGGGGGAGTAGGAGGAAACTGCTTGTCACCCAGTGGCGATATGCAGCTTTTATTTACATGGGAAAGCAATAAAATTGATTGTTTCTGAGCTGAACATAAGTCACTTGGATGGAGTTCAAGGCAAAAGGGCATGTGGGCAACCCTGCTTTCTAATCTGTAGAGGAGGGCACCACTAGGCAAAGGTCTGGTCTCTGCCTTGGGCAGGTTACTTACTCAGGTACATTTTATTTTAACCACATGAAAATAAGGCTTTAACATGAGTTGGTTTCATAGAAGTCTTATGATATTTAATTAGATGGTCTTGTAAAACTCAAGGGGTTCTGAACAGGAGAGTGGAGACATCTTCATTTGATGGGCAAGTATTAAATAGATAACCAGAGACAGCTGATAGATCTCTGAGAATGGTCCTGACACATACTGGTTTTAAAACTATGTTGAAAAAACAATGGTAGTAAGCACAGAAAGGGGTCATGGATTCAAGGACTTGGAAATGCACCTTACACTGGGCATCCTGTAAGAACTTTGACTGGACCTAGATGATCTTTAAGGTCCCTTCCAACCCAAACAATTGTACAGCTCCACGAATTCATTTTGTGTAAAGTGTTGGAAAGTGTCTGAGAGCACCAACACATTTATGAGTAAATATCAGAAAATACTGATGAGCTTTCAGAGCTCTTAAGAAGGTCATATTAAGAACAAGAACTAAACAACCTGTTCCCAGCCTAGGCTGCTTTAAGAAAGGGTAGTTTCAAAGTAAACAAACTGACAGTCAGTTCTCCATCTCTGAGAAATTCTTTCTGTTGTGGGACACAGTGGGACAAAGAAAAATTCGAGTTATCCAGTAACTATCCTCAGTGGCAAGTCAATTCTCAGTTACATGGTACTGTGTAAGGGATGGCTGGTAGAAATCACTAAACGTGCACAATCAGTCACTTCAGTAATCAACTGGAAACTTGGAAAATCCAGTTGAGCCACAGCAAGATGAAAGGATTTTCCTTCCCACTTAGTGACCCAGTAATGAGAGACCAGGGCTGCTTTGCTGGCAGGAATGTTAAATGTTGCTATTTTTGAGTGAGACAAATCTTGTGGGGACAGGTAAGATCTCTGTCCACAAACTCTGTCCTAGTCATGTACTTAGATCATGACCACTGAAACAACTCTGTCCTTGGAAAATTCAAAGGCCATTTTCACTTCATTAAGTCTCTTCTTCCTCCAAGTTTGGTATTTATCTACACAAATCCCTCAGAAAGAACAGGTTGTGAAGGTTTTCTCCATGGTGATATGAACCCCTTAATATACTCACATGGGTTAACTTTTCTCTGGCAAATGCCATTCCATTCCCTCTAGCTGTGTCCATCATCTGCAGTGTGAGGCCAGGCTGGGTCAAGAGCACCCCAACCCAGCTGCTGTGCCTAAGGAAGATGCCTGAACAAACTTCTTTACAGGCAATTCACCTTCTTCTGAAGTAGACAAGTCCTAAGAGTTGGTGTGACTCAGGGCTTGGAATTGTGTGGGTCCAACCTCATTTTCTCAATGTGTTTTCAGTCACTAGGATGAATAGCTCAGCTGCACTGCTTTGTCTCACAGAGATGTGACATTAGATATATGTGTTCCACTGCAAGCACCCCCTGCACTTAATCTCATGGAAGGCATTGAACTCCTTGTGCTGATCATCCTCCCCTCTCCAGCTTACCCAAACTCAGTTTGAAAATGTGACTTATTGCTGTCAAGCTCCTCATAAGGAGAAAGATGCATCAAGTGTGCCCTGTCAAAACCAGAGCATTCACATTTGTCACTGTATGTCAGAAGAATAGACAGGCTAGGAAAATACGCACCTGAATGTAGCTACTGTATTTTCTGAGGGACTATTTCTTTCTGCAGAACCCATAAAATGTGGACTGCAGCTGTAGCAGAGCTCCTGAGAGACAAATGGCATCTCAGAGCATAACTCCATGCAGCAGCACTGCCGGGAAAGCAAGTTCAAAGGCATCCAGCTCTCTCCAGAGGATACAGCTATGTGAGACCCTGCTGCATAGATGACTGGGTACCTGTTTTAGCACCAAAGTATTACAAAGAGGTTGTTCTGCCTCCAGGCAGTAATTTGCTGAAGCACACAAGACACATTTCCCATTGGCAAGATGAAAAGAAAACTTTCACCCCATTTTTTTTTTGCAAAACACTGCATTATGTCATCTCTGAAAAGAGCTCTATTGTACATGTGGGCCATGGCAAATATGGATGGAATAGAACTAAAATGACAGCTTGTGGTGCTTGTATAAACACACATTAACCCTCCAGGTCCAGGGTGTCAGTTAACACCAAAACCTGGCTTATACCAGATGCCTTGAACTGCAATCCACAGGTATTATGCAGCTTTCTTGGGGTGTTTTCTTAGCACAAAATTGGTGAAGCATCTTGTCCATTTTTGCTTGCTTTATAGCAAGACTGGGAGTTCAGGAAAAAATCCTGATTTTTCCATTCACAGACAGACAGTGTGCTGTGCTGGTTTTCCATTTGTTTAGCTAGGTGAATATTTTTAACCTAGATTGCAACTTGGAAAGACAGAGAGTAAAAAGCAAATTAGATTTTTCCCAGGTTAATTCTTCTCTCATTTCCTCCAATTTTACACCAGTGATATTAACACTGTTATATTCTGATTTACACTGGTACTGGGAGAGAAAAATGGGCCCTTAAAGAGATGCCTTTAATTCAAAGCAGCTGCGCAGAAAAAAGGTGGTATGGGACAATCCTGTTCTCCAGGAAAATGAGAGCTGACATAGCCATTAGCTGTCCCTAAAGATACTTGTTTTATGCATTGCTTTAGAAACATAGCTAGTCATTCTTCCTGTGTATAAACCCTACCATGAATGAGTGGCTTTCTTAAATCACTAAGTTAGTGGAAAGCCCAAGGCAAGCTGGAAGAAGCTCACATCTAACTGGAATTGACTCATTTTTAATCTTATCCACTTCACAGTGCCAAGCTTGAATCACCAAAGAGGGTAATATGTTTATTATTAAACTACAGAACTACACAAACTAATGCAGCAGACAAAACTTAACAATTAAAATCATGGTTGTTACTCTAGATAAGCTAGGGAACAGTTTCTTGTGTATTCTGTCAGAGCCACAGCCTTCCCAGTCCGGTAACTTGCTGAAAATTGCTTTTAGCTCTTAATAAGACCTGGGGGAATGGAGTAATTTGCTGTGTTGATTAACATGCATTAAGTAGAGGGACAATAATTCTTTTGCAATAGAAGTTCTGATTTAGCTGATAAGAGCACGACCAAGTAGGTATTCAGCTCTGTTTGAATCTGCAAATCAGGTTTATATCCTTCTCTTTCGTGGCCACTTCAGATGTTCAATACCTTTGACTGGGAAATCACACTCATTTAAATGCCTGCATATGAGATACAGTGCCTGCCTCTAAGCACTGGATTTTGATATTTTCTAATATTTTTCTAATCTGCTTGGCATCGTTTCACTGCAGTGGTGATTTCCATGCTTTGTATCTCTGAGTGTCCAACATGGCTTCTGCAGGGTGTTGTCATGACACACAGCACAGAACAACAGCTTTTTATTCCCCCTGGACAGCAGATAATCCACACTTATGCATAAGGGAGCAGGGTTTTCTCTCAAGTGGTTGCTGTTATGCAGGTTGGTCAGAGCCATCTATTACACAGGGCATTTCCATGAGCAGCAGAGCAGAGAATTTTCTATTTAGATGTCTCTGCCAGGGAACCACAGCAGAAGGATGGCAACAATGTCAACAGAGAAAGAAAGTGCTGATATGACAGGCAGGCAAACACAAAATGTGAAAAAGCTCCCAGGTGGGAGAACAGCAGGGACCACACGAGGTTCGCAGTGAACCACACTGGTGCATGGTCAAAGCAATGCTAACAGCTGTGCTGACTCCTGCAGCCAAAAAAATTAGACATCTTGGGCAAATTTCCTTTTTGTGTCTATTTTATTTTAAACAAAGGAGGCATACTGTAGTCATTCATGATTAAAAGCTGAGAGAGCTGGAGTTGTTCAACCTGGAGAAGCAAAGAGGGGACCCTTTAGCAGCCCTCCAGTACCTAAAGGTGGCCTACAAGAAAGATGGTGACAATTATTTAGCAGGACTGTTGTGACAGAACAGGGGGTAATGTTTTTTAATTGAAAGAGGGTCTGTTTAGATTAGATGTAAGGAAGATGTTTTTTACACTGAGGGTGGTGAAATACTGGCACAGGCGGCCCAGAGAGGTGATAGATGGCCCATCACTGTAAACATTCAAGGCCAGGTTGGACAGGGCTCTGAGCAACCTGATCAAGCTGAAATGTCCCTGCTCATCGCAGGAGGGTTGGACTAGTTGTCCTTTAAAGGTCTCTCCCAACCCAAACTATTCCATTATTCTATGACTAGCCTGACATGGCAGACTGGAAAGCAGAGATATGGCCCTTTCCCATCTTTCTAGCCGTGATAGTCAAACATGGAAATGGATTTTCCAGGTGGTGCCTTGTTTCTTTGGCCATGAGCTACCCACGTACTATGGGTTGTCTGTTGTGATGGGAATAAGCAAGAAGAGCTCCAGCCATGAATTATAGTATTCAAAGAATTCAGTGAACTTGGACAGGATTACAGAGCCCATAACTTCTCCAGGGCTTGTACTGGCCCTGTTTGGTAGCCTGTCACTCACTGGCAGAGCACATTACAGACCCCAAAGCCACCAATGGGCTGCCAGAGGAAGCCAGTTAGATATGGCTACTGCATGTGGTAAACATCAGCAGATAGGGTGTTTTGGACCCAGCTGGAACCCCTGTGAGTCCTTAATATTGAATTTGCTGTGGCGAGAGCAAAAAACAGATGGTTCTAATCATCATACAGTCTGTCTTCTGCAGTAGACCCTTTAACAGCTCAGGCAGAAACGCTGGATCTTTCAAGGGCCTGAGGGAATTTTCAGACCCCAGATCCAGGCCTTATCACTCACCCTGCTCGCTTCCTATGTGCTACAGCCCATTAACACCACTCCTCTCCAGCACATTCAGCTCCATAGGGGAATGAGCTGCCCAGGCAGCTCCCTTAATGCACCGTCATCTGCTAAACACCTCACCTGAAAGATTATGCAATTCAAAAGCCAAAAATAACTTATTTCCCTGGTCTTTCGGGTTTTACAGTTGGCTGATACAGAGCAAAGCCTGGAACTGAGGGACAGAGTGCAGAATAAACTGAATTTAGACAACAATTTTTCTTTTCCCCTTCAGAAGAGCCACACAAGGAGGGACTGTATTTTCTCACCTTTGTCTGGTTTGTGCTCTCATTCCAAGGAGGAGAGAGGACACATTAGTGCCACAGCAGACTTCAGGAAACAAGATGTTATTTTTTTCATTTAAATCACAGTTCATACAACCCTGGAGTGAATGAGCTGCTACCTGAGGGGTCACAGCCTCCATGCAGCCATGTGTTTGTGGCTGCTTGGCCAAATGTCTTCTCGCTCCTAAAATATTTACAGGAGTTCTCAGAGTGAGAAAAGCGACTTTTAAAAAATGTTTGCAAGATGTGAACCTCCAGTTCAACAGTATCTGCAGAACTGTCTTCTTAACAGCTCTCAAGAACTAAAGGAAACAGGGGAAGCCTCCAAGGAAATCTTTGACTGAGGACATTCAATAGAAGATGCTTACCCTTTCAGAACTGAATCAAATCCTCAGCAGAGGGTGGAGTAGCTGACAAGTCATTTTTCTCTAGCAAAAATTTCTCACAATTTGGGTTTTTTTTCTTTTTTTTCCCAGTCCCTTCTGGGCTGAAAATACAATTCTATAAATTTCATAATGGAATAGAAATTACCCAAGTTGTTTCCCTTTGAAGAGCTTTGAAGCTAACTCTCTCTGATATACTTCACATCAGCAACACACTCCTCATTTCACTGGTACCTAACCAATGAAAAATACAGGACAAAAACGAAAACACTATCAAGAAAATAAAAATAAAACCCCCAAATCAAACACATCATTAATAATTGAAAATAAAGGCAACATTTAAAAACATAAAAACAAAAAACCAAAAGAAAATAAACAACAACAAAAAAACGTAACAGGATTACAGGACATTTTTCCAAACTTGATTGTACCATTACTTAATACTGGTAATCCTTCAGACAGTTTCAGGAGGATTTATAAGGAAACTGCCTTCCCAAAGAGCATGCATACATATGGCATAAAAGACTGTTGCTTGTAATCAACAGTCATCTTAGAACTCCTGGCACATTTAGCTTATTCAAGGGCATCTGAATTCATAGAGTCATAGAATAATTCAGGTTGGAAGGGACCTTTAAAAGTCATCTAGTCCAACACCCTGCAATGAGCAGGGGCAAGAGAACATAGAATCACAGAATATGTGCAGTTGGAAGGCACCCATCAGAATCATTGAGTCCGACTCTTGGCCCTGCACAGGACCATCCCCAAGAGTCACACCATGTGCTGAGAGCACTGTCCAAATACTTCATGAACTCTGTCAGGCTTGGTGTTGTGACCACTTCCCTGGGGAGCTTGTTCAGATACTAAACAACTCTTTGGTTGAAAAACCAATATGTGGCTCCAATAGTATTTTACTAATGATTTACTGTGAGTTTGCTCAGATTGCTTAGATACTTAGAACCTGGGAATCACAGACATCACATCCACAGATGTCATCAAACTCTGAAGCCAAGGTAGAAAAGAACCTTTAAAATAGTGCTTTTTTTTTTTTTTTCATTCCCCAAACTGCCATAAAGGACTCCAAGAGTGCTAGTAGTCAGCTAAGAACCATTAGCTAGAAACTACAATAACAGCCACAAAATGCAGCATGAAAAACCTCCAAGGACTTTGCACATCACTAAACACATGAAGCACAAGAGCCACCAGCTGTGCTCAGGAACCAAAGCTTGCTCCTACTCTGGCCACCCCAAACAGGTGTCTAGTGTCCTGCTAGAATATGCATCTCAAAAGACTCTAAATGCTACAGTTCAGTTTGAATAATGCTTGGTACCTTTGTACAACAGCGTCAGATCTGCAGAGCCCTGGGATCTGCAATGGCACAGCTATAGCTTACCCTGTCCATCCACAGTTGCTACCAAGTTCATTTAAACTTCTGAGGATGCAGATTAGCAGCCTCAGGCTTCTAAGTGACCTCAAGATGACTGGAAGCAAAATGTCACCAAGGTTAACAAGACAGCAGATATATTGATATTGGCCTTTGACATCTTGAGTTGCTCTATATGAAGAAGGGCTGCAGCCTCAGTTCATGACTTTTCCATTGGCCTCACTACTTATGAGAAGAGTCATGTAGCTCTCTACAGCCAACTGAAAGAAGGTCGTAGCCAGGTGGGTGTCAGTCTCACTCCAAGATAACATGCAATAGAACAAGAGGAAATGGCCTCAAGTTACACCAGGAGAAGTTTAGTTCAGATATTATGAAAAATTTCTTCACCAAAAGTGTTGTCAAGCATCTGAACAGGCTGCCCAGGGAGGAGGCTGAGTTACCATCCCTGGAGGTATTTAATAAACATGTGGATGTGGCACTGAGGGACATAGTTTAGTGGTGGACTTGGCAGTGCTGGTCTAATGGTTGGACTCAATGACCTTGGAGGTCATTTCCAGCTCTAATGATTATATAATTCTGTGTTCAAGTATGCAATAAGCTGACTCTGCAGAGAACCATGGATGCTGGAGGAGACTACTCAGAACCCTGAACCCAAATTCCCAAAAGAGCCATGACTCATGAAGCCAGCATTGGTCTTGTCTAAGAGACCATCTGGAGCCTCCACACTGCACTTAACCTCTCATTCTCTTCCCTGCTTCCAGTCTCAGATCTAAGCATTGCCACCACCATGTTCTTCTCCAAAAAGAGAAGAACAGCAGCATCTAGCATGGGAAATGGGGCACTTTCCCAGTAACCCCCAATGACTCCACAGCTTGAAGTCAGAAACAAAAATCTTGGACAAAATTCTTTCTTCTTCTTCACACACAGACCATTTTTAAAGCTCTAGGAAGGTCATGCTACCAGCTGGACACTTTAGAAAGAAAATGAAATAAAATAGGGCACTAAATTGTTTCAGTAATGGATGATATCCAAAGGCAATGGGCCCAGCTTGCCTCTTGCTTGAAACCACTAAAACCCTTCAGTTTGTTTTTATTCTGAACACATATCTTCAAAGACAGTAGAGAGACCAGCCCTTTCCCAGGGGTTCCATCCACGCCAGAGCCTGGCAGAATTCCTCCTACAGATCAGCAGCCCTCTTACATGATGTCTTGAGAAACAGCTGCTGTTCCACAGGCCAACTCATGTCATGACCCTTCCCATATACTTTTGTGCTCTTTGCTAAAAATACCACAGACCCCTCTGACTCACGTGCCCTGTCAGAGGGGGGAGTGCTGTGGACCAGGCTCCACGCTGCAGCAGAGGCTGCTGGCTGAGCCAAGGTGACAGCACAGTGTGTCCTTTGATAGCCAGCAGCTCCAGGACGGATGACGGAGAAAAACGGTTCTCCCTCTTGGTTCTTTTTATCCCCTTCCTTCTTGCTACTGCATTGGTTTAATCTACTCCTCCTGGCCCTATTTGTAACTAAGAGGCAAGTCTGGGGTTTGGAGTTTTTTTCTGCATGTGGCATGACCTCCCCCTCAAGTTTTGTTCCCAGAGACAGGAAAACAATTACTGGAGAAAGAAAACATCCCCTGGACTGGAAAACTTGATGATAATAGTCTAATCTGGCTCCTTTTTCAGGCACAGAGGTGAGGGAAAGTTCTGTGGGAACAAGATGTTTAGTAAAGCATCAATGCAAGGACCAAGGGCCTTGGATTTACAGGCTTTGGGAGAACAGCTTGGGCGGGTCCTGATGTTTGGAAAGCGGGTGGTTACAGGAGCACTGGCACCCAGACTGGACATGATGCCCACACATCTGTGGAAGTTTAGAACGCCAAAGACAGTGCATGTAGGGGGTGGATGCTCTTCCACCCCTTGGAGAAGGAAGGGCAGCTGAGTTATCCCAGCCCCAGGTGGGTTAAAGAACAGATCAGCTCCTTCCAGGAGCAGAGGGAATTGGGAAAACGTCTGGGAGAAAAAAGCAATAAACCTAAGCGGAGCAGGCTGTGTCGGAGGCCTTGTAAAGTGTGACTCAGTCAGTGCCTCTCAATTCAGGGTAAGACTCCATGCCATAAAGAGCTCCTAAGCAGAGGTGCTGAGTGATTGCTTTATTGTTTCTTACAAACCTTGCTGTGAAATCCCTGTAAATATGTTTATGAGCTTGTTGGGGCGGCTTCCCCACTGCTGACTGTACTGTAAATAAACATGTGTGCCTTTGATTCACGGAAGTTCCTCTTCTGGACTCCATTATGGTCCCTGGCACTGCTTCCAGCTCAGATGTGGGGCCCCTCCTGCCCTGGCTCACAAGGAGCACGACATTTCTGCTCTGCAGTGAATAACTAGAAGAATCAGTGCACATGTTTAGGATTACACATATGGCAGTCTCGCTTGCACCCCCTCCCTTCTCTTACCCCCAGAAGAGCTCTGTGAACCTCATCAGCTCAAAGAAAAGCAGCCTATGGAATAGCCACCATGTCTGGGGACAGCTTGCATCACTGATCTCCTTCCTCTCACACAGGAAGGACATTTGGACATGACCCTCTGAGCATGGGTGGGAGAAGCAAGATTTTGGAGATGCATGTTGCCTGCATCCAAGATAGATGTTTGCAAGCATGGGATGAATCTACATTTGAGGGCACCCTCAAGAAACTCCATGTATTTTGGCTTCCACCCTGCATTGTGCAGGAACAACCCATGCCAAAACAGTGTTGACCAAGGCCAGACAACGAGACCAGCTGACAAGTCTGCTGCCCCATGCTGTCTGCCCTGTCCTCCTGCACAGCCAAACTGCCTCTGTACCATCACAACCTTGTGTTCAAAGCAAGCTGAATTTGCTACTGTTTTACCCTAAAAGCCATGATTTTGTGACGCTGGGAATGTTCAGGCACTGCCAGGTGAGTGACCAAGGTGTCTGTGTAAAGTGGGTTCAATACAGGGAGGGACAAATCATAGAATCATAGAATGCCTTAGGTTGGAAGAGACCTCAAGGGTCATCTTGTTCCAATCCCTCTGCCATGTGCAGGGACACCTTTCACTGGACCAGGTTGCTCAATGCCCCATCCAACCTGACCTTAAACATTTCCAGGGATGGGACATCCACAACTTCCCTGAGCAATCTGTTCCAGTACCCTCATGGTGAAAAATTTCTTCCTAATATCCAAGAAATCCTCTTTTCTTTGAGCTGGTGAGGTTCACAGAGCTCTTCTGGGGGTAAGAGAAGGGAGGGGGTGCAAGTGAGGCTGCCATATGTGCATATGTGTAATCCTAAACATGTGCACTGATCCTTCTAGTTATTCACTACAGAGCAGAAGTAGCCATCCCAGCACAAGCTGTCCAGCTCTTGCAGAAGAAGTCTCCAAATTTCAACAGAAACCTGAAGACAGATAATTTGTACACATACTTGTCAGTTCTCTGTCATTCTGATGTCTCCATATGAATGAATGATCCCTGCACACTGAACATACCTATGAACTTCAGTGAAACCTTCACTTTGCCTTCCAGGCATCCTCATGTCTCTAACCAAACCAGCTCCCAGTCAGGGCTTCTTCAATATCAGATAGTGTCCCACTAAATGTGGATTACTAACCAGAATATGAAAAAAAACCAAACTCAAGCTGAAGAAAACATCTCAGAAATGCACCAGCAGCAAAGGGAGATTTTATCAGTTTCTTTGTTTCCACCCATCCTCCTATTATTGAGTTAAAATATGGGGCTAGTCCAGGAAGCAATCTACATCAAAATAAAAGAACTAGGATATTTGCCCATCAGTATAAACCAAATGAGAGACACACCAAACATCACAAAGAATCCTGGAAGCAAAGAAACATCTTGTGCACTCAGCAAGCAAAAAGCTTCTATTTTGTGCAATGCCTTGCAGCCCAACTGTGATCTGAAATGTTTGAAGTGCAACTTAATAAATTGTCATAAGCATAAACAGAAGACTAGGGAGATATTTCTTAGCTGGCTTTTGAAATGAAACAGAACCAATGCTCTAGGAGAGCAGCTCCATAGGTCAAAACACTAAACAGAAGTTTCTTGCAGGGATTAAAAAAAAAAGGACCTGCTTGTAAGAAGAGGGACCATAAGAAGGTTTAGTGTTATAAGGGGCTGAAGCCAAATAGGGGTGAAAGGTTTAAGGTGATATGCTCCTACACACACCTGTGTGTGAGCGCCTGTGGCATCGGCTTTGTGTACACAGAAAAGTGGGTCTCAACCAAACAGCAGACAGTGACCCTGTAATTAGGGCACTGAGCCAGGACTCTGCAGGTTAGCTCAGGTCAGGGCATATTTCAGCATGTTATTTTCCGTAACACCCAGGCACTGAATTTCCACACATACCAGCGGGAAATCAGGAGTTGGTTTTCAAGTGGGAAATGTGGGTCTCCAGTTTTCTGACTCCTACCAGTCATTTGGATCCTTTGTATTCATGGAATCACACAATGGCTTGGATTGGAAGGTACCTTAAAGATCATCTAGTTCTAATTCCCCTGACATGGGCAAGGACACTTGCCACTAGACCAGACTGCTCAGAGCCCCATCCAGCCTGGTCTTGAACACTTCCAGGGATGGGACATCCACAACTTCTCTGGGGCAGCCTGTTCCAGTGCCCCACCTCTCTCACAGTAAAGAATTTTTCCTAATACCTAATCTAAACCTACTCTCTTTCAGTTTGAAACTTTTCCCTCCTGTCCAGTCACCGGTCCTGTAAAAAGACTCTCCATGTTTTTTTGTAGGCTCCTTCAGGTACTAGAAGGCCACACTTAGGTCACCCTGAAGTTGTCTCTTTTTTAGGCTGAACAAACTTAATTCTCTCAGCTTTTCTATGTAGGACAGGTGATCCACCCCTCTAATCACCTTGGTGGACTCCTCTGGACTGTACAACAGGTCCATGCCCTTCTTGTGCTGGGGACCCTAGAGCTGGAGGCAGCACTGCAGATGGGGTCTCACTAGAGTGGAGTAGAGGGGCAGGATCACCTCCCTTGACCCACTGGCCACATTGCTTTTGATGCAGCCCAGGATACAGTTGACTTTCATCTTGTGGGTATCCCTTCTCTATCAATAGGGCAAGAATAATAGTCCTCCAGTTCTGCTGCCTGCCTTGCACGTTACTGTTGTTACTGGGAAGATTGTCTCCCTGCAGCGTTCTATTCAGACCACACAGTAGTAGGATAAGCTCAGGACCCAGGAGCATTGTTCCAGATACCCCCATAGTTGCCAGAACCTCTCTTTGCCCAAGCATGGAAAACACTAATGGGGATACTAGTCTGGCACCAGTAGAAGCTGAATCTCATTTGCACCACCTAGGCATTACATGGAAACTGTCTCCAATTATATTCCAAAAAAGAATTGGAAGAAGCCTATTAACAAATCTCCCTAATTTCTACCTCTGCAAAATTGTCTATTTTCTGCCTAATTTTTTTTTATCTCCATTTTTTATTTGTGGTTTTCAACAAAACCTCTAACCAAATCAAGTAAGATGAGTGATGAAGAAGTCTGGTGCTTGAAGACTTAGTTTAATGTTTTGGCTGGGTCTCAGACTGGTATTTACAACACAAAAGTTCCCATCCATTCCCAGCAGTCTGTGAAGATCTCTAGGAAGGAAAAGAACCAGAGAGAAGGCCCCAAAGAAAAGGAAAATCTAATGGGGCATTTCTGAGATAACTTTGAAGGGACATGCTGGGGAACCAGAAGGATTTGCCCAGTCTGGCAATTTGCAGTGACAATGAACCTTTTTCCAAAGTAGGTGTCCAAGATATTTTTCCCTGTATCTTCATATCTTGCAGGTCTGGCTTAGCCTGCCTCCAAACACTCCCATTTTTTGAAGAAACTCTGACCTTACTCTCAACTCTCTGCTGTAGTCGCAGCCTTAATTTTAACTTCTAGTTATCTGGACTGTGTGACTTCAGTGAAAGGGAAACTAAGAGGATTTCCCTCTCCCAGCATGTGGTTGTCAATTGATCCCAGAAGCAATTCAGATTTATTGCTCCCATTTGATGGCTCGTAGGAAAGGAACTGGCTCCACAGCAGTAACTCAAAGATGGGAAGAGACAGTTACTTGAGCAATGTGACTGGCCACAGACAGAAATACTTTCCTTGCTGTTTTGCAGGTCAATTGCTGCACCTTAGACCTTAAACCAACATATGGTGACTGACCTTTGGATGCTGATCTGGAGCTTTACCTTTCATCTCTTTCACTGTTCAAGTTTTCCCCTCTCTATTCTCATCCAAGCCCCTGCAAATATTCATCTTTTCTTTTTCACCTCCCTTTGCTTTGGCTCAGCCACAGCCTGGAGACTCAAGACAGGAATCAGTCATTGCAACTCTACACCCTGTGTTATGGAGATAGTCAAGTGAATGATCTAGTGCTCTCTTTTGGCTTGAAAGTCTCTTCAGACTAAATTAATATAATAATAAATATATAATAGTAATGCTAATGCAGACATTTTACAGATGCTTGTTTCAGGACATGCATGTTTGTGATTCAATTCGTTTGGTGTCTCAGAATATTTCAATTCCCAAACCAGCACTGACAACTGTGTTTGTTAATTTATTTGCAATCACTTAGTGCAGTTCAAAACAAACTTAGAAATTCTTGTCCATTTTTATTTTAGTATACATTACTTATTCATGTAGGCCCCAGAAACAGGAGCTTTGAACAAGCCGATTGCACTATTTAACATGTCTGGACATTCACTTTTGAATAAGTTGGTTAAAGCATTTTAGGTAATGGAGAAATTTTTAGTCCTTCTCTCCAAGTCAACAGGACTTGGGTGTCAAGAGAAGCCAGACCCGTGCTTCCAACCTACATGAAATTTGCCTCAAAAAACCATAAATCCAATAGATTCTCCAACAACGAGAAATATTTTGTCATGATGTTAAGCTCTTGTAAATGTTGTCTGTTCCAGAAGACAACCATCCAGAATCAGACCTAAAATAGCCTGGGTTTGAGTGCCTGTCCTCAGCTCAACAGGATTATGTGCCTTCCAGGATTTGTTCTGATTGCAAAATGAAGCTTGAAGCAGGTTGTGAATTTATGCGATTCACAGCTCCTTTGGGTGGAGGTGATTCATCCCCCCTTATGCCAAAAACATCTCCAAAAGATCAGGTACCAGGCCATTCTCATAGCTGAACACAAAATCAACCCCAAAAAAGAGATAGCCTGGAAGGAAAGAGAGATAAATGTCCAGTTAATCCAAACACTTTGTCCCTTAATCCAGATGCTTAAAAGATTTAACAAGGGGAGAGCTGCCATGTATCCTGCACATATGTGCTAGAGAACAGTTAATGTGCCCTAAAGGTTTATAATCTGAATAAAAATGGATTTGAGAAATTTATATGGATTAACATGATCTGCTTTTTAGTGAAAAGATTTTGAATCCTCAACAAGGAGCTTAGCCACGATTAACTCATTTAAACACTTTCACAGCTAAATGTATTCCCTGTGCCCCAAACAGTAGGAGCTTTACCCTTTGGGGATTAAGCTAAACGTCATCTGGGGGTTCTCCTACACTTTTCTCCGTGTCTGCTTACTCTGCAGACAGTTCCTTATCATATCACCTCGATCCTCCCTTTCATTGTAAGGGGCTGGAGAAATCAAGATCTGGGAATTTCTCCCCATTCATTCCCGTCTGGTTGCGATTTCCTTCCCTCATTGTCTGGTGGTAAAAAAGATGATTCGGGTCACACTCAATTTGCCAGGTCACTGCAGAATCCCAGCGATAGAGAATCACCCTTGCGGCCGCTGCCTTAGACTGACATGAACGTCCTTCAATGGAAAGGGGGCCTGTGTCCATCTCTCTGTATAGAGACTACCTGGGAATAAGAATTAGTCCTTTGGTTATATCTGAGCATCCAGAGCAGTTCTTCTGCCTTCTTCATGCCTCTGTACCTGTCAGGACTCATTGTCCATGCTAAAAAATTAAACGAAATGAGGACACGGGCCCCCAAAGTGCCACTCAGTTATCCATAATGTTGGGTTACTTGCATCCCCCTTGGCACAGGTCAGACGTGAGCCAGCTTGCTCAGGCACAATGCACAAGTTATCACATGGACCAGTAGGTGATTTGGATGCAGTCATCCTGGTTTGGGGATTAGAGGGATTAATATAAGCATAAATTGCACAAATTGGCCTCAGAGCCAAAGGCAATTCATCACCCATTTGCTGATATTGAAGGAGCTGCTAATGACAAACTCAGGATACAAGAAGTCAATTCAAGAGTTTCTCGAGGAAACAGAGGTGCTGTGGAAGGGACACTGGTGTTGCTGAGGGGCAGCAAACACTGCTAGGAAATCAGGGCAAGGAGATTCCCCTCCCTGTTGGACACAAGGAAAGGATCAGCCTGTAAAACTCATTTTGCTCCATCAGTTGCGGTGCATGTCTGCATCTTGGCATGATGTACAAGGCTACTTGCTCCCAGGTACTTCAGAAAAAGTTACCACAGAGAGCTGAGGAGTCCTCCAAAGGTGAAATATTTTCTGTCTATTAGATAAAATGAACTATGAAATTCCAGTGCCAGAGCTCGTCAGAAATAATCAGTTTTTCCCATAATTTTTTTCATTTTTTAATAAAGTACTATGATGTTTTTTAATCTCCACAGGAATGTTCTGGGGTTTTGTTTTGTCTTGTTTTGTTTCTTTCCCAAAGGAGGGGAAGATCTGTTTTCAGGACTAAAAGCACCTGGAAATAAAATGCATGATTTATACAAGACCTTAAAAAATTTATGCTTAGGCTCTTTGCATTTCTTGAGGCTTACTGGTGAGCACTGGCATTTTGTGTCCAGACGCAACCTATTACAAGGCAGATGTCTAACCTTAAACTCTTCTCAGCACAGACATGCAAGCTGTGCTTTCTCATCCAGACACTTTTGTCTTAATTCTTTTTTTTAGGCTTTACTGCTTTTTTGCAGCTTTTATTTTTAAATTGTTTTAATTTTTTTTAAAATTCTTTTTTTAAAAATCAAAATCATAAAAGATGAAGCAAAACAAAATGTTGTGAAGATTACACAGCCTGAGGTCTCTCTGGCAGGATTAAGCTGCCCTTAGCACTAAATGGCAAAGTCTTGCTCCAAAAGCCCAGGCAATACAGAGAACCCCAAATCTAATTAGAAATGTAGCTTTATTTAGTCAAAATTAATCATGTCACTTATGTAGAAACTCCATGTTGTTACATCAGCCTGGTGATTCAGTGCAACATTTACAAAGTTTTTCTCTCTTTGATTTGGTAAAATATTAATGCAAAAGCAACATTTGTCAAAGGCTTTGGGTTCACTGTCCTCCAAGGTAACATGCTACAAAATGTGACAAAGGGGGCTAGAGCTGCCGAGAGAAGTAGGTTCCTACTCTGAACATTTAATTCTGGCCAGTCCTCAGAATCCACCAAGGCTCTCTCTGAATCACCTCAATCCAAAGTTCTCCAGAGCCTCAGATTTCACTCACTGGCTCTAAGCAGAAGTGCTGAGACCTTACCTCACCTTCCAGTACTTGGATCAGAGACAAACCAGACTTTGAAGTCTCAAGGTCTTTATGGTGCCCAGAAAAGCCCTCAGTGAGCAAGTAATATGTTCTGCCTTAGATACCTATCTCAGGATGAGCTGAAGCACCTTTGAGAGCTTCCATATGTTGTTGATGGAGCCAGCAAAAAATAACCCACACTTGGCTTAATCTTGGCCTATCTTAGGGCAGACTGGTCCCACCCTTGGGTGTGCTGTGTCTAATGGATAATTCCTTCACAACACTCTCATGTGCTTCAGTTGCACTTGGAGGAAATATCCAAAGATTGTAGTGCCTATTGTTCTCCCAAAATACTCATGTATGACCACCTTTGTCCTGACCATGGTGCACAAACAGCAGGATGGCACAGGAAAAGGACCACAGCAATCAACTTCTTCTGACTCTGAGGCTTTGCTAGATGGTGCCAAGGACTGCCCCACACCAAACATAAGCCAGACAATCAGCCAGTCTCAGAGTATGTAATTATTATTTTGAACGTGGAGTCCTAGATCAAGTGATGAGAAGGTGATGCTGCAGATGGATACTTTGTTAGAGTCCTAGCCTTTTACTCAGGGCTGAGAATTTACCTAGATTTTATGTTTGCCAAGAGTTAGGCATTGCAATGCCTAAAACACATTATGGCCGCATTTTCTAGAACCTTCACAAGAGGGGAGTGTTAAAAGAAAAGAGTGAAAAACTTTCCAACACACTGGTCCAAGCCCATGTTTAATCTGATTGCATAGTTATGGAGTGAGAGTAACTCTATGGTAAAGTATTTTCCCTGCACCAGCTCAGTTTCAATGTTATTATTCAGAGCACTTCACTTCTTTCAGTCTAAGCAAAAGCACCAATGTTTTTAAGTAGTGCCCACCACTCCTTAGTTCTGTTTTTATCCTTCTGTCTTTAAAAGATTTTTTTCCCTCAAAGTTCAGGATGAGCATTATAGAGTGCTTGCTACACACAGGGAAATGCCTCTATATAGCACACATGGCTCTGCCATTGAAAAAGTTGAAACAGAGCTTATGAGAAAATCCAGGAAAACAACCTTCTTAATGATGTCCATGCCATGTTTTTCTGGTTATGACTAACACCAGAGAGCTGACATTGCTTAGCTCAAATGGTGTTTTCAGCACAGATCTGGGAAGGATCCAAAGCTTCTTTTCTGTTAATTTGTCAGAGTGGATTAATTTTTCAGCAGCCCATTACTTGTATGCAGCCTGCCCAGCTTCAGGCTTCATTGTGAGAGGCCAGTGATACTGAGCTGACAGCAGTCGTGGGCAGACAGACACAGCCCACATGTGGTATAGAGCTGCAGGAACTTTCTAAGGACATCTGGAGATCAGCTTGCTTCTCATGAGTAAGGCTTGAAGGATGTATCTCAGACAGAGCTTATCTACTTCCACAACCAAGCAATCAGTTCCCAAACAAATCAGTCCCAGAATCACAACTGCTGGTTCTTGGAAAGTATCTGCCCCTGACTTGCAGCTCTAATGGGATACCAAAAAAGACAATATACAATAAAATTGTTGATAAAGCACTGGATGCCAACTCTGAAATATTCCACTAAACAGGCTCCTGATTAACACTGGCACTCTCACTTAACATCAGTAAGAAGTTCTAAGGAGGATTAAGTCCCAGGAACTACACAGCCAGGGGGAAACATGATCTGAATGTAAACTTTGCATCATTGAGATATTGAAGGACAGAGGTATGAAAATAAACAGTTGTGATGAGCAGGTCTAAGACTTTTACAGGTAGACACATGCTCTCTCACCCCATTCTCTGAATTAGCTATCTCTATCCCACTAAGCCAGACTGTAGCACAAAAGCATTAAATTTCTATCTCTACACGACTTTTTAGCTCAAGGACACCACAGAAGAAATTATATAGCACAGGTATAGCACAATATAGCACAGATCCCAGACAAAAGGTTTGGACTGCTTGTGTTTGTCTGTCAAACGCTCAGCGAACGTTATCTCCAGATAGACAAACGTTGCTGCAGTCACAGACACGGTCCCCCAGTCTGTACATGTCAGTGGGGTGTTAGTCATGTCCCTGCTTCTTGCCTCCTGTTTGCAAAGCCACAGGTGAGTTTAACAGACCTGTCTCATTATTCTGTGCTTGAGGTGTACCAGAAAACTACGCCTGCTTCAGACACAGAGGTGGGTTTCTTCTTAGCAAAACCAGAACATTATACTTATCACTCCTGCAGATTCAGTGATAGCACCAGAGTTTCCACTGATTTCATTGATGCATTTATTGGCCACCTTCTCTTGTACAACGTAAATCAGAATAACTCTACTGAAGCCAACGCTTAGGTGTGGCACTTAGGGATATGGTTTGGACTCAATAATCTTAGAGGTCTTTCTCAACATTAATGATCCTATGATTCTATTGCATCTTGTAACAGGGCAGTGTAGGAGTTTCTCTGTAGTTCATTTGCTTTTAATTAATGAATCAATTGCAAGGACCTGCTTAACCTTTTGTGTATACATTCACAAAACAGGTGAAACATCAATCACTAAAAGAAGTGTGATGTAAAAACCAGCATGAAGTGAAATTCAGGCCCTTTACCATTTGCTCTCTTATTTGTTCTCTACTCAAAAGAAAGATCCACAGCACACACATCTGCTGTACCTGAATGAGAAGCTCTTGCATGCATCAGCATGGAGGTTGGGAGGGTTAAGCTTGAAATTCATGAGCAAATGTCAATGACAATTGAGTGAACAATGACAATGGAATCACTGTTAATTGTAATGTTAAACATGATGGAACAGCTCACAGAGACCAGCAATAAAGCCCTGATTTGGACTTGTTGTTTTGTGGGTTTTTTCCTATAAATGCATGGCAACATTCTCAAAAGTTGCAGCCTTATTGTGGCCAAAACCTTCTCCTCACAAACCTCAGCAGTCCTTGAAAAGAGAGCTGTTTAATGCTGCCCCAAGGGATGCTGAGGCACACAGTTCTGCTCCACCAGAACTCCGCTACCCAGAGTAACTCATCAACTTCCGTTTCGGTGACAAACTCTTTCTTGTCAAACTTTACAGCTTTCAAGTGCTGAACACAAAATCCTTAAGCAAAATGTATGTAGTAAGGTAAAATAGCTTACAAATTCTTTGAGGTGGGTCCTCACGAAGTAAAATTAAGATATGATTGTGGTTAAGTACACAGTGCCCATTTTCCAAAGCAGTGATTGATCATCAGGATGTAGGTCTGTTTTGTGTGTTTGTTTATATATATGTATCCATATATATGCATTTTAATGTGTTTTTAGTTTTTCCAGCTGAAGTTTTCCTTTTTGTATGAGATAACAGAGTTCCCTCTGGGACAGAAACCAGGAGTGATCTTGAAAATGTTCTAAATATTCTAAATGTTCTAAATTCTGTGAATTAAATGAACGTGAATTAAATTGTGAGAATGAACAGTTATAGCAAGAGCTGAGTTGGATTATTTAGACCCCTATGACTTCAATGTTAATAAATCACCACAACTCTCTCTCAGAAAAGAAGGAGCAGCAACCAGGCTGTTGTCACTAACAAAGGCTGGCCTGTGTTTGAGATGCTGAACTCTTCAGTGGTAGGAAGACTCACGCACAAAGGCAGGAGTAACTTCTACAGCAGCAATCACAGTGAGGACTTTGGATATGAAAGATAGCAAAAACTTTGTAAATTCTTAGGGAGATCTTTCTAAAATAAGTCACAAAATAATTTGTAGACTGAAAAATCATGGACACTCATTATTTTCAAGGCATATTGCATAGTTGTACCATGCAATGTGTCATGTTTATAGAGCATCTCTGCCCCATGATTGCTCAAAATATACACCACCACTAAGTTATTTTGCCTTTACAGTTATAAGGCAGCAAAGGACAATGTGCCTTTGAAACATAATGAATACACTGATAGAAAGTCAGCAAGGAAATTATGGTCATGTTATGAATAAAACCAAAGATAAAATATGACACTAGAACCATATGACATGGAATTGAGGTTGAAAGATTAAAAAATTCACAACCAAGGCAACCTTGTATTCAGAAGTCTTCAATTATGAATCACATTGCAAAGGTTTCTCTCTCAGAAGAGATAGTTGGTTTTGAGGCAAATGACTCTGAAGCAATATTCAGAGTCCTGCACTGAACTAATCAGTGCAAGTCACTTCTCTGGACCTTGAGTACATCAATATTTCATACATTCAAATGGAAGTTCTACCAGCTTTTTTAACTGCTTTGCTCTAAGTAGTTCTATTTTACACAAGAGTGCACCTGTGCTTCTGTTTTTTTCTATAGCATCAGCAACAAATTCAGATCCCTGCTTAGAAATCAAAAATATCATTCTTCCACATCATCAATACATTCAGGAAAAGCTCATAATAATCATCACAAGGGGAATTTGAATATCCCATATGTCTTCCTATCTGAACGGTAGCTAATGCTTTTCCACCTAAGTAAAATTAGGAAAAACATCTCCTTGGTAAAACACAAAGGCCATGTTTCAGTGAACTAAAAGGAATCTATCTTAAGCCTTTTGGTTGCTCCACTTCACAGACTAAGACCTAAGAATCTCACTACCCTCTTGTATTTAGACACTCTTGTAACTTGGACGTCTAAAGGAATGATCCTGCAAAGAGGGAGGAGGAACCATTGACAGATATGATAGAGTTTCATAGCCAGGCAAACGTCTAAAGAGGCAGCTCCAAAAAATGAAGCCCAAGGGAGCAGCATCTGCAAAGAAATACCTCATTGTTACTCACTGGAGTCATGAAAACCAGAGCATACAACCATGTTATTAACAATATTGTCCCCTGAGGGACTTAAAGGTAGCTGTCAACCTTTGTTCTGGTTTTGTTTCTGGGTGCCTGATCCAAACATCCTGAAGGGCTTTCACAGAGGTTGGAGGAGACTGCTCCACCTCTGAATGGTGGCAGAGAAAGTGCTCCACACACACCAACTTCCCCTTCTCTCACCTTCCTCTCTCTCAGCCGCAAAACACAGTTTGAACACAAAATATCATTGTTCTTCCCTGGGCTCTGTGAATGATGGCTACAAACTCCAGCAAGCACTTATGGGACCCAGCTCCCACCAGGGGCACCCAGTGAGTATGTCAATATGATGTCAAGAAAGTAAACTCCAGTAAACTCCAAGAAAGGACTTCCAGCTCCTCAACCACTTAAATAAAAGGAAAATCTCCAGTAACTACTTCTATAACAAGCCAGTTCCCCTTAATTGGGCTGGCTACTGGTCAGGGACAAAATGAAGAAGAAGGCATTGACCAGCTCTATTACTGGGTTATTCTAATACCAGTATATGGGCCATAGCACACCCCTGCATTTGACTGAGGGCAGTGTATTGCCCATGAGAGGGGGTCTAAACATATTTTATGGATGGCAAGAGCTTTTCAGACCATCTAATACCACTTTAGTACCAGATGTCAAGACCTTCTCTGAATTTCCATCTTTTCCAGATGGAAGAATGTCATTCAGAAACCCCCTACAAAGATTAAAAATCTCCCATCACATTGAAACAATCACATGTTAATTTCTTCCAATCCCTAATTTTTGCTGTATTTAAAAAGTCTGGTTTATGTGCAGCCTGACTGTAGCTTCAGCTTCACTGGCTCCTGGTGAATAGGATTACTTAAGCAGTTTTCAGCAAAAGATTTGCTTGCTTAAAAAAGAAAGAACAGCTTTGTGGAAAAGGGTTAGTTGTAGTGGATTTTCATGATTCATCCCTGTTAGTCAATTTTTAATTGAAATATTCCAGATTACAAGTCAAAAACTGTTTTTCTATGTCACTATAATAACTGAATATGAACTAGAAATGGTCCACATTAAAATGATACACTCAGAAACTATTTACTCCTTCATCCTTTCCCTGGAAGAGATCTGTGTGGGTGTATTAGACATAAACACTGACTGCTGTCACTGCTGCTTTTGGTTTTCAATGGCAATTTACAATAAGGAAGTAAATATAATTAGTTTGCATTTAAATGGCATTTTTCCATCCTGGAAAACTGAGCATATTTCATAGCCAGTGTATAAATATGCCTGTGGTAAATCACATCCCACCAGCTGGCCATACAGGTCCAGACTCACCAAGCTGCTTACAAGAAGAAATGGGATCTTTCTTTTGTGGAAGGGAGAGAGAACTTATTCTGCACCCGAAAAAGTTTTCACTGCTGAAACTGGGTCACGTTCTGGAAACAAAACTTTTAAGGCTTGACTTCTCATCCAAAAGGATCAAGTAACATACTGGAGACTGTGTCATAACCTAGGTCACCAGGCAAACCTCTAGGACTTCAGCTGGGAGGGATTTTGGAATGCTTGGAGGCTGGGAGAGGCACCTGGATGCTGGGAAGCAAGGCGCTTAGATGCAATGGGTTCTCTGTTTCCGAGACCCTTTGTTCCTGACACTGTCCTGTCCTGCCTTGTCCTGTCCTGTCCTGTCCTGTCCTGTCCTGTCCTGTCCTCTCCTCTCCTCTCCACCAGGAACCCCAGTACTAGAAATACCAGGGGAGTTTCTAAAGTACACTAAGATTGTGTGTGGCAGGTTTCAGCATCCTGTCAGGTAGCATTTAACCTTCCCTTCCAGGAAAATCATCCTCTGGAAGTGCTGTCTGGTGAGGTCTGTAGTCTTCAAGGCAGTATCATTAGGAATCATTTTTTCTGGTTTTTCAGTCAGTTCTCAGAAGCAAACTTGTCATTGAAGGACCACTTCCAGTTCCAATTGAAAAATCCTGCACTGGCTTTGGATCCACCAGTTCTGATTCATGTTGGTTTGCTTGATCTTTCTTGAACTTTTTCTCTTAAACTGCCCCTTCAAAAGGTGCCAGGAACACACAGATGTTTTGCTGGTACTGTAATCACATTGCAAACTTGGACACTCTGGACAGCAACACACAGATAGGGCAGGTCTGTTCCTTCGGAGAAGCGCAGAACATTTTCCAGAAAGGAAAGAAATTCACACAAAGAACAGTTCTGAAAAACCATAAGACGCCCCTGAACTCTGCTGTTCCTGGGTGGTCTAGAGTCTTCAAAAATGCAGGAGCTGGAGGAAGGAGAACTACTTGTGTTCTTTCTAAACAATTCATTCATTTAACAAGTTCCCTCACACTGGGAATGAGAAGAGAACTATTCCAGATAAAAAAAGAGATTTTAAAGACTTTTGCAAGAAATAGAATTCTTGTACAAATTGCTGCCTTTTCAAAGGACAAAGAATGTTTTTCCAGCATGGCACTACATCCCTAGAAAAGTGCTGCAGGAAGTTTTTGTTTCACTCATGATACAGAGTAACGTTAGATTCCAAACACAACCAGAAAATAAACAAGCCAAAACCTTCTGCCAGAAACTTCAAAGGAATATACCTTTTCACCTAAATGTCCCATTTCAGGTTTTTTAAATACCACTTTCCATCAAACCGCTATAACTTGTATTTCCTTGTGACATCATAATGGAAAGGGAAAGGTGTTTTCTCATAGCTCAAAAAAAGAAACTTGACTTTTTTTCCCATCTGCTGTCACTCTTTTTCCTCAGAAAATGTTTCATCCAAAAACATAAGCCTATTATGCAGGAGAAATGATTGAAGGTCTCAGGAGCTGCCAAAGTGGCAATGTTTGCATTTAACAAAGGACACAAAGCCTTGGCAGAAATAGATTCCCCTCAAGACTGCATTTGCCCTGTTCAAGCTCAGCCTCAACATGAGAATTTCCTTCTTAGTCACCCAGCTTTGCTCAGAACAATGTCCTTCAATGGAAAAAAACCCAATCCAAATGCAAGTTTTGAGGTTTTCCTCCCACCCCTGGCCCCCAATCCACAACAGACCAATGGCAGATGAACTATTGAAAGCCAAGATCCGTTCCAGTGCCACAACTCCGTATTTCCCCGGCAGCAAGTGGAAAACAGGTAGCACAGGTCCCCAGCCATCCAAGAGAAGTAAAGAAGGAGCAGAGGTCAGCCACAGGAATGTGGTCTGCCACAAATTACAGCCCTAGCCATAGCTGGGCAATCTAGGGGGCAAATGGGAGGAGGACTCTAAGGGGTTACTGGGACATATAAAAGAAAAAATACTTTCAAAGAATGATGGATTGGGCATTAGCATAATAGCATGCCCACCTCCACTGATTAGAAGTTCCTCTAGAAGGACAGGTGATAAGAAAAAAATCACATATTCTTTGCAGAACCCTCTTTCAAAATTAATACCCCTAAATCAAAAATAAAAAATCCCTACCTGACTATTTTTCCAAGCGCTCTATTTAGACTCTGTTATTGTAGAATGAAAAAAAATAAAACATACTTTTATTTGCTCAGACCTTGGGAGGGGATGCCGAGGCTTTAGTTTTACCCATTCATTTTGTCATAAGGATGGGAGGGAAGAATAGAAAGCAGGTGTAACAAAACACCTGAGTGGTTTGGGAAGCAATCACGTTTGCAAGTGCACAAATGCACTGTGAAGCCATCACTGACAAATGCATATAGGTGGGTAATTTACACCCCAAGTTAGTGTCTTCTACAGCACTGAAAAATCAGACTGTCACTCAGGTCCCTCAGGAACCAGTTCTAGAAAAGCAGGCCAGTAGATCTTGCCCTTTTTGGCAGGTTGTAGTAGTAGTAGTGATAGATACCATGGATGCCTGGCCGTGCCCATGGTCCTGACCACAGCACTCCAGTACTACTTCAACAGCCTTTTGCCATCAGAGAGTGGCTCCATTCCCTTGGCTCTTGCTGAAGCTTCAGTGCCAGGAAACCCTGTTTGGTGGTTACAGGTCTGGCAGCAGGAATCCCCTGTCCCTCATTCCCAGCCTGTCAAGGAGTCTGATCAGAAGTTCAGTGTTGAGCATATTGGTGCAGCACATCCTCTCCTGGAGACTTTCTGGAGCTATCCACCAGTAAACAGACAGAGGGAAAAGAGAATCAGTGTTGACACCCATCAAACCTGACTCTGGAGTAATTCTGTCCAAATTTCCCGGTACTCAAACAAGGAATGTATCTATACCTCCCTTCAGCAAGCAGACACCTCCCAAGGGAACCATGAGCCAGTTGCGCTCTTCTAGTCCTGAGAAGAAAGCCACACATCCTTCTGGAGAAGTCCACATGGGAACTGGTAGGCTTTGATGATATGAGTAAATATCCACCGAAACACACTTCCCAGAACATCCATACACCTCCAAGCAGCTTTCATGGTCATGGGGCAGCCCACACGTAATTCCCAGTGACATCACACCAGTGCCCCAGGGCTTCCTGATGCAATACTCCAAATGGTGACATTATATCACTGCCACTGTCACAGATCCACTCAGTGGTGGGTAACTAAAAACCCCCATAGGAACTGATTTGCTTAAATACTCCTAAACCACCACATCCACTCAGAGTGAATGAGCACCTTCAGACCAGGGGTGTAGCAATGCACACACAGTGCAACATAAAGGTGATCTGCCATGTGAGGAACCAAAACCAGCCTTTTTGATTCACTCTGTTTAACTGAGAGTCATTGAGACAACCACAAAAATAGACTAATGGACAAAAAGGGAGGAAATTATGTGAAGGGGCAAACTGCACAAATTCTAATGAGTGGACAAGAAAAGGCAAACAACACCGAGAATTATTTTTTGGGAGTATCTAAGGACACTAGAACCTCAGACTGCATTATTAAAACTTCACTATGATGAAGACCTCCATAATGATTCTGAGCAGAAGGATTTCTGGGCCAGCCTAAGATGATTAATTGCTTGTGACACCTCCAGAAACTCAAGACACTCCATGTAGCACAAAAGGAAATTCGGATTCCCCGCAGCACCACGGGCATATGCTGTACATCCTGGCAGTACAGTAGCTCAGGGAGCTCACTTTATTTGTGTAGCCCCTGGGGTGCTGGGAAAGATGGCAGGCAAGGGGTTAAGTAGCGGCACTGAGGTTTCTGGAAGGGAAAGACATGCCTCGTTAACCAGCTGGAATTCATCTAGGATATGAACACGAGGGTGGACATGGGAAAGGCAGCAAACGCCATATTACTGAGATTTTCAGGGTACATTGAACACAGGTCTGCAAAAGAGGTCAGTGCTGATGGGTCAAATCATAGTGGGAGGAGAAAACAGCCCTGAGAAGTCAGGGGTCATGGGGAGTGAGTAGGAGAGCAGGGTATCTGACTGGAATAACCCTCCTCTCTGCCATCTCTCCATACACAGCTGTGACTTCTGTCCTAGCACCATCTGTCCCACCAGATCCTCCAGAAAGGAGGATAATGAACATCCAGTAGATGCTTTGAGAGCCTGACCCATCGCTCCCATGTGTTCAGCTTCTCCCAGGAGGATGACCTGTAATTTCCAACCCACTGCATTCATTTCCAAAGCCAACATGGTACAAGCTATCAAACTGCAGGATTCTGTGGCTACTAATCCAAATATCCTGTAACTTGTAGAGGTGAGAAAGTATCCAGCACAGGCATTTTACTTCTCAAGGCTCATCTGCCCCAAGCCTGCAGCCCAGCAGATGGTACATGGCAACTGCATTGCTGACTCTTTTAAATACAATGTCATGTGCTTTCCCTTATTATCAACTGTCTGAGCAACTCAGGGTCCCAGATTGCTCTGTTACCATCAGTTATAGAATTCTAAACGTAAATTGAGGCATAAAGAACAGATTCACATGGAAAATTGCCTCAGCATCTTGTTATCCAAAAGGTCACTGATTAAGAAATTCATTCATGAAGCAGGACAAATTTATTTCAGCTTCTTTTTTTCTGTCCAGGGAACTTGAATAGTGTTATTCTGGAAATAATACTTCACTTTAATGTAAAAAATTAGGTAAGCATGGAAGAGAGAAGAGCTAAGCATAATCTCCTACAAGAGAGATTCACATTAGGCTGATAGAAAAGCATTTATTCTCTGCTCTCCAGCTCTATGAGTGGTTTAATACTTCATAGAACATGTGAGTACAACACAAAAGATGGAAACTAGACAGGTTTCTGTAAGCTTAAAATACTTTTTCGCTGTAAGCTTTTCTCTGTAAGCTTAAAATACTTTTTATGTGGGGTAAGAAATACAGATTTGACCCTGCCCCCAGTGAATTCAGCTCTTCTATACTCCAGGTGACTGATTCTTTTCCATCTAAAGGCAAACCACCAACTGCTGTCCCACAAATTTTGACTGTGTTTTGTTCCCCAGACAAACTATTCAGCACTTTTGGGACAAATCCAGAAATAGTTACAGAATGACTTAAAGTCTTCTATTTTGCTCAAAGGATTGCACTTTTTCTTTTTTCTTCTAAGTCTTCTTAGAAATGCACATCCCTGAGAATAAAAACAGGAGCCAGAAGGTACATGAAGGTATTGCACGTGCTATGAATGCAGTGAGACTACTTGTGTTACATCTTCTTACCTAGGGCAAGGTTAGGATGGGCTTGTCTGCTCAGCTCTGCTCCTTTGTATTGCAGACTTCATCTGGAAGATTTACAGCAGCACTAGCAATGCTAAGGGAAAACTGCTCATCCATTTGTAACTAAAGTTCTGTTGTGATTTACATTTGAAGCAGATATTTTAATCCCTCAGATGCATATCAGGTATACTCAGGTTTACCACTGTTGCTCTTTCCTCCGGTCAAAAAAATATCCTTTGGGAAAATCATATCCATAAATCCATTCATTTATAACATTTTTAAAATCAGTTTTGCAAGCTATGTCCCAAGACACAGCACTCTAAATCTGAAAATATGCTGTCCTTTAATCACCAAGTCTGAGGGACTGTATGGTTATAGGGGAAAACACATGGCCAACAAAACTGATCCCACTGACCTCACCCCATCATTTTGCTCCTCAACACCTTCAGCAAAGTACAATCAACATTCCAGCTAAAGCACCAGGCCATGGGAATCACAAGCTTGGGACCTGCCTCCTGCTTTATTTCTAAATATTAGCTGCAAAATTACATCCCAGTTCAACACTGAGTATTATATCCGCTTGAATCTTCATGGGACCAGGACCAGGAATTGCCCTGCAGTGCTAGAATTGCCTTTCCAAGTGAAGCCACCTCTCACCTGCCAGCCTGACCTCTGACATTACCAGTGCCATTAGCTGCAGTTACTCAACTTTGCTCTCACCCTGCAAGAGCCAGAAGTTGTGGGCACGTGAGATGCCACTTTTCTCAGCCAGGGCGACTCCCATGGTGATCTCAAAGAGTGCCAAGAAGGCCCCTGGTGCCAGGGATCAGTCCCACCACGCAGCTGTTTGTCACAGCACATGAACCCTTAGAGCTCCACTCGAACATCCTCAGTCGTGTTATGGTCAGATCTCCTTACTACTCAGGGAAAGCTGTCTTGGTCTTTATTTGCATTGTCAGCATTTGGTGCACCCTTAATATATATATTTTATATATATATAAGCCTTAAAATGCCTAAATGAGAGAGGAGCAAACCCAAAGCCATGCAGGTGACAGCAGTGTCATACAGGTGTGAAAAACAGCAAGTTCTATGACTGAAGTGATGTGAACTAGCACTTGGGGGTGAGCAGGGTGGTGATATCCCATGGAATACTCCATGGGACAACTGAAGAAGCACTAAAACATTGTACTTTTTCTTGTACTTTTTTTTTTTTGTTGTTCTTTTAACATTTGTTTCTGGCCCAGGTATGATTTGAGTCTTGGGGACAGGTAAGCTTTGGAGTGGCCCTTTGAGAACCACCACACTGCTCAGCTACTCCTGCCCATGTGCAGCACAGAAGTGGACTGATGGGTTGCACCCAAAGAAAAAAAGTGCGTCCAGTTTCCAGCATGCAGAAAACATCAGACTTGATTGCTTGCAGAGGTGTGCTACTCTTCCAAAGCATCTCCCTCAAGCAACACCTGTGCCAAAACTGAGGATGTAAATTCAAATCCATTGAAGCAAACCAGAGTTTATTTAGTATTTATTACCCATTTTGTTGTCATATGTGACTTCTTCCGTCTTGATTTTTCCTTGATAAACACAGACCTTTTATTTTTTTTTTATTTTTTTAATAAAATATATAAAACATTGTGCATTGCTATCCATAGGAAAACTGTAGTTTAACAACAACAACAACAAAAAGAATAAGGCACATTCCTGTGCAGCATCTTCAAATATATATATATATATTTAAAACAAAAAGAAAACCTTTTTCAACCTCTTTGAGGTTGTTAACTTCTCACCAGTCACTGACAGATCTCTTATATTACCATAATTTCACTGTTGGAGGTGGGTTGGGTTGTGTTTGACAGGGACCAGCAGGGAGAACAGACTCAAAAAAATAATAGGATTTTATCCCTGAGGTGTCAGTAAAAAAACTAAATGTTCC
>VYXB01006542.1:207508-249982 GCA_013397135.1 Pachyramphus minor
CCCCCCCCAGTTCTTAACAAGTCATATTTGCTGTTGGGTTTTAATCAGGTTAATCTCATGGCTTCTGAAGTCACAAGACAATCCATCAGGATGCACTTCCCCCTCCCTCCTCAAATCATCTTTCCAGATTTGTCATTTTCTTCACAATGCTCCCACAGTCCTCAGAAAAGGGAAACCAAAAAATCCTAAATGAAAACCAGCTTCTGAGAGACTTCTCTCCTCAGCCAAGAGAGGAGCCCTTGTATTGCAGCGTGCCAAACACCATGTCCCATGTGGGAGGACTGTAATTGTCACCTTCCTGCCTGCTACTAAGAAATTAAGTTGGCAACCACCTCTGTTGAAACCAGAAAGGGTCCGTGAAGAGGGATGATAGCAACAAGTCAGGGAGAAGGAGATGGTCCATGGGACTATGCTGTCCATCCACACCACTCCAGGTGGCACACCTGAGAGGAAAAGGGGAGACACCCACATATTATTCCTTCCCCCCTCCTCCTCTCTCACGTGGGGGGCAGCCCCAGGGTGCAGGGCAGGACAATTGGTCTCCCAATCACTTTAGTAGTAGCGGTTGAGGCTCCTGGTCCCTGGGATGTCGGGCTGGCCATTCATCCAGATCTCCCGGATGATGCGCTCCCGCTCCTCCAGCCGCTGCGCCCGCTCCAGCTCCTCCGCCGAAGTGAAGACGTTCATGTTCAAAGTCCTCTCGAACCTGCGGTGCCTGCGGGCGGACAGGTCCGAGGTGGTGTCCGAATCGTCATCGCTGTCACTGCTGTCGCTGTCGGTCTCCCGCTCCCGAGGAGGCTTTTTGGAGGAGGAGCGTTTGCAGTCCGTCCGGCAGGACACCCTGAGCACCAGGGCCAGCAGGGTCAGGACAAGTCCAATGCACACTCCCGAGACAAAATACAGGGCAGCCCGCTCGGGATTTTCTGGCAGGAGAAAGGAAATGGTGGTCAAGAACAACCCTCAAAAGAACATAACACACAGCCTTTCCATGCACACACCAGGCATGGTCTCTGGAGGGGCAGAGTTTCCAGTGACTGCTTTCACATCCATGCCCTCCTTTACTTCCTTCTGCCAAGAGCATCAGGAAGGGGAATTTAAACTGTGGATTTGCTGCCAAAGCATTTGCCCACATGCAGAATGTGGATTTGCTGCAACCGTGTCTTGGAGTTGTCTGGAAGGCAAAAGAGCAGCCCATGGAATTAAAAGCTATTTCTCTTCGGGTTTTCATCAGCATGCTGCACACGCAGCAGCAGGTAAGTATATCTTGCTGTCACATCCACCATCTTCATAACAGGCATAAAAATGATTACAAAACCTTATATGCTCTCTGTGTTGTGGCCCAGCAGAAATGGGAGGCTTGGCAGCATGGAAAAAATGCATATTATTTATTCATAGGTTTCATTTGCTTATCTAAGGCAAGTGTGCTGGCTTCCTGCCCAGACCACCAAAATGTATACCTATGCTCCACAGGCATAGCTGGAGTCAGTGCACTAACAGGATGAATCCTGCATAGCCACATTTCTGAGGTGATATAACAGGACTCCAAAGGATCCACAATGCCTTTCAAACTAGGCCATCTTGTTAATTTACCACATTTTTTTCTTTTTTTTTTTTCCATGGGACTACTTGGAAGCATAATTATGATAAATGTTGTAACTGCAATTTCCCTGGGCTGAATCACCTTTTTTATAGGCACACTAAATGGGTAAAGGTGAACCCAGCAGAAATGCCAAGGTCAGCTCTTACTCTGCAGTGTCTGCTGGGTGTCCTGAGTTGAAGGATGGAGTCAGTTCCTCAGATGAGTCTTACTCCCTTGAACTGAGTGATGGATCTGTAACAGCTCCCACCAGCTGAGAGCCTGACATTTGGCCTCGAAAGATCTCTGTAGCTAAAAGACTACACTCTCACTTCCCCCCACTGTGTTTTTAAAAGCTGCCCTTTCCAGCTGGTCTCCTTAAAGCAAAGTTTGCAGAAGGTGAACTGGAAACTATTTAGAGATGTTCAAAAATCAACAGGACAAAACCCTGCTCTAATTTCAAAGCTGGCTCTAAATCTGAAGTTAGTCATGTTCTGAGCAGAAGGTTGGACCGGAAGACTCCCAGAGGCCTCTTCCAACCTAAATTATTCTCTAATTTTGTGGTCAGAACCCAAACACTGTTTCGTGCACCATTCAGGGCAGTGTGTAATTTGGTGCCTGGACGTGCTCATGGAACAGTTACAGAGACAAAACACCTTCGTGCTCTTCACTTCTCTCCCAAATGAATCTCAAATGTGACTGACAAGCCAAGGTGAAGGAAGATGTCAAGGTAGTCTGAAAATTTGCTAATAAAACATTAAACTGATGCAAGAGTGGTTGACGTGATGACACAGGGAAAAAATCAGGCTGAAGAGAGGGCACAAAAAAGAGGAGGAAAGTACAGCAGATACCTTCAGTAATCCCAAAAAGAGAAAGAGGTGGACCAGCTTCCTGCAAACTCTGCTGTAACACAACAAACAGGACACTAAACTGAACGTGCCAGTGGGCTCATGAAGGGGAGGTTGAAACGAGATGATCTTTAAGGTTTCTTCCAACCAAACCATTCCATGAAATGCAGCAGCAGTTAGCTGGAAAGCCAAGTGAGATCGAAGCCAAAGGTTTTAAACTAAGATTTTTTGATGGAATTGAGACAGCCAAAATCCAAGGTAAAAGAGAAGAATCACAGAATCATAGAATTAACTGGGTTGGAAGAGACCTCCGAGATCATCAGGTCCAACCCTTGATCCACTACCACTGTGACTCCTAGATCATGGCACTCAGTGCCACATCCAGCCCCATCTTAAAAACCTCCAGGGATGGTGAATCCACCACCTCTCTGGGCAGGCCATTCCAATGCCTGATCACTCTCTCTGTAAAGAACTTCTTTCTAATATCTAACTTAAACCTCCTCTGGCACAGCTTAAGCCCGTGCCCCCTTGTCCTACTCTGACTGCCTGGGAGAAGAGACCGACCCCCACCTGGCTACAACCTCCTTTCAGGGAGTTGTAGAGAGTGATGAGGTCACCCCTGAGCCTCCTCTTCTCCAGACTAAACAATCCCAACTCCCTCAGCCTCTCCTCACAGGACTTGTGCTCAAGTCCCTTCACCAGCCTCGTTGCTCTTCTCTGGACCTGCTCCAGCACCTCAATGTCCTTCCTGAACTGAGGGGCCCAGAACTGAACACAATACTCCAGGTGTGGCCTCACCAGTGCTGAGCACAGGGGAAGGATCACTTCCCTGTTCCTGCTGGCCACACTGTTCTTGATACAGGCCAGGATGTCATTGGCCTTCTTGGCCACCTGGGCACACTGCTGGTTCATGTTCAGCCTCCTGTCAATCAGCATCCCCAGGTCCCTTTCCAACTGGCTGCTCTCCAGCCACCCTGTCCCCAGCCTGTAGCGCTGCAGGGGGTTGTTGTGGTCAAAGTGTAGGACCCAGCACTTGGCCAGGTTGAACTTAATCCCTTTGGAATCAGCCCAACTCTCCAGCCTATCCAGGTCCCTCTGCAGAGCCCTCCTGCCTTCCAGCAGATCAACACTCCCTCCCAACTTGGTGTCGTCTGCAAATTTGCTGATGATGGACTCAATCCCGTCATCTAAATCATCAATAAAGATGTTAAACAGGACTGGACCCAACACTGATCCCTGGGGAGCACCACTAGTGACCGGCTGCCAGCTGGATGCAGCCCCGTTCACCATCACCAGAAGATACCAGAGCAGGCATGAAGGATTGTGCCGGTGACCCCTGCAGCAGCCTGGCAAATGAAATCCTTGCGCCAATGAAGCTAATGGCTACTCTGAACTCAGGGGACAGGACTCAAATTAAAACTTCAGCCTTGTTTGTACAGCAGCAAAGCTGCTGCTGCTGCCCATCTGGTCTTGTGTGAACAGTGAAGTGGCTTAAATTTCAGAGATTTGAAAACTCCACGGAAAGCAGAATCACTCCTGATGACACTTTTACCTCCATGTGCAATGTAATTGAGGACACTAATCACCAAGGTCCTTTTGCAAGTAGCCCTAAGGAGGGCTCTGGGGACACCTGGAGCTTGGGAGCGTGAGAAGAGCAAACAGGCAGGACTGACGTGTTCATGTAGGAAAGCACTGGGCTGCCTCAGCTCTGCCTGGCTGACAGGACACCAGGCACACTTTCCTGAGCACCATGTTCTGCACACACATGGGCTTGATTTAGATGCATTAGTTCCACTACTTGTTCCTTTAAAACAACTCATAAAAAAAACATGGATGGGAGTCTGAGACACAGACACATGCGGTTTCTGTGCCCCTGTCCTGCTTTTCCTTTCTCCTCCACATTCTTTTTTTTCCATGCTACTGTATCCAGGTTATGAACAAAATGCACTTCGATTGCTACTTAAGTAGCCATCTTTCATCCCCAGCTCCTGCTTGTATGTACAGCCCTTCATGAGTGTGATGGTTATAATTGAATCTTTGGGCTCCATTGGAATTTATGAGCTCTTACAGCTACTCTGTCAATATCTGAGACACTGTCTGGACTTCCTCACAGAGCTATAACCTTACATTCAACTGCAGTCTTGGCATTTATCATACATACGCTCCACTTGCACAGCAGCAGCATCTCTTTTTTTTTTTAATAGCAGAAAAAGCAACTTAAGCTAAAAACCATGGTCTTGCTCTGCTTTTTCTCAGTTGAAGTAGTCAAGTCAGCAATAGCCTTGATTTAGTGGTTTGACAGATGATAAGATTTTGAGACCTTCCCCCATTGCATGTTCTACTTGCAAAGACCAAAGAGGGGCACCTCTTCAGCAAATGGATGCTCAGTGTCTTCCAAAAGCTCAAAAGTGGCTCACATGCATCATATCAACACTGAAGCTCCTCAAAACACTCATTATACTTGGAAAAAAGTTCTTTAAAAGTGTATGGACATCAATAGCAGGAATTAACATAATTCTGATATGCATTCATGAGAGAGAATGTGTGTGTGTGTGTACACTCAGTAACACATAGATTTTAGCCAGTGTAGCTTTTGCTTCCACTGCTGTGGGTGACAGCTGAGATCTTTTAGCAGGCCCTAGTTGCAATCAATTTCTTTAGCTGGGGTTACCTTTCCCCTTCCTTGTCTTTCTCTTTCTTGGTTGAAAGCATTGATGAAAATGTCACTGATTCAAGCCTGATTTTAATCCATGCAGACAAATATATATGCTCTGCATAACCCTCTATACAAAAGCCATTATTTTCTAGGGACTCAAACTGGCCAAAAATTAGAAACACATTTTATTTTATTTTTCCAACCAAACCAGCAGCAATTACGGAGCCTATTTCCTGAGGGCTAACGATCTGCTGGGAGCATCAGCTCAGACTCTCATTAATTCCCCAGGAAATGCCACAGGCCAAGGTTGTTATTGCTATTATAATAAACTGTTTCAATAAATAAAAAACAATCTACGCATTAACACTGCTGGTTTCCTGTGATGGCTTCATGTATTCTGAAACCTCAGTGGGGAGGAAAATTTCAGAGGGCCCCCAGTAAAAGGTGCAGCGTGAAGCATGGCCAGACAAACAGTAGGAGCAATATCTTCTAGGGAATTTACTGTTAGCCCCACAGGCTGCCAAAATCCCCTTGTCAAATAGAAGAAGCTCTCCAGGAGCCCCTTATTAATAAGTCTCAAGCCAAGAAGCCTAAAAGTTGGAATGATATTGCCTGAGTTTTATTTTGGAAGCCCCTTGTTAATACCTTGGCAGCAAAGTTTTGCTTATGGAAGAAGAATAAAACAAAGGGATTTGTGGAGCTTTCCCTCCAACCACTTCATTCTGAGTGCAATGACAAAACTAGAATAAGTCCCTTGCCCAAAAAGGAGGCACTGGAAGAGCTTGATACAATTTGAATGTTTAATATTTATATAAGCACGAGGGACGGTTCTGCTCTTGCTGATAGACTGTGACTGCAAAGACAGTTCCAGCTGTCACTGAGACTGGTGAAGTCTTTCCAAACACTCAGGCAACTTTTGGAACAGGTCCACAACAAATAACAGGTCTGAGGTTTGTAGGCAGAGATTGCATCAAATTAAGAACCTAATTCTATAAAGAAAATCAGCTTTCAAATTAAGGGTATGTCTGAGTCTTGTGCAAGACTGAACTCTAAATAATGTTTATCTGTTTGATCAGCTACTAAATTCACTTCTTATTGACACTGTTCACACTTTCTCACTGTTTCTAAAGAAATAGATTCTGGAAGCTGGGATAAGACTAACACCTAACTTGGCTTTGATACCTAACCATGATGACAGCTGCAAATCAAGACGCCTGCAAGAAGTTTTGCTTCCTGCTGTTCTGTGATTTTTACTACTCAGTTGTCCATGCGAGCATTCCCAACCTTTAGAAGGGAACATCAGTCAAAAAGACGGTGGAAATGAGCACGGAGGCTTTCACCAGCACTGGCACTTCTCCCCTCTGCACACTGCAAGACTCTGCACATGTAAGTGACCAAGCCTGCAGACTCTTCATCTGCAGCTGCCCACCCAGAACTGCCATTTTGTGCTGAAAATGTGGACACCATTGAGCACAGAAGTGATCCCACTATTTGTGGATGCTCTCCTCAGGCTAAGAGACAACCCCAGTGCCAGGAGACAGGAAAAGTAGCAGAGTAGATCATCCTTTCAAGCATTCACTTCACCTACGAAATAGCCCAAGCCCATACCTTCTTTTTCCTGCAGTGGGTCTGAGGGTATCCGCGACCCTCTGCCACAAGAGAAAAAACATTTTTCTATGTTGCCTCTGCCTATTTACAATTTTCTTCTGCAAGCTCCTGTTTTGAGCCAACTCACTAGCACAAGGAAGCCCTGAATACAGCACTTTCAGTCTGAAGAGAGTATGAGAGGGATGTTTTCAGTGTCATGAAACAGAGTGGTTCTTGCACTACTGTTTCTCTTTGGCACCAAGGCCATGGTCAGGAGGAGTGGGAGGATGTGTGACTCAGAACCAGCCCTTCCTGGTTGCTGAAATCCTGTCCCTCCTGAGCAGTCACTATAATGGATCCTCTATGGACATCAACAGCCACTGTAGCTTGAGCTGCCTTCAGGGCCCCAACTCAGGAAAGCAAAAAAAAAAATCCAACTGTTCTGCTGCTCCAGATCTGCAATATGAAGAAGGTTAATTTGCAGTGCTCTAGTTTTATGCAAATGATATTTATACCCTGTGACACAGCTAGTCTTTGAAGTCATAAGCTAAAACCTCTCTGTATTCACATACAACAAAATAAATCGTGACAAATCCATCATTTCTGCTAAAAGCAGAGGGCTAAATTACATGTAGCAGATAAAGATGGTTTAGGACATCTGCTGTTTCAATCCATGAGGAGGTCCATCAATTATTTTTGTAATAAATAACAAAGTGAATATATATATCACTGAGTCTAAAACCTATCTAACAGACGTGGTTAAGAACACTGAAACTAGACCATCTTTATGGTCCCTTCCAACCCAAAACATTCTATGATTCTATGATACACTGAAAACACAAGCAACCAGGTCCTAAACTCAGCACTGGAAACCAAAGTCATGAGGTCTGACTTTATCTATTTGACATCCAGTGAATGTGAACTCAGTACAGGGAGACCACATCATGAGAGGGCAAGCAAATCCCCCAGCAACAAGACAGTTAAAGTTGTTTGTGCTACAGTAAAACCTGGAGGCTCCTGCCAAAACTGACACCTCGGGAAAGGGATGAATCGAGGCCTTGTGCCCTAAAAAAACAACGCAGAGTCAAAGAGTTCTGCTGTGGTCAATAGAAGCAAAGTCCATGGGGCATTGTCAGCAGCCCTGAGTCATAGTCCCAAATGACCCTGACCATAAATCCCACAACCTTCTGCTGCCCATTACTGTTCAGATGGGGAACATGATACTAACAGCATTTTGTTTTATAGTAAGGTTGGGAATGCAGGTATTTTCATGTCAAAAAATGGCAGCTAGAGGTAAGGGAGGGAAAAGTGCGCAGGACAGAAGACTTCTTCAAAGCTTGTTTTTTATGATTTTTCCTTAGAGAAACCTATGCAAGAAAAAAATACACCCTATTCAGCTATCTTCCGTGAACACTACTAATTCCACTTAATCTGCCTGATTCTTATACATGTCATGAAAAGATGGATTCTGATGCCACCACTGAATGTGTAGAAGAGCAGAACTTCCTATAACCATTCATGGTCCTTTTAGAATGACACTCCACTAAGTAATGTGCAGAAACTCTCATACTAATCTACTCAGTGATTCCAAAATGCAAAGCCCAAATTAGCTGTTTCAAATCCAAACACTTGTCTGTAGCAGTATGGTGGCATCTCAGCAAGAGCAAGAGCATGGCGCCAAGAATGCATTAGTATTTAATGAATTAGCAGGGATGAATGGCAAACCTAAGAAAAAAGTGACCACAGACAGTATTTTCTGCCTTAAGAGCCTATTTGCACAGCCACCAGGGCCTTCCTTTTGTGAAAGCAGCAGAGATTGGCCTGAAATATGCTGAATTAGGGTATCTGTTGCTATCCAGCCAGTGTTCCTCCATCTTGATTTTTTGGATTAGCTCCTTCAACTTTGTAGGTGACTCCTGGAATGCCTCCGTACAATCCTCAACATCCACTGGACGGACTACGTGACCAATACATCTGTTCTTGAACAGGTTGCAGTCACAGGTATCGAGGCCATGCTGCTGAGAACACAGCTGCGTTGGGCAGGGCACATCTCCAGGATGAAGGACCACCGCCTCCCTAAGATCGTGCTCTATGGTGAACTTGCCACTGGTTGCCGCAAGAGAGGAGCCCCGAAAAGGAGATACAATGACTCCTGAAACAACATCTCAGCCTCGGCCATATTGATCATCATCATTGGTCTACTCTGGCCTCCGATGGGGAGGTCTGGAAACAAACCATCTATAATGCTGCTGCCTCCTTTGAGAAGTCACGCAAGATCACTCTCGAGGAGAAAAGACAACTCAGAAAGAATCACATCCAGTCGGTACCATCTGGGGAGTCTTTCTGCTGTGCCTTTTGCAACCGGACTCGTCTGTCACACGTTGGCCTTTTCAGCCATCAGCGCCTGCAGCAAGCGCGGGTAGAGCCCTTCAAAATCTTCGTTCGTGAAGCCAAGCCATGATGATGATGATCACTTTTCTTTCACATTTTAAAGTGAATCTTTTTAGAAGATGGCTCCTCTGTTACTTGAATGATATATGTGGGCGAAAGATAAGCTGTCATCCAAGGAAATCTTACTCTAAACTAAATTTAAATATTCAATTAAGTAGACTCTCAAGTTACTTCATCTTCACACTTCTACTGAAGATAGGCCAAATTATCTTCAGAAGGTAATGTTCTGAGTGCTGCTTATTTTCCAAATTACGGGACAACAAACTTGCCTCCCTAATGAGCCAGGCTTTGATCTCCAGGAAAATCAAGCATTAGGAATAATACCACATGTAAGATTATACTGTATTTAACTGCAGATGAGAGCAAAACCAGTGGAAAGCAGAGCACAACAAACTCTGGGATAGGTACCATCTGCTAGAGCTACCCTGGTCAGGTCTTTCAAGAGAGAGTTTGCTGAGAAACGAACGAAATACATAAACAGTTCAAAGAGGCAGATTTAGCCTCAGGTGACTGCAAAATGAGGGTCTACAAAAAGCTTGCAAGAGCCCAGAGAGGTGGCAGCCACAAGACCTACCTGTGATGAAGGCATAGGCTGCCAGGATGTTGCTGAGCAGGGCCATCTCCGTGCTGACGCCCACAGGCTCCATGCTGCTGGTGAGCACCGGTGGTTGTGTCTCATCCACAGGAAGCAGGAGCGGGATGTTGTCTAGAGGGTAGAAAGTGGCAGATCTCCCTTTCTTCTTCTCTGCTTTGAAACAGAAATAGAATGAGGAACAATGAACGTGACCCAGCCCTACCTTGCCCTATCCCCACCAGGTCAGCATCTGTGTTCAAAAACCTGGAGCTGCTCAACAGCAAGCCACAAAGATTTGCCCTTTTTGAGAGGGTAACTAAATTTTCTCAAACAGCTTCAGCTGAGCACACATCCTGCCTGCAACCAGACATCACCTTCTCTCCCCCATCTCCTGCTCTTTCATGTCATCACTGAGACACACCCATCTACGCTACAGCAAATACATAATCAGGTTTCTTTTCTCTTATGTAAATCAAAGGAGCCTTTATCAAGAGTGGGTTCAGCTAAGCTCATAAGCAGGACTGGGAATACACGGGCAGAGCCAGCAATCCTCTGCCGGTGCCGTGCTGTAGTGACCCATCCACACCTGGCAAACAGACGTGCTTTCTCTCCAGCCTTTGTGGGGAAGGGCAGGCCATGGTTTATGACTTCCTTCAGAAGCCTGCTCGTATTGTGTTTCACCCAGACACCATTTCCCCTTTGGAGAGGTGAGTGAACATGGGTTAATGATTTGATTTTATTTGTTGAAGACAAGCTAAGGAGGCAGCTCATTCCAGGAGGCTCAAAGAGACCCTTTCAGATCTTATCAGCTCACTGTTGAGGGTTCCCCACACCTTGATTGCAGGCAGACACCCTCACTACTGACAAAACACTAATTGTGTTCACCACAGGAAAAAGACAGTGCAAAGAATGCAGCTCTGTCATCCATGTAAGTGTTTAACTGCAGTTATTACAGATTTTCAGGCTCCCTTCCCTGGATGTCTAGTTCTGAACTAAAGCAAACATCACTCTGTAAAATCACAGACTTGCATCAGGCTCCCACTTATCCGCAGGTATTAAATTCAGGAAACTGCCATTTCCATCCCCAATGATCTCCATGCATGCAAAGGTATTCCATCAGCAGTCATGATGTCAGATGGTCTTTGTTCATTGGCTGCCTGATCTATCTCCTCTCCCTGCAAACTCGGCAGCGTGAGACGTCACCTTCAGCTTCCCACTATGGGTTCCAGGAAGTGGCTCAGCCCAGGGAAGCAGCAATAGAAAGTGAGGGTTGTCAAAGAGAACAGGTAATACTGGATGGAGAGGGACTGAGTGCAGGAACGTGCATGCTGTGATGCCAACTCCTCGTCTGCCTCGGAGGAGAAGCAGTGGGGATGGTTGTCCAGGTGTCGCCGTAAGGGATCCGCCCCAAGGAATGCGGGTGAAGCTGCATCTCTGCCACTGAATAGTTGCATGGCCTTGGGAAAGCTACATGTTAAAGGCCACCAAGGTGTTAATGACTGGCCTTCGAGCAAAGTTTTTAAACATGGGTGGCTCATCTCCCAACGGGTAAAATATTCCAAGAACCTCTTGCTTTAGGAGACAAGAGATCACTGTGGATCACGTGTGCAAATGGAGGCAATGGGACACAGAAGGGCACGTTCAGCGGGAAATCAATAGCAAAGTTTTAAATTTTTTTTTAATTCAGATGTAGGTACTAATGTACCCTCTAATCTTTCCTTTATTCTCCCTGTCTGGTAAATCTGTCTGTACTAGTGGTTGAATTTTTCCCTGCTGTTGTTCCACAGAAACAGGGTATAGATTTCATTTCTAAAAACTGAACCTAAAACCTGGAAACTTCAGAGCATCTCAAGTAGCACCATGTATCTAAACTTAGGCAATGGAATCCTGCTATTAGATGAGGCTATCCAAGAGCTCTCCCTGTAGCAGACATTTAAAGCTTGACAGATTTACATAGACATCTAAGACACCTCAGGGTCGGGAGGATATCGTGCAGGTATGAGAAGGAATGTGGGGGAAACTCTCACCCTTCGAGAAGCCAGGTAAACATTCCAGGTCATGACAAATGACACATTTATATGGGGATAACTATCTTGCCTGAGATACCTCCTTACTGAGGTCTGGCTCTGAACTAGTTAATCCAAAATCCCTTCATAATAAATAAAGGGCACCTCCAGGATATAATCTCATATATATTTCATAGCCATATGTTAGATGGACACCTCTGCTGGGTGTGAGGCATCCCTTGTAAACCACACTGTGCAATAATAGTGTATTTAAGAGACAGAGTAAGGGATAACTCCTCTCAAGTGAGATGCAGAAGAACTTTTTTTTTTTTATTTCTAACTTGTCCAAAGAAGAGATGCAATCAAACCAGTTTTTAAATGAATACTCCTCTGCATACACTGAACTCCAGCAAAGAACACCACAAAACCACAGAACTGGTTTTATCATCAGCAGGATTGTACAAGCACAGACATGGAAGACAGAAAATAACTGGACTTATGCAGGAGATAAAAAATAAACACACACAGTTTCACAGGGGCCTTGTGTTGCTACACTATGTGGTTCCCTGGCCCCACAATTCACTCCAGGACCATAATAGAAGACATCTCCTTTATTCCTTGCTAGTTTGGAAAACTTCTCTGTGCCTAATCAGCTCACTACTATTGGTTTTCTCCTCACCCTTCTTAGCTGTTCCCAGTCACTTGAATGGTTTCTCTGTGAATTTAACCAAAGCTGAGCAAAGTTATATCAGCCAGCAGTAATTTGCCCAACACCACAGTATAAACATATGAAACGTTATTCATGATATCAGGCTGACTTTAGCAAATAGTTTTAATAAAAGAAACAAAACAGAAAGAGAGATTTTAAAAAATGTCCAAATATTTTCCTTGTTATTTTTCAAACTTTTTTTAGCTTTTAATTTCAAAATGACATCTTTGTTTGAAAAGCAGTGCATATTTTGAAAATGAATGAATAAACAATGTGAAAACTAAATAAAAGGTGTCACTTTTAGAAATGAAATGTTTAGATGAATGAAAATGAGTTCAGGATATCTTTTTTCTTACTTAAAAGTATCTCCAGGATCACAATATTTATTTGGGGCTAACTCAGAAATCTTTTCTTTAGCGATTTTTCAGTAAGGCCTCCAAAGGGACAAATCTGTTATTGCCAGTTCTTAATTATTTGTGCATTGACTATCCAAGCTGTGGATTGACTTTTCCACGAGTGTGGACAGAGACAAGGTAGCTTTGCCCACACCCACCCTGGAGCTGAACCTCTAGGAGCACAGGTTGGGAATTTCAGTAGTGTCATAGACCATCCACTGCATGCTGGGAAACAATGCAAAACCACTGAGTAACCCAACACGTGCTCACTTATGCTTTTCTCTTATTCATACACCTCCTACTCACCTATCCCTATAGATAGCTGAGACTTCATTCATACCTCTTCACTTTGCATTTTATGAAAATAGCATCATCTTTCAAAGCTCAGTTGAAAACTTCTCCGTCCCCTGTGAGGCAGATCTACTGTCTCTGCCCTGTTTTTTTTTTCCTTTCCCACTGTACTAGACAGGTCTGCAAAGTATTTCTGTGATGAGTTTTGACACGCATGGCCACAACTGCTATTTCAGGAAACTCAGTTTCTTGAACAGTTTCACAGTTCACTTCAGCCCATCACTGATCATGCCTCGAAGCTTCCCTTCCTGACTGTGACATGGATGGGGTTTGGGCACAACAGAGAAATCCAGAGAAGAGGAGATAGAAACAGTTATCACAACACAGTTAGGTTTGGGGCAACATCACAATAGTCACAGCTACCTGGGAGAGCTCGTCCTATATTGGAAGGAGAGACATCAGAAAGGAACACACCGTCCCCTATAACATTGGGATCAAACACTCTTGGCTGCAGTGGAAAATGTGGCTTCTGATATCCTTGGTAATTGGTTGGTCTTGGCTGAGTTTCATGCAGAAGCTTCTTGGGAACTGCAAGAGAGAAGTAAGAAGAGCACAGTTGTTAGAATGAGTTATTTCAGCTGGTCAGAACTAGAATTGTCACATTATGCTACGGGGGTCAGCTGATACTTAATTACACCATGTGCAGCCCAAACAGACATTCATTTTCCACTATGATGAATGCTCTCCAAGTGCCAGCATAGACATTCAGGGAGCGAATGCTGGAAACTATAAAGTGATTAAGATATTGTTTATTTACAATTAAGCCTTGAGACTAGGCTAAGGATCAGATTCAGACATTTTATTTAGACACACATCTTAGAAACTTAAATGCCTAGTAAGACAGATTTTTACCTCAGCCCTAAGCTTCAGAGCACTTCAGGTAGACATCTCTATTCCTACCCTGACAGTGGACTGGGCAGGATGCCCTATAATGGTGGGGGCTATAGGCTATGCCTGAAACACTGCCTCTCTCTGGCCATGAAGTTGCTAGCTCAAGACTGAACATCAGAGGTTTCTGTCCACTCCAGATCACAAAACCAGACTCTAAAGGATGCTGTTCACATGAAATCCTAAAGCTTAAATCATCCACCACAAAAGTAAAAAAATCTCACCTGTAAGAAATGCTCCCCACCCTGTGAGATCCAAAATACATTGTTCCCCTTTGGGCTTTAGGGCTGTAAGTAAGCTGCAAAAGGCCCACTCCCACCATCCTGAGGAAGGTGAAGACTCAGCTAATCCATACTGCTCTCTGTGTTTTGTCAGCCACAGCATTAGCAATATGCAAGCAAGATGATGAGTTAATATGTGACAGTTTTTTTGGACATCTATGGTCTCCTCTTTGGACCAAAGCATACCTCAATGGGAAGAGCATTTTATCCTTCTTGATGTTGCAAGGCCAGTTCTTCAGCTGTACATCCAAGTAAATAAATCAAAGCTGGTGTAGCTATCTCCAGGTACACCCACTGAAGGTGAACCCACACAGTAAATTCACTAATTTCCCCCATAGGGACGAAGCACAGAGTCATTTACAGAGCTGAACCATTTCTCTGCCTCAGCCACAGCCAACACCTCAGGCTATTTCAGAGCAAAGTGCTTCTCCATACAAAGAGAAGAAACACGTATACAGGCCATTCTGTTCAGAAATCAGAGGAAGAAAGTGATGAAAGACAAAAATAAATTAAAACTTCCAGAGGAGAAAGATTTATTTTCCCCACCAGTGACTACATACTAATATATACATAAAAGCAGACAACAAAGTCTTAAGTGTGTTAAAGGCACAGACTTAACAACCAGGCACAATTTCAGTAGACCAACATGAACCCCAAGAGAAGGTTTCTGAGATGCTCATCTCTGCTTTCTCCAAGTCTAAGAGCACCAACCTCTCTCATTCCAAGCAGGCTGCCACGTCCCAGTGTCTCAGTTGCCCACGGCTCCATTTGGGATCATACTATCTCTCATCTCCACTCTTCACAGGGGTGTTAAGAAGCATAATTAAAAATGCAAAGCACTTTGAGATGCTTGGCAGAAGCATGAAGGAGGGCTTGGAAAGAGTGCAACTCTGCAGCAAAAAGGAAATTTCTGCCTGCCCCCTGCAGCTAATCAGCTGCCAGACTGGAACAGGAGATTTAATCATGTCCATTAAATTTGCCTGCATCATCCACCACATTACTACTGGTGGGTGAAGTGATCCAACCACCTTGTTTACATTATGTTCGACTTACTGCCTTTGCTGAGGCAAAGAAAATTGTAACTAGATTTACAGACTGACCTCCTGTATTAGGCTGCCAGGACATCAGTGCTGAAGTTCTTGTGTTATTAGTAGAGTCATGCTAGGTCAGGAAACAGACAGAAAACCCCACAGCTTCTGAATATCAAAGAGCTGGCAAAGCAGTTTCCAGTGAAACCTGAATTGGCAACTGTTGGAAGGCAGAAGAAGAAACACAATCCCTGGTAGGAACCAGACAGGAGCGAGGAGGATACCTCTGCCAGGGAAATATCAGAAAGTCTGGGGAGGAGGTTATCCTGCAATCCACAGTCAGGGAGAACTGCACTCTGTGTGCCTAATTTGAGGCACCCAAAGGGACCCAGAGGGCATAGAGCTCAGCACCCTCCAAAAATAAAGTGCCCTATTGCTTTATCTCAGACTGAGGACCTGAAAGGCATTTAAAAGACACAAGACAGTTTTGCTTTACACAGGTTTCATCCAAACTGCATCCCAGGACCCCACTGATAGACATCCAATAAAGAAAATGAAGCAAAAGGGACACTGAGACAATTTTTCAGCAGGTTTTGATTAGTCTTTCATATTTCAGTCTTACTTTTCTTAATAACCATCTACTTTCACCTCCCAGCACTCATGACCATCTCCAGGGCACAACACAGGCTAGGTGGGCCTGCATCTTTCTTAGAAAAATGTGACACCACCAGACAATTAAACATTTGAGTCAAGTAGGGGAAAGAAACACCATCTTTTCTACATTTAACAGCAATTAAGCACACCCAGGGAATTGAGCTGTGGCCTTTCCACCTTGGCATCTCTGCCACTGCCATTCAAATGCTACCTACAGGACCAGGGAATGAGTCAGGTAAAGCCAAACATTACTAAATCAGTCAGCAACTGGTCAACAGCATCCCAAGGAAGAGTAGAAATGGAGAAGTATTAAGGGGGAAGCATTCATAGAGACTATTGTCACAGTACCTTACTGGAGTAGGGCTGTGCTCCCATCTCTTTGGGATAGCTGAGGAAGTAAGAAGACTATCAAGTAGTCATCTGGTGCTTTAAAACACAGGTGGCTGTGAGGACAGATTCCCAAAAGTAGGAATGTGCTTAACATCCGTGATTAGCACACCCTTTGGTACTTTCAAAAATCCTAAGAGGTGCTTGTCTTCAGCAACTAGATCAGTTTTAAACCCTGGAAGCAACTTAGTGCAACACAGGATGTCTACAGCACATAACCTTGGACTTTTCCATTTCAAGGGATCATTTTTCTCTGTGGACTCCATAAACATCTGTGGACTCCATAAACATCTTGAGGACATTTTGCCAGGAAAGGCCCATCGCTGGAAAGAGTAAACAGAGAGATGGCATGCAGCAAGTCTGTTCTTTTTCTGGTTTATATGATGCTCAGCCAATACACAGCTTTCTTTTGATTTAAAAGACTGTGAAATGGAAAGCCTTTCTCAAGTGTGAAACACCTAACAATTTCCAGTTAGCTTCTGTGTGGCAGCCAACTCCACAAGAAAGATTAAACATCTGGTTCTTTTGAAATGCCCTCCTTAAATTCTCCAGAGAGGAGTGCATCTGACACAAAGCATGGCATGATTTGAAGCAAGATGTCAAGAAAAGTTATTTATATTAAAGCCACCAGAAAAAAAGTACCTGGGATTTTAGTCTTATCTCAGTATTAAGAGCAGAAATCCTGGCAGGAAAGAGTTGGCACTTGGCCTGCTCCATTCAATCAAGCAGAGAAGTTAAAGTAACTCATTCAGCAGAACGAGTGATGTATGTGGACAAGAGGGGAAGAAAGAGGGATTCAATCACAGTGTTAACACATCTCATAGTCAGGTGTTATTTTTACCCTGCACCTAAAAATGCACATGAGAAATGAGCAGGCATAATCTGGAAGAGAGGAAAAGAGTTGTTCTAGGGACCTCTGGGGTCTTTCAGTCTCTCAGAGGGTAGCAGTCAGCCTTGAGATATGGGTATTTATCCAAAAGATAAAATTCTACAGTAATTCATGCTGGGCAGCTGAATAGCACAGGTAGAGATGTAATTTTCCAGCCTCAAGCCTTGCTCTGCCACCCACCCTGGAGTCCAGCTGGGGCATCACCACATAGACTCCAGCTGGGACTTGATCTGGAGAGCAGTGTGTCACCATCGCTGTGACTCTCCATTAGGGCACCTGCAGAAGCTGGTTCTAGGCTATAAATCTGCAAGGTAGCTTTTGTAACAGCAGGTTCATTCCTCTCACATTACAGGTTTTCAAGTCCTTATATAATCCCTCTGTGTCTCCTTTAAAAGCAATCCTAGCTACCAGCTCCCACTGCTCATCTGTCTGAATCAACATCATGTTAGCAACAATTTATACCCGTTCCCAAACCAAGACCTGCAATACCCATTTGCAATGAATTAATGGCACCAATCTCACAACAAAACCTCTCCTCCACTTCCTGGCACCTTCTCCCCTCTCCCTTCCCCAGAAGGAACAGGGGTAAAGGCAAATCAAGTGTGCTCTCATGGGCAGAGCAGATCCATCAGAATCAGTACAAGGAACCAGCAGGGCAGTGTGAAAATGCACATGCTGGTGCTGCCGACAATATTCTTATTTGTACTTGGTGGAGACTCCTTCTCCTGGGATTTTCACACAAGCACTCTCTTGTGTGGCCAGAAAACCGAGGGCTGATGGAAAGAAATAGTTACTGTGTCTACAAGCAGCAACATTCCGAATTACAGCGCGAAGAGAAGGAAAAGGTCAGTAAATACCTCGCCTCTGTTTATCAAGAGCAGAGAATGATAGAATGGACTGGTTTGGAAGGGACCCTAAAAATTATCTGTCCAACACCCCTGCCATGGCCAAGGACATCTTCCACTATTCCAGGTTGCTCCCAGCCCCATCCAGCCTGGCCTTAAACATTTCCAGGGATGGGGCAGCCACAGCTTCTCTGAGATAACCTGTTCCAGTGCCTCACCAGTCTCACAGCAAATAATTTCTTCCTAATATCCAATTTAAACCCACTCTTTTTCAGTTTAAAGCCATTCCCCCTTGTCTTATCACTACATGTCCTTGTAAGTTCCTCTCCAGATTTCCTGTAGACCCCTTCAGGTACTAAAAGGCTGTAGTAAGATAATTTGCTGTGTTTTCTACTATGTTGATCTATCTAATTCTGGGTGTTCAACCAATTGCCACAAAATAATATTTTCAGAGAAATATTTCTCTTTCTGAAGAATTCCTTTTAAATGTGTTGTTGAGTGTTTTCTTTTAAGGACATATATTATTTCCCTAATTAAAACATTGGATGCTATAACCTCCAAATTTTATGGGTGGGGAATTGGCTCAGGGACAGAGTTTTGAAAGTGTTTAAATATCAAAATTATTTATCCAATCTCACAGAGGGAGTCTGTGCCAAAGAAAGTAAACAAGCTGATGCTCACTGTATTTCAGCCTTGTACTCAAACCATTCCCTCTCTTTGCTAATTTGATCACTTGGTGTTTCCTGATGCTTGCTCAGTCCTAAACATGCTTAAAGACTTCCAATCCCAGGAAGCAATTATCCTATGACCTCCACCTTCACTGTATATACACATCAGTCAACTGGAGGGGATCAATGAAAGCTCAGATTTAAAAACATACAGGCAAGGGGGTTGTCATTCTCCAATACTCTGCTATATATTTTCCTTTGCATTTCCAGCCCATAAGGTTCCCTCTCAAAACTCAGAATGGTTAAAGCAGATCTGCAGGACCTTCAGCAAATCCTCCTGAGCCTGCTTGAAGCTGAGTGCAATTTGGACTCCCTCACCAAGGAAAATTACAACCAAGCCTTTTATCTGGGCAGGTTGGGGCCAGGAACTGTTGGTGCTCAACATATTTTTAAAATAATTAAAAAAAACACAATCCTCCTGTGAGTAAACACCCAATATAAACTACTGCAGGTTTTTAGAGGGTGCAGTTCTGAAGGATTTTTGTTTGAGTCTTGAAAATGCATGGTATCCAGCCTGTAATGGGATCATTCATGACTCTGAGTTATCACAAGAAAGCAATTCCTTTTGCACACACGTATGGTATGTGGCTCTCTCACATTACAGAATGAAAAGTGTTTTATGTGCTGTAAAACCTAAATTCACTAAACAGTCAGTCAACAATACTTATTAAAATAATAGATTTTGGCTGTGCCAGACCACAAAATAACACAATACAATCACGTAAGAAGACTCTGCACCTGGTGACAACAGTAACATCTCTGTGTAGCTAGAAACACGGGGGTGGGAGATGCTAATTTGACTAACAAAGGCAAATTGAGGCACAGACTACCCTCTTGGCTTTTTCCCAAGGGTCTCAGACATAGCCAAGGAACAAGTTGAAACCTATTCCAGTTGCCCATGCCCTATCTAGCTCAGTGCAGGATGGGCTTTCAAGTGAATAAAGCACCTTGCATCACATTGAAAGAGGTTTTGCCTCTTCTTGTGTCACGTCAGACATTCAAAGTCTACCTTCAAGTCTTGACCTGACACCAGACATTCTGACAGTGGGGCTTTTTTGGTCAGATATAAGTATAATCACTTGATAGGAGACAATCAGGTCCTACAGCTCTTAAATGTCTCCATGAGCATCCCCATGGAAAAGGCTGAGTGCACCCAACATAACCTCTCTTCTTTGGCTGCAAAGCCATATCATATTTAGAGTAAACAGATAGTACAGTTTACACAAGAAGTGTAAAGGGTCCCAGGAGACAACAGGAGACATGAAGGGACTCTGTGCAACAGACCATAAGTCTGAAACTTGGGATTTGATCAAGAAGCTGCCGTGAAAAACCTTCATTTCAATAAAAAGAAATAGAGCAGAGGCTCAACAAATGCAAGTGGTCCAGACCTCAGCTTCCATATCCTTCAGTAATTTTTAAAAAGGCATTCTTTTCACCCAGCATCTGTAATCCCAAAACCAAATGCAAAACCCAAGAGAAAGAGGGAGTTCCTCAGCCTGCTGCAGGCGTGTTTTCCATGCACGGTGGTTCCAAACCACCAATAACAAGGAAGTGACTCATGCCAATTACAGTAAGTCCACTTCCAAGCACCATGCAGAAAGCAAGTGGGACTGTCTGGGAAAATAGCCCTGTCATAACCAAAGCCACCTACACCTCCCCGAGCCCATAGCCCATGCCAGGGCTTCCTCCCTGCCCCTCCCTCCAGACACTGCCTGAAGCAGAAATCTATCTATTCTGCTGGTGATTTTGGGGTTGGTGGGAGTACAAGTGGGATGCCTGACACAACCCATGAAAAATCTGCCAAGACTTCTCAGACAGCCCAGATGCTTCACCCTTTACTGTATCTCCTGACAGCAGTGAACTGCAGAAATGTTGTGCAATAAGAACATAAATATAATACAGACAACTCTTTCTCTTGTTTGTTCTCCTCAGAAAGGGATACGCTTATCTTTTTCTTGTGCAGCTGCAACCAGAGAAGTGATTTCAGAAGTGGAAACTATTCCAGTCCAGAAACAAAGCCCATGCACCATGAATTAGCTCAGTTTCACCGTTCCTCCCAGTGAAATCTCTCGCAGGTATATGGCCCAGTGATGTGAGAGGCTTTAGGAGATGAAGGAGATTTAGGAAACAGTGCACCTCCAACCAAGACTTCACAGGGCAGAGCCAAGCACGAGCACCGTTCCCTTCCAGCCTCTCCCCCTCCTGCACAGAGCAGCAGGAGCACCTTCCCCTGACTCCTCTGATCTCTGCCTGCCCAGATATGCAATAACCTTATTAAAAGATAGAGTTCACCTAATCTGGGAACTCAACTCAAGCATGCCCTGTAGGTACCTAGGGAAGAAGACCTCCTTAAATAAGCAATGTTCCTAAGCTCCCTATATCATCAACAGTGAAAGGTGGGTGCCTTTGAAAGCCTCCAGGGGAGGTTCTGTCTACTTAAATTTAGGAGCCTAATTAGGATAGTTAATGAATCATAATGTTACCTTTGTATTTATTCTTCTCAGTGTATCTGAGTTGAAATCTTACAAACTGCCTCACATCATTTACTCAGATATTTTTCTTCTATCTTGAACTTTCCAAATCAGGATTTGAAGCTATATTTCCACCCAATGATGCATGTGCTCGATCTATCCACAGGCAGTTTTCCTACTGCTTTCATAGCCTTGAAAGTCATTGTTCTTCTTTCATCATCTTAAATGTAATAACAGAATATGAAGCATCTATTGCCAGCAACTCATAAATCTCCTGCTTGATGTGGCTTTTGGTCTCCAAAGGGCACAGGGGAAAGCATCGCATGCACCAGTCTGCTCCCTACACATTCCACTTGGAAAGAAAAACGGATCAAAAGGAAGAAAGCCTTGTGAGAGATACAAAGAGTTACTTTTATCTGGCAGATTTCTGACTGCTCCCAAAGTCAGGAGAGTCTCCATTTTCACAAGATAGCTCATCTTGAGGAGGATGAGACTCAAGCTGAGTCTTGTCCAAATTCCAGCATGCTCAGGTACATCCCCCACGGGACCTTCTTCCAGCTGCAGCTGTAGGACCTCTCTGGCAATATGGCTGCATCTCTTCTCCACGAGGCTCAGAAGAACAAGATCAGTAAAGAAGTCAGGCTCATTCTGCCCATCTTCCCTATTCCCCGTATTTCGACTGAATCTGTCACACACTTCCATTGGTACAAACCAGCCCACCCATGTATGGATTTCTTAGCCATTTAGAGGATACTCATTTGTTGGTCTCTTCAGAGGAGACTGTAATTTTATGCAGTGCTCTAGGTATACCCACTCGACTTTGGATCAAAGCAGAGTAATGCTAAATTTCACACTTTGACACAATTCTTATTTCTTCTCCTCATGTTCACTCATTTTAATCAAACATTTAACATTGCAAGATTTTATTATTTTATATTACTCTTAAAATACAGAATTGTTGTGACGTATAATTGTGACTTATTTAGGCTATAGAGCTTGGCAGAAAGTCCTTTGTTCAGCTTATCTATTTTTCAGGAAAGTATGTGACATAATATGTGGTTCCCAGGAGGATACCAACAGAGTAGTAAGTATTGTGTGTTCAAGGGTGGCTGATCCAGAGCCAGGGCATTGCTCATATGAGGAATTGCTCACCAGCAGGGAGAGTCTCTGTGCTCAGGATGCAAACACACACCCAAGTGGTTCCAGCCCTGCAAGTTATCAGGAATCAGCTAAGTCACAGCAATCAATTCCATAAAACTTGGGGTGGAATACAGTCCCTTAAATTTCAGTATAAACAAGCACTGTCAGGGAAAATGTCTCTTGGAGATTTTTATTACTACACATCCAGAAGCAGTGGTGGCTGAGCAATATGTATCACTGTGAGACACTTAAATGAGAGCCAGGCCAAGGATATCCAAGATAAAGTAAGGATAAAGGGGTGGAATAAAGGGCCAGAGGTTCTGAAACTCTAGAGCTGCTAGAAAGCCATGCCAGCCTCCACCGAGAACAGGAAAGGGATAGCAGGGAAGCAGAAGCTCAGACAGGAAAGGAAGGTACCAGGAAAAACAACATCTACAGCTACACTGTACTGCCTAAATATTTGAATAAAGCATAAGAAGCCTCATGCTTCAGCATCTGAGCCAACAACTAGCTTGATATGATCCAACCATTATATTCCAAGAGTTAGGAATACCATTTCCCCTCTGAGACTACAGACCAAGGCAGACATGCAGGGAATTTCCTGTGCCCATCTCTGAAGCAATATCACCCTTCCTGTAGTCCACTGTGACCTGTGAGGCACCAGAGAAGTGACCCAGAAATAAAACCCTAATTCTAAGAAAAAACACAACCAGCATACCCCTGGATGTTCCCCCATGTTTTGTCTTGCTGTCTGCTGGCAGGCACAGCCAGGAGATTCTTCCCATGTGCTCTCCCTGCCCAATTAAAAATGTTTGTAATTACAGCAGTAAAATTATGCTCTGTACAAAAATATTTTCTTTTTATCTAAGTGCTACTTAACCAACAGCATGTGCTAGTTCTTTATCAGTTCATCAGCTTTTCCTCTCTGCAATCAAACAGCAGAGAACTAGACAAGGGGCTAGAATTTTTTCCCGAAAAGATAGCGGTGCCTTGATAGCAGGAGCTGAGGAATGTCATCAGAAAGCAGCTGGTAACCTCTGCCATTAAAGGCAGTAACTTCATCTGGTCACATGGCTGACTTAGTGTGGCAATTCCCAGGATCCCATGAGACGCCCAAACTAGAAACCCTGCACAAGGAAAGGTTATCAGTTTCATTGGAATAAATACTAGGAGTGAACAAAACTGTGTAAGGCAACTACAGTGCTAAATGCCCTTCAGTTATACACAGATGAATGTGGATCAGTATTTACTGAACAAAAACACAATTTATTTTGAGATCCAAAACTCAGCGTGGGGATCACTGGCTCCTTAGGGTTCAACAATTGGCTTATAGAAGTCAGGCTACACTAAAAAACTTGAAATCCAAGGATCTGTGAACAAAGTGGCAAAACTGTTTTCAGTATAAATCCTTCCATTCACATGGTCATAACCTGTGAGACATCCTCCTTTGGGGCTGAGACTTCCTGAGCACAGTGGAAAGTTTGAGGAAAAACCCTATAGATGTTTTTTAATTATGAGATTATTAAACCTCCCCCATTTTTTCAAAGAAGTACATTTACAGGCAGAACCTCTCCAACACACAGCATAAGCTTTAAATCATTTGGCCTGGAGACTGTGAAAAGTTCTTTGCATGGTTTACGTATTTTATTTTATTTATTTTTCTCGTAGAAAAACACGTAGCGTGCATCATCTTGCTTCCATGCATATCCTGAGGGAGCAGTAAGGACTGCAAGGCCAAATCTTACTACAGTTGCTACTGTGAGTAACTGCCAGTTTTGTGAAAGAGCAAATTATAGTCACTTTCCTGACGCCACATAAAAGCAGATACACACAATGGAAAACAATGCCAGGGTTTTGTTATAGCCCAGCAAGGATGCTACTGAGCACCTACCCCACGTTCTTATGCAACTTGCCCTGCAGCTACAGTCTGGGAACACTGGAAAGAAACTGTGGGAATACGCAGTACTGGATGCTTGTGGCAGCTTTCCAGTACTTAATAGTGGGTTTTTGTTTTTTTTTTAAGAGAACACAAGTTTTTTAAAGCTAAGTGTTTGTTTCTATTAAGCTTCATGAAATGTTCAGCCAGGACATTTCATGCACACCAGTCTGTTCTTTTCCACTCTTCACACATCTTATTAAGATTCACTTCTATGAATATTTCTATCGCAAATAAGACCTGAATTCATGCCTCCTAATGGAAGGCATTCTACTGGGACGGGAGGTGGTTAATTTGTCCCTCCATCAATTATAAAGATAGGCTGACTAATCCCTCAGTTTAACCGCTGGAGGTAAATACCTGCATTAGTGCAAGTAGGGCTTTGCAAGACTGAGCTTCAAGCATGCAAATTATATATGTGTATACATTCAGGTGTAGGACATTGCTGGGCAAAAAGCTTATCTCATTTATTTCAAATTCAATAGAGCTATACAATCCTGAATCAAATTCTACCCACCAATTACTACATAAATTTTTTCAGGACTACTTGGAACTCCCTTGAGACCTCCATAACAGACTGGCAGGTCTCTGACAGATCCTGACTACTTGTAATACCTGATTCACCAGGTTGCCACTCCAGCCAAGCCCCAGGGGTTCATTCTGGGAAGGTCAGCAATTCCCTCTTTCTGGTGGCATTGCCAAGCACGGTCCAGTTTCTGCTTGCTTGGGTAGCAAGGCCCATCCACTGACATCTCTCACATTTCAAAATTACTGAATTCAGCCACTTAAAAAGTGTAAATGGAGATGCATCTTAACCTACCATGTGTTTGAAAGTGCTTGTTATCACATATTCTGCAGGAAATACAGATTGCTAACTCACAGCCAAGGAACTAACTTCATACTGTAGGACCTCTATTTTTAGACTTCTTTTTTAGGACTCTTAGAAAAAAAGTGAAGACTTCAACACATACCTTTGCTGCTAGCAACTTGAACCCAGGGCAGATCCTTTTATCTGGCATGCACTCAGTTTAAGTTGCCACTTCTTTCAAGTGGAATATAATGCTGTGTATTGGAGTATTTGTTCCCTCCACTGGATATCTTGAACCCACCAACCCTGATATCTTATCAGATGAAAGGATTAATCCAACACAAAGAGGCTGTGAACACCTTTTGAACAAGTAAACCTTTAACAAACAAATTTCCTGAAGGGGATATAGGCAGGGATGGTTTATGAGACCCTCTAAACAGAAAAGAAACTCATAAACACAGTCCTTCAAAGCACTTCTGTCCCATGCTGGGATAACCCCTGTTCATACCAGAAGAGCCACTGCCCATCTCTATAACGACACATTCTCCAGAATTTGCTCAGCTCACAAATAAGAGCTGCCAATCCTCCAAACAAAAATTAATCCCTATCAATGCAACTGCATAGGATAAAATCTACCTCACAACCTGCTCAGGTTATAGTGACAAGATGTTATTAACTGCAATTCCAATAACCATCCACATTACTTAAAATCTGAAGTAATCCACCTTAATCACCCTAACTCTAATAACTGCATGGGACCATAACAGCTAGAGGAGAAAAATAGTTGTTAACTTGTTGACTGCCAGATGCAGACTGCTGATAGGAGATATATCAGATACTGAAGTATTAAAACTGACCTCAGCCTGGCAGGAGAAGGCTGTGATTCATGCCCATAACTCCTGGGCACAGAGGGAATGCAAACAAATAATTGAACAAAGATCAAAGCATTAGCTATTTCAGTGGAATAAGACAGGAGATTAATCTCATTTATTCTCAGGTAAACCTCCTTCCTAAATTTCTCCCAGCTCAGCAAGAACGCCAGCAAGTCCCATGTAGAAATCTGTTATATCGACCCTTTGTTTACACCTCTACCATTACATTAAAATCAATGTTACAGTGGAGAGTGAAAACTGGATCACTGTTCTGCCTAGTCAGAGCTTTCCATGTTTGTTGCTTCAGACTTTTCTCCGTGAAAAATAAAGAACTTATCTGAAAAGATACGTATTTTTAAAAAAGTCTTGCATGAAAGCTATTTTCTTCACCCTTGAGCAAATAATTCACTTCCAATTACCTTCCAGGTAATGGAAAGTCTAAGACAAATTGAGTTCAAAGTAAGGCCCATTGTGAAACAGGCACACTAATTACAAACACAGTATGTAGAAGAAATGGCATTTTTGTGCTTGTACAGCAGTTGATGCAAAGAACCAGTTTCCCAACAGCAACACAAGCTTTGGAGGCACCTAACTATTGATCTGCAGCCAAGTTTCATGGAGATGGAAATCAAAACCCATCATCAATCTGTCTCTCTATAGAAGGCAGATAAAAAAAGTGAAATGGCTGGGACATCATTCAAACTCAGGTATCTAATAGTAGGAGTGGTAATTCTGATATCTCACTTATTTCCCAGGCTCTTTCAAGGGGAATCACAGAAGTTTCCAGAGCAGGGTCTCGTACCAGCCCTCATGCAGCTTGTACCATACTGTAAATCTGCTGTCACAGGAATGAAAGGACAGAGGTGACATGAACAGTCAGACTGACTCTTCATATAATCACAGAATAGCTTGGGTTGGAAGGGATCTTTAAAAGGTCATCTAATGCAAACTGCTGTAAAGAGCAAGGATATCTACTTGGCCTCAAAGTCTGAGACCCAGCCTGCCTGCTTCCCTGCAGGCCAAGCAGGCAATGGAGTGGTTGGTGCTGACTGCTATGCATGAAGACAATGTCCACCCTCAGATTTTGTGTTTCTTCTGATAGTCTTCAGAGCCAGAAAGGATTCTTCTTCCTCAGTGGGGTCTTGATATCACTGAGGATGTTTTGTTTTGTTTTGTTTAGCTTGTTCTGAAGGGTCAGAGACTAAATATACAGTATCTACAGCTATCTGCAGGCAACAAGAACCTGGTTGTAGAGGAAGAGGGATGCTGAGATCTGGAAAGGAAGCCACACATAGGAAGGATGACTCTACCCTCATCAGCAGATTCAGATCTTCAAGCAAAGAGTGCCTGAAGTGATCACACAACAACAGAATGGTTAAGTTTGGAAGAGACTTTCAAGATCAACTACTCCAACCATCAATCCAGCGCCACCATAATCACTCTTAAACCATATCTTCAAGTTGCCACATCCAGATGCCTCGTGACTCCTTCCATAGACAGTGGCTCCACCACCTCCTCCCTGGCAAGTTATTCTAATGCCTGACCACTCTTGCAGTAGAAAAAAAAATTTCTAATATCTAATCTGAACCTCCCTGGCACAACTTAAGGCCATTTCCTCTCGTCCTGTCACTTGAGGGACGGCAGAAAAGACTGGTCCCCACCTCTCTACAACATCCTTACAGGTAGTTGTAGAGAGCAATGAGGTCCACCCTAAGCTTCCTCTTTTTCTGACTGAACACACCTTCAGCTCCTTCAGCTGCCTCTCATAAGACACGTTTTCTAGAACCTTCACCAGTTTCATTGCCCTAAACAATGAGGAAACCTGGGAAGGGAAATGTGTGTGGTCCTTCCGGTGTTCTGTTTAGACCTGTGAAGATTTTGTGATAGATAAAATAAAGATCATCTGATCCTTGAAACTGTTTACAGAAACACATTACAAAAGAAGCATTAACCTTCACTCTTACATGTTCTGGAAGAAGTAAACTGTGGTTACTGTGATGCAAGAAAATTAAACACACCATTCACCTGGTACAGTGTGACCTTCATGTCATTAAACTCTCTTCATGTTCAAAACAAGGTGACTCCATCCAAAATGCCTGCTGGGAATAGGATGTGGTCCATGCTAACTTCTAAGCCATGTCAGGACCATGCAACATCAAATGTCATTTCTGCAAGTTAGCAGCAGGGTGCGTTGAGTTCCAGTGTCATAGGATCATAGAATTATGATATCCTACAATGGCTTGGGTTGAAAGAAACCTTTAAAATCATCTAGTTCCAAGCCCCCTGCCACAGGCAGGGATGCCACCTACTAGAACAGTTTGCCCACGGCCCCCTCAACCTGGCCAAAGTGTCAGGAGCTCCTGGGGTTGGCTCTATTTTGTTCATCAGTACAGACGTGCTCAGGGAAGCCCAGAGGTCAAACACAGAAGACTAAGCAGCTGTCCAAGACTGGGAGGTCACCACTGCTCCTCAGGGCTCATGTTGATGTGGGACATCAAACCACAAGTCTGTGGCAGCAGAACAGACATGGGACTCGAGATGTGTCAGGCCAAGCACAGAGCTGGATTTTCATGCTGTACATAGCAAAGAAAGCCTTAATAGCCCTGTGGGACAGTGCCCTACCACAGGGCCGTGACACACATTCAGCTCAGGGATGTTATCAGCTGTGTGTTATCTGAATGGACAGCTCTTTAGAAACACTGAATGTTGAATTGCTCCACAAAGAAGATGGCTGAAAAAATTTGTGTGGACTCCCCTGAGTTGTTCATGCACACATGCTCCAGCCATGCCTGTGACAAAGAACTGATTTATACAGAGGTACCTGCTCCAACTGCCCACCTGTGCTGCACCATCTGCCCTCATGGAGCAGTACACATCCCTTTGACTTGTCAGAGCTACCCAGAGAGCAGCGTTCAACCTCTTCCAATAATGAAGAGAATGAACTGAGCCAGCCCAAGCTGAACACTCTTATCAAACTACTTTACAGTGTAAAGCTGCTACTGCCCAGAAACAGGAAGTAAATGCATTACCATATTTTTCCCTAATGTCCTCCTTTCCCTTTAAGCACAAGAAACACAAAGGTTGTGTTAGAGAGTTCAGCAGGCTCATGCGATTGCAAAAGGATATCATACTGGGCACCTCATCCATCAAGGACACCAGCAGGGTTTAAGGGAGAGATGGTGGGATAAAATAGTCTCCTGGGTCAAATTCAAGCCATAAATGTTGTTCCTTTTTATGTAAAAGGCAAGGCTTTGACTTTTAATCTTTCCATATTTCAATTAAATGATTCAAATGACAGATAGCTAATTTAGATGACAGATGTACAGCTAAACCTCCCCCATGTTCTTGGGTTCCTAAGATTTCTCTTTTAAATACTATTACAACCACTCTGTGAAACTACAGTGGAACTTATTCTTAAGCCATTCTTGTATCAATCCTTTGATTTAATGAGCTACCCCAAGACTGCTTCCCATCAGTGCTTTTCTCCAGTCATGACTGTGGTAGAACCAGCGGTAGAGATAAAAGACAACTTCCTATGTTCATACTGTCATACCCCAACCATTCCCATCTACACAAGGCTTTAGAGTCACACTTGGACATAATTTACATTTTCCTCTCAATTTAACTGAAAACTTTTAAATGAAAAAATTTAAGTGAAAACAGAAGTCCTTTTTCTGGTGGATCTACCTCAGACCAACACCTCCAGCTGTTTAAAGAAGAGAGTGCCCTACTTAAAGAGGGTAGAGTATTAGGAATAATTCTATGATTCTGTAATGCTATGAACTCTTACAGGAATGTTTTGCATTTATTTATTTTCCTGTATTTCTATTAGTATTTATCACTGGTTTCCCAGGAGGGAAGATCCTAATTACACTATCAGAAAAAACAAGAGGAAACAGTCCTAGAGAAGTAAAGCCACATCAGCACTAAACATCTGGATCTCTGGAGCAGAGATACAGCTCTGGCAAGGTGACCACCCACAGACATGACAAACTGCATCTCCCCACTTCCACAACAGCCAGAAAGTATAAGCACTCAAACCCTCTTGAGACAGAAATATTACACCCAACCTAAGTATAGGCACACCTTACCATATCTCTGCTCCCAGGTCTAACTCCAACTCTACAGAGCACAAACTCTTCCTAGAAATAATTATTAATGGAAGTTCTTATCCCAGAACACCTCGATACAGAGCTCAATGGGACGTCTTACACTGGCACATGCACACAGACAGACACAAGCCACCATGAAAGATGAACTGTCAGGAGAGGGATTAAAAGCTGGCTGTGCCAGTAGATGCAGCCTTCTCCTCCTTTGTTCTGTGCTCCAGCTTTAACACTAATTGCAGAAAAGAGTTGTAAAAATAAATGTGGGCCTTAATCAAACAAAGCACTCGTAATTATTTGAATAGGAATCATTTTCACAAATATAGAGAAAATTTTAAACAGTTGTGCCCTTCTGCATTCATTGTGCAGAAGAAACCACTGTGGAATTTGAACAGAGTTAGTTGAGGTTTCCGACTGCCAGGCCAGCATGAACCAGATCACGTCCTGGCCTATTGGGAGGAATGTTTGGACACAGGAATTGCTCTTTTCCTTGTGTGGACACAGCCAGTCAGCTGGTCATATAAAAGGCATCAACAGACTGGGATTCAAGCACTACAAAGATGTCAGTTAAAAAATATGCAAAAAAAGGCAAAAGGTTATGTCTGAGTGATGAATTAAATGAAATGAATGTGCTACCCTTGTTCCAGGAGTCAGTAGGAAAAGTCGTAATTACAAACAACACTAATGGGAAGACTTGTTGGCTGTCACGGTTTACATGGCAAAATTATAATCAATGTCCCCTCTACCCTGGGATAGCATGATTCTCATATCCAGAGATGGTCCTTCCAAAGCAAGCTCATGACAAGCAGGTGATGTGTGAAGCTTATCATATCTGCTTCCAACTCAGAACTGCAGATAACCAGAGCACATCCACCCCAGCTACAGAGCTGTCAGTGACCATAAAAAAACAAAGTAAATTTGATTTGCATTTTAGATTCAAATATTCCAGTGCCATACAAGCACTACCATCAAAATTTATGTGACTCTTGGGGACAGTCCTGTACAGGGCCGGAAGCTGTACTTCATGATCCTTGTGGGTTCCTTCCAACTCAGAATATTCTGTGATTCTGTGATTGAATGAAAGCATTTTTTGTCAAGGAGAAAACATTTCCTTTTAAAGTCTTCAACCAGGTTTGGTCCATAACTGACAATTACCAACTGTTTCTCCTCAAAAATGAACTCAATCAAAACCTTTCCCCAAACAGAACCAGCATTAAGTCCATGGGCATGTTCAGCCCAGCCACCAGGTGTCAAAGGTGCACTGGCTCACACCACAAGCACTGTCAGATCTCAGAGCCAACCACAACACAAAGGAAGACAGGGTTAGAGTTGGCACCCAGATTGTCTGGGTGCTCCCAGCTGAGAGGCTGGATACCTGGTTAAAGCATGGGGAGAACAGCATGGAGCTTTTGACATGAGTTTAGAAAAAGGTTTGAACCCAATTTCTAGTCTGAATCATTAATTGCTGCAACAGTACAGGCTTCAGCTGTGTGACAGGCAGCTCCATCCCCCCAGGATGGAACTCCAGAGCATCCTATAGAGCAATGCTGCATGGTCCTCCCAGCACTGAGCTCCCTGGTGGGCTGGCACTCCTGCTGTAGGTCCACTCCCTTGCAAACTGAGGAGGTGCAGGGCATTGGTCCAAGCACTAGCAAATGATCATTTGTACTCTTTAAATGTTCACACAGTGCTCGACAGAAACTTGGCCCATGCCAGCTAGAGCTCTCCCCAGTCACAGCTGGCCACAGACTGGATCATTGCCCTCGGTAGTTGAGCTACGTGTGACTGCCCTGTTTTGAAGGAAAAACATCTGGCTAGATGCAAGTCCTGCTGTGCCACTCATCCCCAGGATAACAGAGGCTTTGACATGTCTTATTTCACAGGAGAGGTGCAGTCCCTGTGCTCTCAACAATGCCCTTTCATCATCATTCATCAGCACCCTAACGCAAGGAGTTTTAGTAAGGAGCAAGGCCTCCAGCACACAGGCTCGTACCTTCCCATTTGCACAAGGGAGAGCAAGCCAGAGTCTGAGCTGATTTAAATTGTCCTGAGAAATCTGGCTGGGAGTCTTGTGCTATAGAGTGAAGCCAGCTGGAAAGTAAAGCTCTCCACTGCACGCTCTGCGGACCCAGCCAAAAATCACATGTGCGTAGCGTCACCAAAAACCAAACACCTTCTCCTGCCTCAAGTTCTGTGTGAAAACAAACGTCTGCCTTCACAGTTGGAAAACTCATATTTCAACATAGAGTTTTGTGCTTCAGGAAAAAACATCCCAAAGTGAAAGAGCACCATTAGCTTTGGCACTGCTTAAGAGAAGCCCAGGGAGAGTTCGACTGGCAAATAGTCCGAGGAGAAGCACAGAAGATCCTGGCCCTCTGAACAACAGAGGGTTTAACTTGTGGTTTAAGCAAGTCACTAGTTCAACCTGAGGCAACTGCAAAATAAAGTTGAGTGTCACAGAAAAATAGGGCTGGAAATTACCCCACAATAACCATTCAGACTGTTCCAGAACATCTCTCTTTTCACCACTATAACATTTTTTTGAATATAGAGCTCGAAATTCCTCTGCTACAATTTATGTTCTTATCCTCTCTGGCAAGGTGATCAATAGGTAATCCTCCCCATCTCTGCCAGAGCCTTTTATGTATCTGAAAACTACTAACCTACACTCTTCCCAGGCTTTTGGGCTAAATGACTTCAAATTAGGATTCATATTACAATGGTACCCAAAGGCAAAAACAAGGCTGAGGCCCTCCCTGGAACCATATAAACACAGTTTAAGAGGTCCCTGGTCCAAAATGTTTATAGTTGACACAGAAAGTAAAGTGCAGATGAAAGTAAAAAGGTCAAAGAAATATTCTTATTTTAAAGGTAGGTACTTGGTACAGAGAGACACGTGTTTAGTCTTTTCAAGAACTCCCAGAGCTGCAAAGGAGTTTACAGAGGGTTTAGTACCTAACAAAATTATTGCATTTGAAAATACAGTTATTTCTGCTTCTACTGAGCTGCTAGATAAACTATTTTGAAATACAACCTGAAGATGTATGGATGTTTGTGACAGATCTGGGAAACATAAACCAGATCCTCCAAGTGCCCCTCCAAAGCCCTAATCTCAAAACCATTCCTCCTTCTGGGAGAAGCAATGATGATTAATTACATTTTTCAAAGCTCTCCAAAATTCATATTTTTTCCACAGGAGCTTGAGACAAAATGATCATAACTTACTTGAAACACTTACATGCATCCTTCCTTGCAATGCAAACCATAACAACGAATACAAGTTGAAAGGATTTTGCACATCAAATTTACTGGGCATGCAAATTTCTTTCAGACAGAACCATTAATAACTACTTGAATGGTCAAATTTAGGATTTTCTAAAAATGCCTTCTGAGTTTGTATGTGCATTCCTTATCGTCCATCTGTTTCACTGAGCAACCATTCACCAATTTAATTCATTCTTTTTGACATTAGCACACACATAAATTCCCTGCTTGTTGAAACTTTATGCTTTAGCAACATTTTACATGCCCCACACTGCCCTGGTTTAAAATTCAAATAACTCACACAGTAGAGGTGAGCAAAATTCCAGCATATCCACAGAATACCAGACAGTTTATGGCAATCTGGAGGACTACAATATTAGAAATTATGAGACCCAGAATATATTGTAATAAATGCAAAGTTAATGAACAAAAAAACAAAAACACTCAGGGAACAGAACATTTCTAAATAAATATAAACACTACATAGTTGATTTTGTGTAGGGGTAGAAAGTTGCATGTGAGGATGGAGTTAGACAAACAATTTGATGAAAAAAATCTGGTCCTAAAAGAACCTCAGGGGAAGCAATAAATCTTGGAGTTGTTCAGATATAAAACATATCCTCCAAATAGAAAATCTGTTGCTGGCCATTGGCCACAGAGTGTGCTTGGGTTGACGACCTCAGTCTGCTCATGCCCATGTAACTACGGCAGCAAACCATCACTCAGCACAGCAGCATGGTAGAAGTAAAGTCAAACCCTACCTAAAGGATGGAGCTTTTCCTCACTGAAGGGGTGTTCAGGCATTGGAACAGGCTGCCCAGGGAGATGGTGAAATCCCCATCCCTGCAAGTGTTGAAAAAGGTGTGGATGTGGCACTCAGAGATACAGTTCAGTGGTGAACACAATGGTTCTGGGTTAACAGTTGGACTCGATCTCAAACGCCTTTTCCAACCTTAACCATTTTACGATTCTATGATTACATGATTCTGTGATTCTATACATTGGGAGCAGCAGCACTAGAAAGAAACAGAGAAGTCACAGTAGATAAAGACTACACAGTGCAATGCTCTGAACATTTCTTGACATAAAAGGAAGGGCATGTTACCTCTCCTGTGTGGAATGGGTGAGAGTGAAACTGGAACATCATGTATAATTCTTGCAGTACATTTGTTTTTACTCAAAAAAAAAAGATGAATGAAGACAGAGATGAGTTTGTGGTGTGATTCAAGAGCTAAAAAAATGCCTTATGCTGGAAAATGGAAAAAGTGTGATGTTTAGTGATGAACATGGAATCTGTGAAAGATGACTGGCCTTGATGTATGATGAGAAGGAAACTGCCATCTTCCAGTGAATAATTCAGTCTAGCAGGAGCCATAACACACATCCCAAATTATAGAAACAGTTCAGGTCTTAAACAGCCAGGATCACTAAGCTTTACTATCACTGGCACAGGTATCGTGTCCAAATTAGTTCTAAACCCCTAGATGGGATGTGCTTATTGTACTGAGCTTAGTATAAAAGCAAATGGATAAGATGTAATAACATGTATTAGATCATGTTGGATGATCCCACGGTCTCTTCTGGCTTTTAAAGTCCACAAATGAGCCTATGACCTTTGTAAAGTACTGCCTGTACTGAAGAAGATATTTAAATGTATGTATAATGAGTTTCCCATTATGCTAAGACATGCAACTTCAACTCTGCTTCTAACATCACTAAGCCTCACGTTTTTCCAAACATCCTACACTCCCGTACTATCAGCTTCTTCATTGCCATTACTATTTATGTGAACACATAGGTAATGTTTCTTTTCTGCCAAAATTGTCTGGTCCCCTCTCGGCTCTTCCCCATGTACTTATGCAGCCAACTCTTCCTTCTCCTGTTCCCCCTAACTGGTATCTCTCTTGCAGTTCCACCCTGCTGTCTCTAAGGAATTCCCCAAATGAGACATCACGTCTTAAGCTCTCTGTCCTACTGCAGTCCAGTTCTCCAGAAGCCAGATTTCTCCCAGTACACAGACAGATGAGTCTTCCCTAGCTCTTAATCCTCTCCCTCTTCCCATCCCAGACCCTGCATTGCCAACACAGACAATTTAAGGCACTTTGCACCAGTTGTGCTGTATCCTTATCTATGTGCACGGTAGTGGCTAAAGATGACTATACAGTAAGGGGTCTTAGTTCAAAGCTCTTTAATTGTGGTTCAAACAGAAATGTCTAATTTAAAACCAGACTGGGCCAAAGCTAAAGGCTGAGATTTTCAATAAGCAGACAGAAAAGCTATATATACCATCTGCATTTTTCTTGTTTCCCAATATCCTATTTGCTGCCTGCTGCAAAGCCACAAGCAACCCAATCTGCCCTCATAGCCGATCCGGCTTTGAGGAGGAGGTAGAACCAGAGCCCCTCAGAGCTCCCTCCCAACCTGACTTACTGTCTGCCAAAGGATCCTATGATCCTATTTCATTGCCTATTTGTGATGGAGTGCTGCCTGAAGCCACTTGCAAGAATTAGGGTTTATTTTACCTGGTTTGGCTCCGGGTATGTTACTGCTCTCAACACTGTAGATCACATGCCTGGGGTGGGAAAACTAAATGAGGAAAAATGCAGGCAGTTCCACCTGATCATACACAGTATATTGAGCAGGAAATGGAGTCTTTTACACATATACCTCTCTCTAAGATGAGCTAAGGAGACCCTTCAACCTAAATAAACGCATTTTGCATGTGTTTATTTCAAGTTGATGCTCTTTTCTCATATTCCTGGCTTCGGAAGCCCACTTAAAACCTTCCTGTGCTTGCATTTGTCCCACGGAGACAACATGCCAGTTAGTGTGTCTTACCTGCTGCCTTTTAAAACCCAAACGCAGCCCCACTGACGCCAAGCCCCTCTTTGTTTGCTGCCCTTTTGTTTTCCTTCACTCTCGCTTGCACTTGCAAAGCGAGTCGTTAATGGCAATCACATGTGCACGGGGTGTCACACGCCACACAGCCCTGCCTGGGATTTATCACCCGCCACTTCCTGGCACACCAGGCAGCCCAACATCTGCTTGTGACTAGTGCCCCGCTTTGGGTCGAGGTTCCTTTCCTCCCACAGCGTCTGAAAGAACTGAGAACCAGCAAGGATAGAGGGGGCAAACCAGCCCACGCTGTGCTGGAGCAGGGCTTGAGTCTTCCCAAAAGCAAGTGGGGAGCAACTTTTAGCACCGTGCATCTACAAAACACAGTCTGTTTAATTCCAGCTTTATATGACCACACACCCCTCTGTGTCCTGCTGACACCCAAGATGTGGTTTGCAAATCACTCAGAAATGGCTCGTTAAAGAAAACTTATTTTTATTCTCTTCACCTTTAAGAATTTGAGGAGCTTCCCAGTCTGCTTTCACAGCATGCAGATGGCTTGAAAATAGCAACTTATGTGGTAGAGGGTTAGATCAGGGTTAGATGATTCTCACTCAGACATCCTAATTATCATGAAATCTAAATTCGAGATGATGATGAGCAATTCAGAAAACTGCCAGAGGGTCAGAGCTGGGCTCATAACATCGTTTACAGAGAAAAATAATCACAGATTCTATGCTGGAAACCTGTAAGAGACAGACCTCATAACTGCCAATCAATCAGAAGTGTGAAAAAAATCAATCCTTAATCAACATCAGGGAGCTGGTAAATTTTGGGCTGGACCAGTTCCTGTTGGAACTGCTAAGGACATTTCAGAAGGTTTGTCTAATAGACAATGATCAAAGTGGTGATTTCAGAGACCTGCGAATTTTTAGAAGTATCATCTGGGGGGGAAAAAAAAAAAAGAACAAATGCCCCAATACAGTTCTACTCTGTTCCATTATGTAATTCCAATGGGGTTTGTATGCCTCATTAAAGGTGCTGGTGTGACACAGTAGGTGCTGGTACACAGGTCCTTTTCAGGACCATTACATACACCATGTCAGAAGAAAAGCAATTATCACTCCTAGTCTGAAGACCTGAAATGGCCTCTCAAGGCAAGAACGGACAGACAATGTTGAGAGCTCTAGTACAACAAATGATAGCCTGGGAACAGGCCAGGGGCTGAGGTTGCTATTAATGCACCTGAACTCCAAACAGGAACCACCCTTCTGATGAAATATTTCCCACTGAGGTATCCTTTATAGATCAGGGTGAGTTATTCTTCCTTTCACATTTTGCTTTCCCAGACTGTCTTCCTGACCCAACAGAGACACTTAACAACAGCAAGCCTTAGATCCAAGCAATAGGACAAGAGACAACAGGCAGAAGCTGATGCCCAGGGAGTTCCACCTGAACATGAGGAACACCTTCTACACTGTGCAGATAATCGTGCGCTGGAACAGATTGTCCAGAGGGGGTGTGGAGTTTCCCTCACTGGAGATATTCCAGAACCATCTGAATATGACCCCGTGCAATGTGCTCCAGGTTGACCCTGCTTGAGCAGGGAGACTGGACCAGATGACCCAGTGCGGTCCCTTCCAACTTGACCCATCCTGTGATTCTATGAAATCTGCAAAAGAGAATTGCAAAGAGACCTGATGTATCAAGCAAACTGAAAACCTCTCGAGACTTGTTATCAGGAGTCCAAATCATAGAATCACATAATGGTTTGGGTTAGAAGGGACCTTAAAGATCACCTATTTCCAACCCCCTGACATGGGAGCTGACCAGGTTGCTTACAGCCCCATCCAACCTGTCCTTGAACACTTCCAGTGATGGAACACCCATGACTTCTCTGGGCTACCAGTTCACCGCCCTCCTAATAGAATTTTTTTCCTTGTATCTAATCTATATCTACACTCTTTCAGTTTAAAACCATTGTCCCTTGTCCTGTCTACAAATCTTTGCAAAAACTCTCGCTGTTTCTCTTATAAGCCCCCTTTTAGGTACTGAAAGGCTGAAATTAAGTCTCCCCAGACCCTTCTCTTCCCCAGGCTGAACAACCCCAACTTCCTCAGCCTGTCTTCATGCGAGAGGGTTTCCAGCTCTCTGACCAGTTTCATGGCTCTTCTCTGGACCATCTTTAACAGGTCCATGCCCAGAGCTGGATTCTGTACTTCAGGTAAGGTCTAACAAGAGTGGAATAGAGGGAGAGAATCACCCCCAACAACCTGCTGGTCACATTTCTTTTCATGCAGTCTAGGAAACAGTTGACTTTTTAGTCTGCAAGTGCACATTGTTGACTCACATCCAGTTTTCATTCCCCAGTCCTTCTCAGCAGGGCTGCTCTCAATCCACTCACTCTCCAGTCTGTATTGGTACTGGAGATGGCCCAGGTGCAGGACCTTGCACTTGGCCTTGTTGAACTTCACAGGATCTGACAAGGTCTCTCTGGCTGGTATCCCTTCCCCTCAAGCTAATCAACTGCATCATTCCTCTTGGTGTCATCTACAAACCAGCTGACACGCACGAGACACATCAAACATGACTGGTGTGGAAGTATGTGGAGACCAATGGATTTTAGCATCAGGAAATGCTTCTGCTAATCAGTTTTTGTATCATTTAAGGTAACAAAAATTAGCTCCATTAACTCAAGGAATAGAAGTTTGGGTTGAGACTAAACATACAGAAATGTCTCACTTCATCTTTGTCTTGACTTTTTAATGTTGAAGCGCCAATCTGATAAATGTTAAGTGTACTGGTCTACCATAATGCTTCACCCAATGTCAGGCCTAGTCTAAAATTTAAAAGGTTAGTTTAAACCAGATGATCAAATCCCCCATGTCACTAACTGGTGAAGAGACTTACCTTCCCACGGCAATTCAGCCCATCCTACAGTGGCTGTTATGGATTCTTGGATGGACCTTTTCTTTCATGTCAGCCACTTCTCTCCATCACCTAGCAAAGCAAGTTCTCACCAAAACAAATAAGCCAATAAAGAGTCTGCCTTCACGAGAAAGAGAGGTTGTTGTTTCCTTTCCTTCTTCCCTGCTTTTCCCTCCTTCTGACCCTGATTCCCTTTCTTTACCTTCTTCTAGCTATCCTCATACTGACACTTGATCTCTCCCTCTTGCCCAATCAAATGTTTGCTGGTTTTACTTACAAACCCAAAGAGACACTTTTTTGCCTGTTTAGTTTTCTGCCTTTTCAGTGAATTGAACAAGCCAATTTATCAAACAATTGGCAGGAGCAAGCAGCCAGGTTTGCCCTGCTTTGGTGTTCAAGAGCTTGTAATTAGTTCAAGTCATGTCATGAAGCACATGTGTACACAGTTACTCAGCTGCTCACACAATAAAGTTAATGAGTCAAAAATCTAAACAACAAACTTGCCTTTCTCTTCCTCCACACCATAAATTAGGTATTAATCACACTCATGAAAAAAAACTATTTTGAAGACAAACCCATGGCTCATGAAGTACTAAGCCTCCATCACAAAAGAACCTTTGTCCAAACACATTCATGTGAGCGGTCATGAAACTCACCTATGTGCAAGTATTAACATCTGGACTTAAAAACAAGCCTGGCGGAAGCACAAAGGGAAGGAGACCCTGCGAATAATTGAAAATGTGTATTAAAGTATTCTGTACCTTTTCTTGCAATGCAAGAGTTCTGCAGCCATTATGTCTCTGCTTATAAATAAGAGAGGTTAAGGCTCATTCTCTGACCCTCAGGGCAACTGGCGCAGCACAGCTTGTGTCCATATGGCTAGACTTTTTCCCCTGCATCCTCCCATGTGGCATGGCTTCATTCATACTGCTTACTGGGAAGACCCATGCATGGATAAGGGTTATATAACAGTGGGCAAAGCCAGGGCAAAGAGCAAAGAAACCATTTGGATGATTCCTGAGCCCACACCTTGAAGCTACGCAGTTTGCTGGTATGGATGAGAGCAGTCAGAGACACAGACAAAAAGCCATGTGTCTTTAATATGAATAAATTTTGATCAGAGATGAGCTAAACTTAGAACCTGCAAAGCAAACACCGTAGAAAGAAAATTAATTTTTACCCATCTCCCAGCTAATGCAGTTGCACCATAAAAAAAAACCTTAACAGCATATTCCTACTGAGCACTTATTTGTATGCAGTATCATAGATTCATATAAAAGTTTAGGTTGGAAGGGACCTTAAAGATCATCTAGTTCAAACCCCCTGCCAGAGGCAGGGATGCCATTCAGTAGATCAGGTTGCTCAGGGCCCCATCCTACCTGGCCTTGAACAATTGCGGGGATGGAGCATCCACAGCGTTTCTAGGCAATCTGTTCCAGTGCCTCACCACCCTCTGGGTAAAGAATTTATTCCTGAAATCTAATCTAAACCTGCCCTCTTTCAGTTTAAAACCATAGCCTCTTGTCCTGTTACTATCTGCCCATATAAAAAAATCCCTCTTCCTGATTTTCCAGGCAAGGCTGGCTGCTGGCTTCTAACTGTGTAGCTCTTCAGAAAGGTGTAGGAACACCAACACTCATTCTAAACAGTATTTCCCTGTGTTAGGAAAGGTGATTTGGAGAGGGAAGACTCCATGTGCCTCTAGTACGAAAGTCAATAAAATATTCTGAAGGATGCACTGTTTGCCTCGTAGCATCAAATGCTGTGTGGTCTTGAGAAACAGAACTGTGCTGCTGCTCAGAAAATTAGGTTGAAAAAATGAGCAGTAGCCTGCAGTGTGGCCACTGTGTGTTGTAGCATTTCACTTACGGTCTGCCTTCACCAGAGGATTAATTTGGTGCTAATCTGAACCTTCGCTATTCAGAGGTTCCACATCAGCAGTGTCCTGGAAAGAACAGTGTCTCTCAGGACGTTCCCATAATCAAACTACAGAAGCACAGTGTGCTACTAGGGCAGGAGCTAAACTAGCTGGAAAAGTGTTTAGCGTGTAGTTATCAAGGATTCATTTTTCACAGTGAAAGGATGCATCAAGTAGGGTTTTGCAAAGGTCAGTCCTAGATCCTGTTCTAATGAAAATATTTTCATTTTCCTGAACACAGAGTACCTGGATGATGACCAGGATGCTGGAATACAGATAATGTTTATTACATTTGCAGATGACACCATACTAGGAAGGACTGCAATAAAGTAAAAGGGAGAAAATTCAGTGCGATCTTGAGAGGCTGGACATACAGGCAAGTCCAAGATACCAAAATCAGCCAGGTAAATTCCATTAGTGTCATGGGTTTGCCAACCCCCCTAGGCTGAAATAGTCAGGTCCAGGTGGATTTCCAGAGCAAATTTCCAAATCAAAAGTTTTAGTAACGCCTCTGCTAATGACGTATTTAAGAAAACGGAAGAGAAGGGGAATGGTACAGAAGAAAATAGAAGAAGCCATGTAGGAGGAGACAGCAGGCTCCTCAAGTGGGGGCCTAGTCCCCTCTTCCCCAGCCCTGGGCCAGGGGCAGGCATGGCACTGAAGTCTCCCCCAGCCGAGACACGTAACAGAGTGGAGAAGAATCTCTAGAGAGAAGCTGCTCGCCTGAAACATGCTGCAAAAAGAATTCCAGCTTGGCGGAGAGCAGAGGAGGACTTGAGATAACAGAGAACTCCAAGGTCAGTGTAGCAGGAGAGGAGAGCCGAGGTGTGGGTGAGACCCCCCTCCCTCTAGCAGGGGAAAGATTGAAAGTTGAAAACTGCTACCTGTAGAAGATTACTGAGGTGCAAAGACTCCTCGGCAGCTCATTTGTGACCTTAAAGGACAGTAGAGTATGGAAGAACTGTTGTCCTGGGTGGATCCACAAAAAAAGAGGTCTATTTAAGACTGTCTTCTGTGGGATGGGACCCTACAGAAACAGGAGAAAAGGACTCAATGCTATTCCCTGTAGCCTGTGGTAAAGTCCATGGTGTAGTAAGTGTCCCCTTGCAAGCCATGGAAAACTTCAGGAACCCGGGTGTGCTCTCCTGGCCTCTGGTCCTGTCCCAAATGGAGGAAGGGCAAGTCCAGTCCTGAAGCCGGAATGTGGCCAAAAGAGAGAGAGAGAGGAAGAAATCTCCAGCTACGACACATTGAAGCTGTTGTCCTAAAGATAATAGAAAAGAAACTCTACAGTACTACTGAATTGCTTCAGAAAGAAAAAACTTTCTCCTCCTAGACTGATA
>VYXB01006542.1:250298-395717 GCA_013397135.1 Pachyramphus minor
AAGAACTGCAGGACCTGAGACCAAGCAAATTATATAAATAATAACCTAACATTCTCTTCATAAGATAAGCAAGCTTAATTAGAATTGTTGTAGGATATATTATTCCTTAGTTTTTATCTTGCTAGTAATAAATCTTAATATTATTCCCCTATGTCAAGCCTCTCTTTTGTCTGCATAAAACCTCTCTCAACTTACAGTAATTGTGTGGAGGGGGGAGTTTGTAAAAAATTGGTCCCCAGTAAACCCACGACACATTAGGTAAAAATGGAATTAAAATCAGCTTCCCATATAACAAGCCTGCAGATCACAAGGGATCAAGAGGCTGATGGACCTCAGATCAGAACCCTTTACTTTTGCTCAAGAGTAGGAAGATCTCAGTTAGAGTACTGTGCCTGCTCCGGAGCTCTTGGCTGCAAGTGAAACCTCCAGGAGACATTCCAAAGGAAAGGAAAACAACTATCACTGATTTTAGACAGAACTGATACTGTCACCATAAACAGCAGAAGACTGAGAAGGAACCTGGGAGACATGAAAACAGGCTTGAGAAATGCAGAGGTTGCTAGACAGCAGAAATAAATAATCTGTTTTCTGTGCTCATTTGGACACTTGACAAGTAATGGGCTAAGAGAAATTACATCAGGAAAATTTTGGTTAGTCACTAGGAAAATGCTTCTAATGGAAAGCATGGAAGTGCATGGCCAGAAGAGCCTCCCCTGACTGAATATCTGTCAGGAGTGGTCAATGTCCATCCTGCTTGGTGACTAATGAGCTCCTAAAAGGAGCTCACAGTTGCATGACTCAGGAGTGAACCAGTTAATTTCCCATGGGAACAAGATGCTGACAAAGTCCAGCTGTGTTAGCACCTTTAAACTGGCTGCTAGTCATAGACACAGTACTATTACAAATCATTCTTGGTTTCCGAGTTGCTTTCCACATATCTCCAGAGCCTTCCAAACTTAATCCAGGCTAATTCAGTCACAGTTGTTTGCTCAGTCATCAAATCCTTTTACCTGGATGTGACAACTCAGTTTTGATCACCTCTGTTTTCCAAGGTGTCAGTGCTAAGGTCTATACAAATCACCGAGGCATCATGTTACCAGCAGACCAGGAATTTTAACCAAAACACTTTTCAATCTTTTAAAGTGGAGTGTGATTTGGATGGAAGTTTCCACACTTAGATATTTCTAAAATTATCTTCTAAATGCCAAAGCCTGAAATAATCAAGGATTCAGCAAGTGACCAGCAGTGACCTGATTCTGGCAGCCAGAGGTGTTGCTCTAGCAGAGGATGTTGCTTGACACTCAACCCAAATAAATGCATCATCCTGGCAAAGAAAGAAGAAAAAGAATAGAAGCACACAAGGTGGCCTTTCTCTGCAGACACTACCATAGACAGAGGAGAACTCCAGAGCTGTGACCACTGGCATGAAGGATTTTGTCAGTGTTACCACATGAGCCACAGTAAAGACAAAGCCATAAGGTTGGTCCCAAAGAGTAGGAAAATCCTAGAGCAGCAGCTTGGGCTCTGCCTGCTTTTTCTTTGCCCTCATTTCTCATTCTGGGAGCACCACCAAAAGCAGGATTCATGATGCAGCAATCAGGCACATGAATTTCACTTCAGGGAGAAGGTAAGTGCTTAACACTAACAAAACGAGTCACAAAAAAAAATACTGATTTCCTGCCCAGGCACTTCACTAAATTTCTTCACACCTAGACTTACTTTGACATCTAAGGCTGGCAGCCCCTGCGCATGCCCAGGAATGCCACCAGCTCAGCTTAGTGCCCCTGAAGGGCCCATCTCCTCCAGTGGGCTCCTGTCACACTGACAGCACCAGCTTCAGCAAAGCCCAGCAGTCACAGCCACTCTCCATCAAACCAGTGCACACAACAGCCACCTTCTGCAACTTTGTCAGTGGAGCTCAGGAGGCAAGGGCTGCACTTCCAAACCTCAGCTCAGCCTCAGGAGGGCTTGATAATTTCCACACCCTGAAGGGGTGAAAAGAGCCCTGGTGGAAGAGTTGCTTTCTTCTCCTGGGAAAGCTCAGCTGCTGCACAGCCCTGTGCCTTTTGGGCTCAGAGCCCTGCTGTGAAGCTTCATCACCACATGGGTGGATTTGATTTTGGAAGCCCCAGTGAGGAAGGGCTGTGTCCTGACAGCAGCCATGATGGTCCATATTGCTGCTCTTCTCCCAGGAGCATCAGCAACAAAAGCTTGGCCAGCCCAGCTACCCCATTGAGGGGAAGAAGACCACAAACAGTTCTTTGCTTCAGCCATCAGCCGCACAAAGCAGACACCTACTGAGTGCCTCAAGTGGGCCCTGGCCAAGGAGGTAGAAAAATTGCTGGTAAGATGGCATTTGGATCCTGCAGCCTCCAGGCTGGGACTGGGAGAACTGGTGTGTTGTTCTGACTCCTGGCTGATGCACACAAGCTCCTAAGAGCTCACATGGATCAGGATTTACAGCCCTCCTGGCCTCAGTCCTGCATTCAGCAGCTCTGTGGAGGAACCAAAGCTGAGACAAAGGTTTTTAATGACAGTGAGTGGGACCCATAAGTCACTCTTGCAGACAGGTAAAGCCTTTCCCATTGCATCACTACAGGAGGAAACAAGTGAAACCACATTCATATTTCCTTGGACTTCAAAAAGAACCAAATTCTCCAATTTCTTTAGTGCAGTTACTGGCTGGAGGAGTCTTCATAGCAAGAGTCCAAAAGCATCATGAGAAAAGAGGAGCTACAGCTCCTACAGCCCTGTCACACTCTCAGGACTGTGTCATGCTTTCACTGGCCCCCAGTACAGTATTTTTATGGTTTTCTTGCTTTCCTTTCTGTTCTCTGTCATGGTCTCCTGAGTTTCAATCAAAGTTGCATTTCCCTGCTTCTCGTTCTCCCCAGCCCCTTGCATTCCTGGAAGGAAAACAAGGACAGACGGAGCTGGCTGGCCGTAAAAAGCTGTTCTTACAATGAAAGCAGCGCTTTCCAATAAAACTTCAGCAGTCTGGCTGCACTGCCTGTGCTCTGTTTCCCTGCTTTAGGGCACATCTGCAGAGATACAGCAACCTCAGATGGGTGACATAAATAATACAGGATCATTCTTAATAATCAAGCAACATCAGCCTTGCCAAAAAAGTAGCCAATACACCCAGTCCAATTGCTGCACACTTATAAATATGTTGATCTCCAGAACCCCCCCTTCCCCCAGAGCTGGTAACTGAACCAATTCCAGGTTTCATTTCTCACTTAGCTGTTTATTGCCAAATTCCAAAACAAAACTAAACAAAACACATACACACAAAAGGGCACTTTTCAAATGTGATTTATGAAGTGCCTCTAAGTAAGCACATGTATGCACACATGAAAACAACAAAGGCTGGGGTTCCAGCAGCACAGGATAAGCGACAGCAGGAACTCTCACTGCATAATAACCTACCTGAGCAAACCCTTTGCTTTGTTTGAGAAGGCTTGAGGACAGATCTTCAGGGCTAGGCATAAGTGCATCACTTCATTGGCTTCCTTCAAGTTGTGAAATTAGGCCCTTTTTGTTTCATTTTGAAAAGCTTCCTTTGTACACAGTCACACACACATGGAAGGCAACTATCAGTCTTCAGTCAGTTCGGACTACAGCATCCCTGTATGTCCAAATAGTACAACAGCCCTAACTTTAAGCCTTTACCAGCATCTCTTCTATCATCAGAGGAAGGCTGCTTAAATTTAAAGGGCAAAAGAAAAGCACATTAATCTTCAATCCATCTTTGGTTAACAAGAATGCTGTGCATTCTATCCCAAAGCACTGTCCAAGAAACTCTCACAGTTACTTGCAGAGCTCTTCTATCACTCTGGTACACTCAATATGTAAGTCACTGAAAAGCAAAACAGAGGTTTCAGCAAAGACAGAGGTCATCTGCTTTAACTTGTCCACTCTGAGTGGCTAAATTCAGCAAAGCATTTTGAGCACTATGACAAGCTGCATGGCAATGCCTGGTTCAACAAAGGTGGTGTGGCAGGGTGGCAGGGACCTGCAGACAAAACTCAGCCCTGTACAGAGCTCAAAATTGCATCTCCAGGGGTCCATGCTCTGTGCTTTACCCCGACTCCTCTCCTCCCAAGGCCTGTGGAAGTTCAGATATTTTTAGCTATTTGCCATGAGTGAAGGAATGTCTTTTCCAAAGTTACCTCATTCATAAGGGCAGCTCTGCCAAGACAAACAGGTCCTAAGTGTGATTACACCAACTGCAGCCAGGGGAGAGAGCTCACACCACAGTAATGCACAGGCTCAAATCCTAAGTACCTGGAATTATTAGTATTTATGGGGCATGAAATTACGTTCCTGACTTCCTCACCTGGCCACACAGATAGGAAGGGGAGAGAATTTCAGATAGTTCCTGCCCTTACATGGCTGAGAACTTCTGAAAGCAAGTGAGCAATAGAGCAGCCCTGAAAGCCCAAAGATAGATGAAGAATGGGATTCATCAGGGGGTGTTCCCTGAGCTGGGGCCTTTTCAGGAATACATGCCAAAAAGAAAGCCAGCAGCCAACAGCAACTCAATTTCTCACCTGGGAAATCTGTTCTACCTCAGGCTTGTTCTGTTAATCACACACTCACCTCCATATGCCTTCATCCTCATCTCATCAGGGCCATCCCATAAGCACACAGCAATTAACACTCTCTGGAGCAGAGGGACCAAGAACTCAGTGAATAACCCCCATGTAAAACTATTGTGCCTCAAACACCAACTAATTAGCTCTCATAAACACCATCAATGTTGTAAAACCAGCATAACATTTACCTTTCACAAGTGAGAAAGCCAAAACATGGAAGTTTGACACTGACTTGCCCAAGGCCACCAAAGCAAATCAGTGTCAGAGTAAACCAAAGCTGGCAAAGCTTCTTCCTTGTCCTACCCCACATTGCTTATGTGATCCCAGACCTGAAGGATCATTTCATTTCATTAACTTGAAATGCAATATAGGTGATGATGGACAAAGAGACAATGGCATCCATCCCTTCACAGTTCATCTTGGTGTGTCTCCTGCACAGCATTTATCATCCTCTCAGCAGCGATGAAATCAGGAACAACAACAACAACAACAACAAAAAGGCTTTATCCCTTCCCAGAGAGTTCTTGTCTACAAAATCCTCCTTATGAAAGACAGATGTGAACCTGCCAGTCCAGTCAGATGCAGAAAGCCCTGGTAAATGCAGGAATGAACATTCTCGCACACAGAATTGGCAAGGAATAACGGGGAGATTTGAACAATGAAAGAAGTAAATCATTTCAATATGACAGGCTGGATTTGAGAACCATTTCAGGCCACGGACATGGAAATCAAAGACCATCATCTCTGGCAATCCCAAAGGAAAACAAACCTTTCCTTTCCCCAGAAAGGAAAGTTAGAAGCGAAGGTGAAGCAAATTGAGAATGAGGAAGGGAATGATCCCTGTTCAGCGAGGCACATTGCAATAATCAAAACACACACATTACCAGAGACATAATTTAAAGCAGGGATCAAATTCTACAAAGCAAGGCAAAAAAGAAAAGTAATAGTAAAAGAATTCCATGAGCAACAGGAAACCTAAGCACTGACAGGGCCTTGCTGAGCACTACACAAACCACACAGCATAAGCTGCACCTGAGAGGACCTTTCATATTGCACAAATATTCAGTGCCCCTGCCAGACTGTGAGTGTGATTTTGCTTTGCTTTTTATTAGCTAAGAGCAAAATCCAACATCTAATGAAAGCTCTAAGTCTCTCTAACCAGCAGGAAAAAGAAAGATGCCAGCTGAATTTCCTATATTAAGACAAAACAACAGCAAAGCTTGGGAGGTCTAAGTCTCACCTTGGACTCCTGGCAGCAAAGTGTGACGGCACCACATCTGCTTCCCACATCTAGGAAAATGCCCAAGCCCACTTTTAGGGTAACGTTAACAGCAGCTTCCCAAATTAAAAAAAAATCACCATTGTTTGGAAATCCAGAGCACCCTGCTAAAACCAGTGAAGTGACAAATGGCAGCTCAGCCAAGCTCAGCCCATTGCTGGATGTCACAGCACAGGCGCAGTGACCCCCCAGACCACTCACCCATGGAGGGGAAACTTCCCACTCTCAGAAATGCATGTTCAGGTAGCGACCTGAAAAGCCTGAAAAATGCATGAGGAAGGAGAACTCCAGGCCCCAAGCAATGCTCTCTTCCTCCACCAAAGTTCTCATCCCTGCCTACCAGCAAGGTATCCAAGGATAGGAGATGCTGGTTGTATTAATTCTCAGCCTCCATGTCTTGTCTATTTTTTTTTTTTCAAACAATTTTGAAATCATATTTCAATTCTTCCCTCAAACAGATTATTAACTCAATTACTTTCCTGTAAGCTTCTTTCTCTCATGTTACATTGTTCCCAAATTTTCTAATCAAAATAACAGCAATTCATTTAGAAAGCTTTCGAAAGGTGAATTAGCCCCATTCACACCTCTCCGACCTGCAAACCAACCAGCTTTGACTCTTAAAACACCCCTGAGAAATCAGGATCACATTTTAGGGACAGATGCTCAGATTAAGAAAGCACAAAATATATATACCATTGTTTGTTATTCTTCCACCACCCTAAAGCCATTTTGGGCTAACATGGCACTTCTACACTTGCCTCCTTTACATCAGTTTTCACATCTGGACACGTAGAAGTTCTTCAGTCTTCCAGTTTTTTTCCTCCCCAGAGAGATACCAAACCCTTTTCTCAAGCTGCAGGGATGATCTCACAAGTTTCTAATCACAAGTGTTTCTGCTGTGGGTGACTCCAAGTGATAATTCGAACTATGCAAGTCCTGTTCCAATACAAGAGCGTAAAAATGTAGCCGCTGCTTCTTGGAACGTGGCCACTGCTCAGCAGAGCAGAAACACAGGACACATTTCTGGGAAAAGCAAGAGGCAGTCTTTTGTGCAGCATGTGAAAGGTTAGGTAAAGGTGGGGGATTTGCAAGCATAGAAGAGGTGGCAATTCCAGAACCATTGGCTTTGGCAGTACTGACTCCTGCAATGACCCCCACAGCTCTTCCTTAATGCCCTCTTCCTCCTTTAACCCCACTGCATTCCACTGCTGAGGCAAAGAATCCAGGTGGTGACTTGCTGAAACATTAAAGACTCTAAGTAGAGTATGAAATTGCCCTTTTTTCAGCCCCTTTCAACCTTTTTTTTTTTTTTTTACAATGAGGGTGATAAAACACTGGCACAGTGAGGGGGGGGATGCCCCATCTCTGGAAACATTCAAGGTCAGATTAGATGGGGCTCTGAGCAACCAGATCTAGCTGAAGATGTCCCTGCTCATTGCAGAGTAGTTGGACTAGATGACCTTTAAAGGCTCCTTCCAACCCAAACCATTTGATGATTCTACTATAAATTCTATTTCTATTCTATTCTACTATTGTCCTCCCTCTTCCACCTAGGGGAGCCCCACAAACGCCTGCAGGTTGCCATAGCTAAGGAGAAAAATACAGGCAGCCTCAAATCATTTGTCTCCTTCTGTGGCTTTTGCTCACCTGCTATCAGTCTCCCATACATATCACTGTGAAATCGAGTTATATATTTGAAAATATATTTCAACTGTCTGACATTTGAAAATCTATTTACAGCACTTTTCTTCTCATTACCCTGTTTACTTTACAACCTTGATTTTATTGAAATGCCATTTTAGAATATTGATTTCACTTGAATTCCAAATAAAAATGGGCTTTCTTGAAGAAAATTAAATATATATTTCATAGGCAACAGACAGGAAAATCTCTCTGAGTCACTCTTGCATAGAGAAATAATTGGCCCATTTAAGAGGGTTGTGTAATGTTGTATAACTCAGGAGACTGAGGGCTAAATGTTGGTGTGCTGGGGAGATTGGGGGTTTAAAATCTGCTCACAGTCCAGCATCATCAGACCCATTTACTCAGTCTCTGTGTTTCCACTTTTCATGGCCCTGACAAGGAAAATCTCTGCAGCAAAACTTGGCATTTAACTCCTTCTGTTCTCTACTTCATCTGACACCATGCCACCAGCTCTGCAGCTCTCTCTGTAAAGCTTTTAGTAAAGTGTGAGTGGGACTGGACCTTCTCCAGTGGACGAAGAAGGTATGTGACATTGGCTCGTTTTGTACATCAACATTTTGCCAGTAACACTTGGTCCAGGAAGGTGTGTGAAAAATCACACAGCTGACAGAGCTAAGCAAACAGTAACCCATGCTGGGGCCAGGAACTCTATTTGCTGCTTAGTTTCTCCTGTTAAGCAACAGAGTTAAACTACATGAACAAAAAAAAAGAAAAAAAAAAAGAAAAAAAAAAAAAGAAAAAAAGAAAAGGAAAAAAGAAAACTTCTTGGCAGAGACCAGTTATGTCTTTACTGGGAAAATGTATTAATAGAGTTTGGTTGATGGAGCTGTAAATTGAGTTAAGTAAAGCAACCCTGTATTTGAGGAGGAAGAAAAAAAGGTGTCATTACAAAAGATGTGTTCATTGCAGGGCTGTGAACAGCCACCAGATGTGGGTTCACCTTTCTACCAGAGGGAACCCCTAAAATCCTCTGTGTGACATGGTCCAAGTGCCTTCCCACCCCAAACCGAGGTTTATTTTGGGTGCTAAACCCTGCATATTGCTCCTTGCCCTACCACAGGGGGAAGTGTCCATGTGTTCAAAGGAAGGAGCTTTGAAAGCCCTTATGGGGCTTCATATATGGGGCATTCCCATGCAGACTTTTGCTTAGGAAAAAAAACCCCAAAACATCCATCAGAACTGTTCCAGAAAGAAACAGACCTTGAAAACCTTAAGGCCAGAATTTCAGATTTAGGGGAGTCTTCTACATCTGAGAAAATGGGACAACTGGAAATATGGGAGCAACACAAACTTGCCACAAAGTGGTTTCTGCAACTTGCCCCAAAGCTGACAGATATCTGTATTCCCTCATGCTACTCCTGTGCTTAACATGAAAATAAATCAATAACTGTAGTTAGCTGTGTCCTGAAAGAACAGCAACACCATGCAACAAGTTCCCCATGGTGTCAGGATTGAAATTGGGCCCTGTGAGGACCCACCCACTGCTCACAGTCAGCTCAGCACAGCTAAACCCAGAGCTGCAGGGTCAGCTCCCAGGGGATGGGATGGCATGTGCTAAGATAGCATAGCCCTGATAGACTTTATGGATTTACATCTGGCCCCTGGAGCAGGTGGGCTGTAGCTAACAACTCCAGCCAAATCTCCAGCTCAGTGTCTTATTAATGTAAATCCCTCCATAACGCTACTTACTCGTTATGACAGATGTCATTTGCTGCTTACAAGAGAGGCAAAAGAAGCTTCTGAATAAGAGGGTCCCCTGGATTCAAAACTTGGTGACAAGGAGCAATGTCCCACTGTTTTGAGAGCTCATGTGTTACCAATGGCCAAGCAACAAGAGGAGGAGAATTCTGAAATTTTTGAAGCAGTTCTTAATCATAGGGTCATTAAGGTTGGAAAAGACCTCTAAGATCATTGAGTCCAACAGTTAATCCAGCTCTGCCAAGTCCACTACTAAAACCAGTCCCTGAGTGACACATCTACAAATTTCTGTACACTTCCAGGGACAGTGATTCCACCACTTCCCTGGAAAGTCTGATCCAACACCTACCACCCTTTTAGTGAAGAAACCTTCCATAATATTCAATCTAAACCTCATCTGGTGCAACTTGAGGCCATTTCCCCATTACCTGGGAGAAGAGACCAACTCCCACCTCCCTTCAGGTAGGTAATGTCTCCACTAAATTTACTCAAAGCTACCAGAAAGACATTTAAGATGATTCCTCTCTTAGCTTTACTATAATAAACAAAATCCCCATTAGCCAAAGCTGCCTTTGAAATGACAGACAGTATATATACATGAATCCCAGTGTATATAATAGGGGGATCAGAGAACAGGTAGCCTACACTGTAGATACTTGCCTTGAAAATGCTGTCATTGTAATGCTTGCATTTGCTCCTAATCCATCTGCAGGAAACCTTCAAATACAAGAAGTTATTAAATCCAGAAACAATAAATTATCTACAAGGAAAAGGGAGAAGAAACAGCTTCTTTAATCTCCCAATAAAGAAACAAAGGAAATTGCATCATACCCAGTGTGGCTGGCCAGGCAGACAGAGGGATCACTGCGTTGGCATCAGTGGTATTGCTTCCACAGATCCAGACAGACACAGCTCTAAAGAAGAGGGCTAACCAGAATGCTCAGATCCAGGTCCCTCCCGGCCATCCAAGAGTCTTGACACAATTTTTGTATCTGGTTACTCTTTCTCATACAAAGAGCATCAAACCCCTGGCCCTAATGCATAGTGGGAGTGAACTTTGCTACTCAGACATATTTCTAATGTGGTTCTCAAATAATGTGGGAAAGAACAGTAATAATTCTCTTAGGCCAAGTGTAAAGCCCACCAGCTACAAAGTGAAGTTAAGCTGAAAAACTACACTTGTCTTAATTTTCAGAGCAACATAAAAAAGAAATGAGAAACAGCTTTTTGACTGAGGTTTTTTTTAGCAGTGCCATATTTTTTTTTTCTGATCCATTATCTCATCAGTAGCAACACAGTTTATTTTCTGGCCTTCTTCCACAAGCTCTTCGGGTCAGATAGTGCTATTTGTTTTAATGTAATAAATATGGTTGTTAACCAAAAAGAGGCAGATGTTTATCCCCAGAATGTTCCCTACACTTTCCCAACACCCCCTTCACCAAGATTTTTTTTCTGTCTAAATTAAGTGCATTTAAAAACCTGCCTGAAGTAAACACTCCAGAGACCAACAAATAACTGTTCTTTACTGGAGAATGACATCCTCTGGCCTCCATTCCCTCTGGCCATGCCCCTCACTGTTTACATCTCCTCAAAGCAGAGTAACTGTTGCCAAATCAGAGAAGCAGCATTTCAGACTTTGTCTCAGAATTATAGAACCATAGGATGGGTCAGGTTGGAAGGGACCACAGTGGGTCATCTGGTCCAACCTCCCTGCTCAAGCAGAGTCATCCTGGAGCACATGTCACGGGATTACGTCCAGATGGTTCTGGAATATTACCAGTGAGGGAGACTCCACATCCTCTCTGGGCCACCTGTTCCAGTGCTTGGTCACCTGCATAGTGGAGAAGTTGTTCAGGTGGAATTTCCTGTGCATCAGCTTCTGCTTCTTGTCCTGTTGCTTGGCACCATCCTTGGACACTCCCCCTTCATACACATATATCCATTTATAAGAGTGTCCCCTTCTTATTGCTGGGTTTTTCTATGCATCAGTTCAGGGGTTTTTCTATGCATCAGCCCCCCAAAGACTTGATGTATGGAGGCATTTACACCATTAGCTTTGACTCAGTTATAGTGACTCTCCAAAAAAAAGGAAGGGAGGAGAAGAAACCTACAGGAAGCCATGTTCACAGCTGAAGGCAGATAATCTGCCACTGCCTGAGACCAAGCTCACAGCCAGTTACTACAGAGCCACCAAGAAGCACTAACTACTGCTCATCTGAGCCCTGCAAAATCCTGATACTCCATCTGCTTCTGCTCCATTAGAACCGCAGCTTCAAGCTCACCAGAAAGCACTGACAGCTGATGCTCTTTCTCTGATACAAGACCCAGTTTAAGGGAGCAGTTCCTTACCTTGCCTAAACTGGCCATTCCTCAGAATCTGATGGAAAACAGAGTGCAAGATGAAAGCCAAATGTAGATCTAACCCTGGAGGAGCAGAATAGACATTAACAGCAGTGCCAGGGAACTCTAGGTTTCTTCAGGGAACTCAGCACCTACCTATCAGCCTGAAAGACTTGGCATGGCAAAAGTTAACACAGAGAGCCACAGAAGGGGGGAAAATTTCAGTGTAGAGGTAGGAATATTTATCAGCTAAAGAAAAACTTCCCCCTCTATTGGGATTTGCCTTGGTAAACACAGAAGGCACAAGCCAACCTAATCACCCAGCCAGCTCCTCACCCCACATCCAGCCGGTGTGCAGAGCCGGTCCCCTCTGCTCACTCCGGCAGGACGCTCTGCAGCTTTGCTTCTCTGAAGTTTGCTTACATTACTGCCTCCCTTTGCTGACATTGGCAGCTTGCTCAAGCCTTTGCAAAACTATTTTTTCTTGGATATACTTAATCTATCTTACTTTTATCCCATCTGTGAGAAAAAGTGGCCACAGCGCAAACCGATCCACTTGGCAATGCCTCCAGCCCCGCTGGTCCCATGACCTCCTCACCAGGCTGCCGCAATGTTTTCTGTTTATCTGGTGCTGCTTTTGTGCACTCACCCATGTCCTATCCCAAATGCATCAGGAATTTGCAAGTTCTCCTAACGGCCTCTTTCAAGGTGAATTAACAGAGCCTCATGCATACAATATTGCTGAGTGTGGACTTTGAGAGTTTTCTTTTTCCATATAAAGTTTTAAATAGGTTTAGACTGAAAATCTTCCTGAGGGATCTCACGTGTTCTTCACACATGGGTCCTGCAAATGAAATTGGATGTACTCCCTGAGAGAATCTACTGCAGCTCAGGGGGTCTCTAGCAAGGATACATGGACCACTAATGTCACATATGCTGCTTCAAAGCAATACAGGACCAAAAGGAGAGGGAGTAAAGGCTACACCCACATCAGCTGCTGGCAATGTTGGAAACAGCACTGCCAAGAATGATACCACTTGAAAAGCAGAGGTGGGATGCCTGCTATAACTGCATTGGGAGTTAATTCAAGGAAAGTCTATGGCTGCTGTTATCCAGTAAAATGGACTGATTGGTCTCACCTTTTATTTATGTACCTGTGAAAACAGCTGCGTTTGCTTACTTTGTGAGACAGTGTCCACAAGGATGTGAGAGGGTGGCCAATGGTGGGTGCTACATGCAGGACCATGCTAGCTTGTCCAGTGCTGGAAAAGTCTCCAGGACACAAGGAATCATAGAATCATTTAATTTAGAAAAGTACTCCAAGATCATAGAGTCCAACCATTAACCCAGCACTGCCTAGTCCACCGCTAAACCATGTCAAAAAGTGCCGTATCTTCACATCTGTTAAATCTCTCCAGGGATAGTGACTCCACCACTTCCCTGGGCAGCCTGTTCCAATGCTTGACCACCCTCTCTGTGAAGAAATTTTTCCTAATATCCAATTTAAACCTCCCCTGGTGCAACTTGAGGTAATTTCCTCATCCTGTCACTTTTTACTTGGGAGAAGAGACCAATCCTCACCTTGCTACAGCCTACTTTCAGGTAGTTGTAGAGAGCAAGGAAAGTGAGACTGTTTCTCTCCTTCTGTCACCTGAGGTAACATTGCATCGGTGTTATGTCTATGGTTTGGAAGCAGGAACAATATGTCATTATCACAAGGAGATCTCCAAAACCACTTCAAGCAACTATTTGTAAATCCATGTGTGTGTTTCTAAGTCCAAACATTTGCAAATCCACTCCCACCAGTTGGAAATACATGAGTCAGGGACTAGACAGGCATATATCCACAGTTTTGCAGGAATGCAGAAAGACATCATCCTTTATTAAATCAGTATTTCAAATCAAAATTTCCTGAAGTAAATGGGTAAAGCAAAGGTTTTTTATAAAAGAATGTACTTAAGTACTTAACTCTACATTACAATGTCCCCACTTCCAAATTAAAAAGCAAGACACAAGATGGTCTTTCTATTAGAAAAGACTGACAGTTCAAGCAATACTCTTACACCAAGAAATCTATATCCCAGATTGCACAACATTAGAAAATTATTTTCATTTATACATACATAAAAAATCGTGTAAACTTTGAAAATTTACCTCTTTTTATTTTCTCCCTTTCTTTTGCTAGCTCACTAGCGAGCGTGGAAATGTACAGGTATGGATAGCCTTCATTTGTTTACAGAATGTTTCAGACTTACAGATTAATTAATTCAAAGGAACCAAAGTACATGGAGTTCTTGGGAAGAGGGATATAATTAATGACTTTTAGGTTCTCCTGGAAAAATGTTAAAGTGGCATGTTTTTTGAGTTAATGTCTCTTCCCCCTGCTTATTCTGGCTGGAGGCATCCTCCTATCTTTCCTGACTAGCATTCATCTGTTCCTTACTGAAATGCAGGCCATAAAGGAGATGTCTCCTGTGAGATTGGGTGGGGAAGGGGTTGTGGTCCACAGGTGAAGAAGGGAAACACAGAAGACGTGGAAAGCTCATTTTCCTAAGGATTTCACTTAATCAAATTATCACCAAACTGCAAGCCATTTCTAACCACTAATTACTCACTGCCTGGAAACTATTTTGAACAAATGTAAATGTACAAAATCTGGTTGATGATAGCCTTGAAATGTAGATCCTGGGAAGTCTGTGAACTGTAACAACTGTGGAGAAACAAAAACAGAGTTTCTTTTCATAACTTTGATCCTGTTCTAGGGGCAATAACACAGGCACATGTAATGAATCTTTCCTTCCTCTCCATTTTCTTGTCAAGGATGCTCTTTGGAAACACCACTATAGCTACTCTATGCTGTCTATCCTCCAGAATATATCAGATGTTACTTAAATAAATGCCTGCTAAAATTTTTCTACAGTGCCTCCTGGTAAACAGCAGCTCTGATGAGCCTGTTTTTGCCTGAAGAGGGCAAAAAAACCTGAAGTCAAATGGAACAATTTGATCTCGTCCTAGAGTACCAGACTCTACAGGGTGATATAGCAGATTAAATACTTAGAAGAAAGAATGAAGGATCACAGATGTTTGCCCACAAAAATAGTGCAACCTGCCTCAGCACTGACTACTTCTTCTCCTTTGAACCTTACAGAAAGGACTTGTCACTGTACATTGCACCACAGCAGTGCCACAGCTGAATTCACAATCTGTCCATGGACAAGGCAGGAAACAACCCCACAGATACCCTCAAGCAGCCCATGGCTCCTCCTGAGGATTTCTGAGCAAGCTTACTTCATACTTCTCTAAGTCACACAGTTCAATGGAAATATAAGGTAGAACTAATTCCCTTAAAAGTCATGGATTTACTTTTTCCCATACTATTGTTAGTTAATCTGTTAGGTTGTTAATCTGAAGGTCCTTATGGCCCAAATTGATTTTTCAGATTGAAATAATCAGGTTGTTTTCTGTAGACAAATGTTCACACCCTGATGGAGGTTCACATTTTCCACGTAGTCATCAAGTTCTTACAGTGTCCATCACAACATTTCTGCTCAAAGGAAAGACCCAATGCTCAGAAATTCAGTGAAAGAGAGGATGGAAGAGATGATGCAGCTCCTCAGCTGCCTACCTTGCAACCAGGTCTTGAAACAGTAATTGCCCAGAAATAAAATATATGCAGATTCAGAAGATAAACAGAACAAAACCACAACACAGGCAAGCTGCACCCATTCATCAGTAAAGCAAAAGCAAATATGGATGAAAGGGGAGAATTTTTTTCCTGAGCGCCTGTTTGGAATCTGCTTTTTCTTCCAGGGTCAACAAAACCTCCAATTTCAAACTTTTGCATATATGCTTTAAGAAACAGCGTGCTGTGAGGTCTTGCCATGGACAGCACGTTTTCTCAAGCAGCATGTACAACAGAAAGTCACGGGGATTCATTTCACCCTTCCTTCATTATTAACTCAAAGCAGTCACATAGAACTTTTTGTTTTTCCAGCATGTCACATGCAAAAAGGAATGAAACCCTCTGATAGACAGCTTTGAGGTAGGACCCCCATTTTACAATTGGGTAAGATGACCTTCCTCACGTCATGGATGTTGGACTGGTGGAGGACATAAGCATCTTTGCTCTTCCAACTGTACTTAGTCTCCTCCCCAGATCCATAGTGGTCCTGTGGGGCACATTAGGTTCCAAGGAGTCAGTGCAATAGGGATATCATTTAGGGTGCCTGCTTCAAGTTGTGCTTTTGTGAAATAATTCTAGGCTGTCCAGGAGACGTGGAAAGGTAGTACAGGAAGTTTTATGTTCACTACTCCAGGGTGCTTCTCTGAAGTAGGTGGTTTCCTTTATATCTCTGCCTGCATTCCTTTATTTCACAGAAAATACCTTCATTCTTTCCTCTCCAGTTCAGGTCATCTTTTGCTGGTTGCTGTATGCTTTCACTTTACCTCCAAGATGATTCAAACTAGATGATCTCTGCCATGAGGGGAAAGAATCAAAGGTCATGAAAGCTCTTGTGATATTTTTGTAGTGAGTTCTGTAGCAATGAACATTTCAGGTCACAAGCATAGGTTCTGGAAGTTTACCATCTATCTCACATGATTTGTGGTCAAGCATTAGAACAGGCTGCCTGGGGAACTGGTGGAATAACAATCCCTGGAAATATTCCAAAGTGTGTAGATGTGGTGCTTAGGGACATGGATAAGTGGTGAACACGGTGGTGCTGGGCCATTGGTTGGATTCCATGAACTTAGAGATCTTCTCCAAACTTAACATTTCTACGATTCTGTGATTTTAGTCCAAGCCTACTGGTACCCACTCAGACAAGGCTCAGCAACCTGCATGCGTCAAGTTCATGGGAAAGATGAACACTTGGAGCACTCAGTGTCTGCAGATACAGGTGCTTCAACCTTCCTAAAATTTCCCTCCAAACATCCATTGTGGCCAGACATCAGCACTTTGTCCTAAGTACCTGTCTCAGAAGGACAGATGACGATTTGCAGTTTGACATCCATCTCCCCACAAATGTTTGCAAAACATACTCACTTCAGAGTTGGGAACCTATTTGTCTGATTCTGGAATACGCTTGGACTAGTTTGACAGCACCACTTACACTTGCTTTAAGGATATTTTATATATTCAGGAGGGGGCAAAAGCAGCTTAGTGTACCTGAAAATTGGTCCCACAAAAGCTCCACCTTTCGTTTAACTGCTTTTATCACACAAAATGGGAACAGCAAATGTTTCAGAGAACAAACCGTACTGGTTCAGGGCAAATGGGTGCAGAGGTTTTACCATTGTTGCAATGCCAAGAAAATGAACAAATTTACCCCCTGGGTTGAAGCTAAAGGAACAAAATTCTTGAGCCCTGCCTGAAATCACATGGTTCTGCTGGGCTCGTCTGATGTTGTTCCATGGTGATTCACAAGCAGTGCTCTGCCTTGCTGTGTGATGCTTGGCAGCCAGTTGCACAGTCAAAGCTGTGCAGAGAGCAAACAAAGGCATTGATGCATACTTTTGCTCTCTTTTTTTTTCCTGCAAGCAAGCTCCTGTCTAAGCAACAACTCTAGAAAACTACAGAACAGACAAGGCCTGGGCAGATTCAGCAAGTAGTTAATGTTGTTGGAAAATAAAGTCAGATTGCCTGGCATGATAGCCATATGATCCCCTTCTAATATGCATCACTTCTCTTAGAAACAACAAGCACTGCCTTGCACAGTGCTTTGCAAATACTGATTAAGGCCAGCAATCCTTCTTGGGATTGTAGCCTGTCCTTTGCACCTGTGAAACCTGAGCTGTGAAAAATTGACTTGAGGCCACATTTAATGAAAACCTTACCTGGGTGTCACAATAACAAACCTGGAGCCACCCCACCCATCAGTGTGACCTGAAGCACCTATTTCAAGTGTTGAGGCATTCAACACAAGTCAGAAGGAGAACACCAAATTTCTGAGGAGTGACTCAGAACCTGTGAGAGTACATGCAGGGTCCAGGGAGACAGGGTGTCTGTGCAGGGCAATTAGGTGCTCCCTTGTGCCCAGTGAGGAACTGCTGAGAGCCAGACAGCTGGAAACACTGAGCCCAGGGATATATCTGAATAGGCAGCTACCTCCTGGCTTGCTAAGCTCAGAAGCTGGCTGACATGGCACAGAAGCCTTTCCTAAATATCATCTGGAAGTTCTCACTAGTGGTTCATGAGATATTCACCACTTGGCATAGCATTCACCTGAAGGACAGGTGATGCAGAACCTTGCAGGGAAGCACAAGCTGAAGATGGATGGCTTAAATAGGGCCACAGTGCCCACCGTGTACTTCTTTTTCTCTGGGAAGGGTTTCTGCTGCCACTATTGCTGTTGTTACACATAATCCCTGTTTTGAAGCAGTTTGTCAGGAAGTATTAGCATGCCTGGCAGGTTTGCCTAGACTAGGCTTCTTCAAGTAAGCAAACAGAATGGAGGGAATTCCCTTTTTTTCAAGTTTAAACAATAACACTGAAAGCTATTTAGACTCCTGCTGACCAAATCTCATACCCAGATCTTCCAGGTTCAGTGCTGTTCAAGCCTCTTTAGCAAGCTGAAGAGCACCCTTCTGGCTTCTGAGTTGGAGCAGAGAAAGAAAACACTTAGAGACCTCTTCAAGAAAAAAAAAAGGAAGGAAGAAGGACTGGTCACCAAAGAAAACACAGACCTGTTCAAGAAAAAGAAAGGAAGAAAGAAGGACTGTTCACCAGCAGGTGTTCAGTCTCTGCTTCCACCTCCTGCTTGTGGAAGACAGATAAGGGATCTTCCCTACACTTTGGGCATATCTTTACCCTTTCACTCCCATGCACATCTGGCACCTGGCACCACACACTGCTGTGACATTCATGGTATCGTTGCTCTCAGGAGAGCTTTTTGTACTTGCTCTGTAATCCGAATCTACTAAATACATATTAATCTAATTGCAAGCATTGTATCGAGCAGAGGAAAAGACTTAAGAAATTTCAGTTTACAATCTGCCAACTATTTAAAAAATCAGAGCATTGTGGATAGTAAACAGTGAGAAACAACAAAACGGGAGTCAGAGGAATTGGAGTCTTTCATGGTCACTGATATAGTAAATTATCACTGCAGTTTAACACAGGAAAATGTAGTGTAAAGTAGTATATCTGATGGAAAGGACTGGACTTGAAAGCACATATTTAAATGTGACATTCATGCAGCACACTAGCCAGGAAAATGAGGCTGATTTCATTAAAGAAAAATAAATCTCTGAAGACTGTACAGTCTGAAGACTGTACAGTCCATGGAAGCATAAAAAAAGAACAAGGAAAAAAAAAAGTAATCCAAGCATAATTTAGGCTATGTCAGAGGGGAATCACAGTGACTAGTAAAATAAAAGGAGCACAAGATAGATTTTATTAAGTTAGTGAATTAAGTCCAGCTGGGAAATTCCAGAAGACTGTGTTACAGGTAGTGTGTCAAGTACCAGTGAGGATGAGAAATCAGCTTCAGCTGCGATCTCCATCCTTAGTATGGTGTCTGATGACCAAGAAGGAAACTCAGATTTAATTAGCAAGCTCCCTGTATATATTTAAGTTAGGGTGGAGCCTGCATATTTAAACTATAACAATTTCAGATGTTCTCAGCTTTCCACTGCACCAGTCCCTATAGAAACAACCCCCACTTCAAAGACAATCAAAGAGGAGAGAGCAGGGAATGGTGGTCTTTCCATTGCCAATGGTCAGTGGAAGAGCGAACGGTGAAATATTATGGTCACAGAGTAAATCAGAGGACAGATCTGTATTTTTTTCCATCACCATAGAACGCCCCTGAGAACTCTCCAAACTGCAGGTACAAAGACATGTTCGCTCCAGTGAAAACCAGCTGCTCCTGGTGTGAAAGGGGACAGACTGTTCTGTGCTCCTCAGCTTAAGAGCAAACTAACTCTGGCCAAGGACGCTGGAAGAAAACTCCCTGTTTTTAGCAATGCCGTGGTTCTGCAATGGCCTGGGATACACTCAGAGACTCATCCCCGGTGAACTGCTGGGAATTTCCGTCAAGAAGATGAGGTCCAATCAGCTCGAGCTGTTATTCCCACTAGCAGCTCTGTAGAAATCAGGTATCTCAGAGGGAACACCACAACACTGACCTTCCTCAGAGGCCAGATTTATTCTCGGCAGGGAAAGAAAACCTCTCACAGTCACCAGATTAAGCAGATCAAGAACTAACAAGAACTGGAGAAGCAACAGGAGTGGCCTCCTTCGCTCTGCCTCCAGAGAAAAATCTGGCTTTTATTACAAAATTCCAGCCTCGAGCTTCCTCCCACAGGATAGACCAAGGAGGCCCAGACTTGTATGAATTAACCAAAAATAACACTTCCAGGGAGGGAGAGCATGACTGAGGGAATTGCTGATGGGCTACAGAGGCCTTGCACCTCCTCCTCACCAGTTCCACTCCAGAAGTCAGGAGGAAGGAGGCAAAGCCTCTGGCTTTGAGTAATTCTGTGCCCTTAGACAATTTACTGGGAAGCATGGGACTGCCACAACCACCATCACATCAGGCAGCTAAAAGCCAGTGGGCAGAAGAACAAAAACTGTCCTTCCTATCCCCACAATAACCCATTTTAAACAGCTGAGTCTCACAGTGGCAACGCTCAGACTGATAGCGAACTTCAGGCTCCAGCTGCAAGCATGTTTAAAAATAGCCAAAGCAAACAGGGTTCTATTTGGGGAGGGGAGGAGGCAGGCACCTTTTTGGCTACGTTTGTCCAGCAGCAGGGATACAATCTGGTTGACTCTCCCCACTACACATCCTCATTGCTATGGTAATGTCCCATAAACAGAGCAGGGATCAGCAGCTCCCTGGAGCAAGGAGGCAGCACTGTCCTCAGGTAGTGGCGCTGCATTAGAAGAAGGAAAATGACATTTGTGCAGGCGAGCTGAAGACCCACTAGAGCGTGTAAATGTTACCTTAATTTGTGCATCAGCATTTAAATACCACAAGAACTGGAGCTGGAGCTACAGCATGAGCAAAGCAGATGAACACAGTGTGTCTGACTCAGCCTGGGGAGACAGGGAAGCACAGGGAGCTGGGAAGAACCCACAAGCATTAGTGGGCCAAGGCCACCCCAAATGCTGCTGCTGTTCCCTGGGAGAATCCCATCCAAAACCGAAGCTGATGGCAGGCTACATGCTGCTGGGCAGCAGCAGTGCATCCTTGGAGCAGCCTCAGGCAGAACAAGGAGCACCACACCAAGCTCAAGCCCTGATGCAGCTCAGGGAAAAGGATCACCAGAGCCATGAGAAGTCACCAGGGATGAGAGATCTCTTCTGGAGGTCTCAGTGGCCATCATGGGCTTGTGGAACTGCAGAGGGATCTGGCTCAGGGTCTAGAATTAACACAGACCCACTGTTCCAAAGCCAGACTTGTTCACCCTGCCCTTGTGCAAGACAGGGAAAGGGGGAAGGGAAGCACGTGCTCATCCCACCTTCTTGAAGAACCTTCACAACCTGCGGCCTCTCACAATACTGGTTCCCCCACTGCAGCGGATTGGCCACAGAGAGAGGCTTCACTCAAGGTAGTACTTTGGTGAGGTAATCTAAGACAACAGATTAAACTGAAACAGACAATTTATGTTGTGCAACAGGAAATATTTCCAGACAGTAAAGTCTCTTGAGCTCCAGAGCACTTTCCCAAGGTAAGCAGCAGAACTGGAATTGCCATTCCTTGACTCATCTGTCAAGGCTACACGAGGACCGTGTGGTGTGGAGAACACGCTTACACAAGGAGAGGAACAGGATTGGGACCTGTCTTTACTTTTACAGCAGTTCTATATAAAAGGAGGATCACACCATTTGCTTTTACATAGAACAAGGTTGCATTAACAGAAGAAAAAGCTGAGATTTAGGGCAATTCAGAAATCAAAAAAAGTCTTGGTGGTATTCGAGACCCTTCAGTTTCTGTCATAATCTCACCCTGAGTGGGGTTCTTGCTTTCTTCTTTGGAAGTGGTAGGGAAAAAAAAGAAGATATGCCCTCCACTGCTGTAAATCAAGAAGAACTTCACTGCAATCAGTGGAGTGATGCCATCTTAAAATGAAGTGTGTTCACATTTAAATCAAAAAAAATTAAGGATGAAACTATGTTCATCTCCAGCTATAGCATCAAAAGGTAAAGTTTTAGGATAGTTTAGAAACAGACTCCCAAAAATTGCATTTGAGACAGAGGCTCATCTCTCAACACCTGCATACATATATGGGTGGATTTCTAAGAACTTCAGTTCCAATCCCCCTTCAAGCACCCAAAGCAGGCCCTGATGCACAGTTAGCCCCTCGGTCCCCTTGTGCAGGCAATGATTCCATTCACCTCAGAGCTGACTTGACATACTGGACCACTTCAAAAATGCCAGTCTATCACCCCATTTCCTTTCACATTGAGAAATACAGAGTATAGCTCCAGATAAAAATACTGTTTCTTAGGCTCCTAAGAGGTGCTGAGAGCTACTCCTACTACAGCTTCTCTCATTCCTCTGTTACATGAGCTCATTATTCTCTTGGCTATGTCTCTGCTAGTAAACTAACCCATGCCAGAGCCCATTCTTCAGCCCTGAAGCCAACTGGCACAGCCCTACGCCTACGTATTATTAAACTCTCTTACACTCTCAAACAAGGTCGCCAAATCCAAACTGCCTTTTGGAGTGTCCTGGCCCTCCCTAAATCCCAGCAACACCCAAAAGTCATCTGAGACCAACTAATGTGTATCACCAGGGTGGTAGCACAGACCCTCAAGACCAACTCAATAGTGCATATATAAGCCAGCTGTGAGAATACTGAAAGTGAATACTTTTTAATAAATCAGTAAGGAGTAGCAAAGCACTTGGAAAGAGTCTGGGAAATGGGGAGACCCAAAAAAGGATTTCCTACTCAACTCCACTTAAAAAAAAAAAATGCTTTCATATAGGAACTGTGAAACAAACTGAGCTTTTACCTAGAAACCAGCTCCAGGCAAAGCTGTCAGCAACATCTCCTGGGTCCCCCATTGCTCATGGCATCCAGACAAGCAATGCCAAGGGTGGTCAGGGAGCTTGAACTTTCCCCAGCAATGGGAAAATGTGCCCCAGTAGAGGCTCAGGAGAAGGACTGATGTGCTCAGGGTGAGCCCAAAACCCCCTTCCTACGTTCCCATCTTGTACCTTCTTCCACCACATTCCCTTTAGGAGGTGGGAACAGAGAGGACTCTACTTCAAAATTAGCATAAAACAAGGGGAAGTTGAGGGAGCAACATGAATCGAGAAATGACTTGGAGGTAAACACACTGTACGCAAAGCCTTAGGATTATTTTTCCCGGGGCCAACTCCAAGGATTTTTTTCCCTCACTTATAATTAGCTGGTAACTATTGCACATATAATTGACCTTTCTAAATGCTGCTGAGTAGCTGGAGGTGTTGGGAGCTAATCCTGCCTGTGAAGACCTGGGCTTGTGCAGCACAGACTCTATCTGCCGGTGTTTAATATTTAGAGCTTTTTTTTTCCCCCCTCACTTACTGGCATGTTTAGATTTACTGCCCTGTGTCAGTGAGTTCAAGGAAGCCTTTTAACTCTAAAAGCTCTGGGAACTGGCTCCAGCACATGTTTCAGGATTTATCCGTCAGTTTGTTACGCCTTGTTTGTCCAAGAAACAGTCAAGACTGAACGAGTCAGGAATGACAGAAATAGTACATGAAGTCACAGTTGCTCCACTTTAAAGCACAAGCATTTGTGTCATTTTCCTACTAAATAAATATATGTGTGTTCAGCGAGCAAATAAGGCAATGGGAGAGGAAAGGCATCACAGGCAGAATTGTACAGATGCCAACTGATTTGTGCCCACTCCTCTGAGCGAGTGTAAGACAGATTCCCGCAAGTATCAGCTCTTGCTGGTCCGAAAAGCAATCACCGGGACCTTACACACTCACAAACCCCGCGAACGCTGCCGCAAGCCAGTCCTGGGAAAAACCTGTGAACGCTAAACTGAAGCTAGAAGGCAAGCACGTAAAAGAAAACGCTGAGCAGTCCCTGCTCTTTCCCTCACCTTCACTCACTGCCTGCCCAGCTTCTGGACAGCCCCACGCTGCTTTCTCCCTCCCTTAAATAGCTCTTTTTTCCATCAGTCACATCAAGTCACCAGCGCCCGCAAAACAGTATCAATGCCAGCCCTCGCAGATGCCGAGCTCTCCTGGTGAGTGAGGCGCACACCGGGCTCCCGTCCCTTCCCGTCCCTCCCGCACGCCCCGCACCGCAGACTGTCGCCCACCCACCTCCGAAACACCCAACGCCAGCATCCCGACCACCTGCATGGACAGGACCACGGCGTCGGTGGCGAAGTTTGCAAGGGAAGGATGTTTTTTGCTCTCACCGCCTCAGGTTCCCCAGCCGCCTGGGAAGTACAGCGAGCTGCCCGGAGAGGAGAAAGTTGTTCCAGCGCTCGCTGTCTTGGCGTTCCCGGCAGCGGGGTCGGGAGCCGAGCCCGTGGGCACGGTGAGAGCAGGAATGCGCCGTGACAGGCGGGAGCGTGATGTTTGCCCCAGCCCTCTCACATCCTCCCCAAAAGCCGGCGGTGGGGAGGGCGGGCACCCTGTGCGTCTGCGGGAGGATTGGAGAGCGGAGCGAGCGCGGGAGCGAGTGTCGAGCAGGGCAGCAACAGGAAATGACACAGAAACTTCACCAGGCTCCAATCCAAANCCCTCATTAACCAGCGCAAAAATCTGCTGACTGGAAAAGAAAACATCGCTGTGACAAGTTTTATTAAAGCAAGGAATGAAGGGGGGGCAGGGCGGGATTCCCATCAAAGTTTATTTATTTGAGCAGTAGTGGTGTGATGATGTTAGGCACTGAGAGCAAAATGCCATTTTCAGCAGTTTTGTGTCTTTTCTAAGCTCCTCGAATGCTCCGGCGTGTGCCCGAAGGCAGCAAGCAGGAGCAAGGTCCCCCTCCCTGCGTTCTGTGGGGCAGCTACTGCCGGCAAGAGCCCAGACATTCTACCTGGGGCTGCGGGCGGTCGCTCCGAAATGCAGCGCTGCTCGCAGCTCCCAGGGCAAGGGGACACCGGAGGAGATGATGGGCCAGGGCTGTTTGTGGCCCTCTGCCCAGCCTGGTGAGGAGCACACGGTTCCACACGCCTCTTGGACAAGGCAAGTGGCAGCTCAGGCACTGGCAAGATGTGACGATGGCACAACCCACAGACATAGAAAATCACACTGGGTATGTAGTTAAACCTTTGCTTTGATGGATGCAAGAAACTGCCTTAATCGAAGAGAATTAGATGGATACTTCAGAATAATAGAATCATAAAGTCATTAAGGTTGAAAATGATCTCAAAGATCCAGTCAAACGAGCAGCACCATGTCACCATTAAACCATAGCCCCAACTACCACATCCACGCATTTTTTTAGCACTTTCAAGGATGTTGACTCCACCATGTCCCCAGGCAACCTGTTCCAATACTCGACCACCCTTTCAGTAACAAAATTATTTATGATATCCAGTCTAGTGGATTGTCTAATAGCATTATTCCTAATCTTTTAGGACTATTTTCCTAATATCCACTCTAACCTTCCAGCAAGGCAAATCCTCTGAACACCTCTCTACACTGGGTACAAGGGAACAACAACTATTGAACTGAGTGGCATTTTTAAAGCATGCTGTAGACCTAACCCCCAAAATATGTGTCCTCACGGGCATCCCAGACCTAGCTTGACTTTAGGCTCTCTGCAAATCCCATGTGCCATTGTGGTAGGCAGTGCCATAAACTCTTTGATAGGACTTTCTGAGGGTTCTTCTTGTTTTCCTGATTTGGTGCCCACACCACTGCAGAAAGGTAGATGGGATGTCTACACAACAGATCACTGTAGGCTGAGCAGCAGGTCAAATGGAAACTTTTCACTTGGAAGGAGGTATATCACTCCTCATCCTGCTCAAAGATGTCCTACCAGATACAATAAACAGTAGAGACAGTTGAAAACCAAGTCTAAGCTCAGATTCAACTCTTTTCTATATGAACATAGTCATTCTGGTCACAAATTTGGAAGTGGTGAGAGATTTATTTTTTTCCCCCCCAAAAAATTGAGCTTTCTCAGACTAAAGAGGGCCTCACTGAGACCTCTTTGTTTCCCAGTCAGTTTTATAGGAATATGATATCCCTATTAAAATAATAATTTTTAAATATTCCTATTTAATTGGTACATTTTAAAGCCAGGTGAGATGACTCATTTGATCATTTCAATCACCTGGTCTGATCACCTGTGTACCTGAAGCCACAGACTGGTGTCCCAAAACAACACCTGAATCATTACAAATTATGGCACATCGTTCAAGGAGACATCCCAGCCTCAATCAGAGGCTTTCAGGGAAGGACATTCCATCTCAAATAAGTTATTTCAGTGGTTGTCACCCTGTCAAGAAAAAAGGCTGCTTTTTTAATTTGCATTTGTCTGGCCTCACTCTCTACCGTCAACCCTGGCCATCATTCATCAGTCAGTCCAGGAAGGTGCAGATCAAGCATGGGCAGAGAAAGCTGAAGCCCACCAAGGTACAGCCCAACCTCAGTTTACCCTAAGAAGAGCAGGAATATTTCAAGCCCAGGCATAGCTGGGGTCCCTCCAATATTTTGGTTGAAAGGCCATGCAGCTCTTAGTGGAAACTGGAGCCTGCTGCTCTCTCACCATGTAAGCTCAACCTTACAAAACCACAGACAAGTCATCTTGTAACCTTGTCCTGAATAAATAAAAATAGCTGAGCTTTTTTAGTCTCTCACGGTAAGACAGATTTATGGACAAACCACAAAATCGTGCCTGTCACTTTTTCAAGACCCATTTCCATTGCATTAAAGTCCTTTTTGAAATGTGCCTAGCAGAACTGGATGTGGTATTACCTCACTTATGCTGTAATTTTCTAACACACTTGGACTCCTATGAATTTGTTCCATCAGAAGCATCTCTGTCTTTGCTGTGCCTTTGTGAATGCAGTAGCGAGCTAACAAGCTGAATTAGAGATTTATTGTTATAGTATCATTTTACTCCAAACTTCAACCTTAAATACAAAACTCTTTAAGATTTGGCATTTATACAGTGTTCAACACATGCTTTGATCCAAACAAGGGCTTTGACCTGCCTAACCTTTGGTGTATTTTTTTCACTCCTATGAATGACTTGAGCACAATCGTAAGGTATCGGTTGTCACTCCCTTAACGAGAGGTTATTTTCAATTAATCAAAGAAATATAAACAGAGCCTTGTACTGAGTTCAAATAAGCTCAGAATAGTTGTGCCCTTAAAACAGATGTCTGAGGCTGTGCCTCCTTTCAGATCAGAGCTCATGTACTGTCAGGAAGAGATCTTGCAGATCTGTTTGCTCAACCAGCTCAAAAAAACAATCAGCTCCAAAACCTGACATCCTCCAGTGTGGCCCATTGAAGTCAATGAACAGCCCATGATGCAGATTAGGGTAACCCAGCCAAAATCAGATTTGTGAGGTCTTTACAGATTAGAGAGAACAGCAGAAGGGAATTAGATAGCACCATAGTATTTCAAAGTAAGGCTAACCCTGTATCAAGCCCAGCATACTCCAGGTATTTCCCCATGGTTCTGATCACGGCAAGGTAAAATAAAAACAGAAAAGGAAGAGACTAGTTGTACACCTTGCAATGAACTAAACAGGGTCAGGGCTGGCCTTTGGCCCTGAGGCCATGAGGCACAGCCCAGACACATGCACATTGGAGGCTAAATACCCTTAACCCCCCAAAACTCGGGTCCATGATAATGTTCAAGCCATACCAGAGATCTGCTGATGGACTGAGATAAAGAGGGACCAAGACAACACTTAACACCACAAAAGTTTTCCAGTTGCAGGGCCCTGGTGCTGTTTAATTCACTTAACCAATTAACTAAATATAACTACGTCAGAATGACAAGTTACCCAAAAGAAGCCTTGGAAAAATGCAAGCTTGCCCTTGTGAGTCTCAGACTTCTCTGCACAGCTTTAACATCCTTATTTCTTCCACTTCAGATACTGGGTTTTGTCTGTAAACTGTCCAAGGCAAGGAGCACATCTACCCCTAGAGCTCTGCCCTTGTCATTCAAAGCACAAGTGTGGTTCTTAAATCCATGGGGTGGATATATCTCCACTCAGCTCAAAGGTAGATCTAACTAAATAACTGTGCTCTCTGTCTAGTTAGTAAAGAGAGACTGGCACTTATGGAGGATAATTTGTTCAATCCAAACATAGTTTAAGACAGGTGAGATGAATCACCTCTGCAGCTGCCCCTCCTGCTCCAGGGATTATGGAGAGAGCCTAGCTAACTCTTTCAATCTCTGTGCCAAATTTTTCAGTGTCTATCATGGGGACTAAAACCAAGATATGTGTCTACCTGGAATAGCAAAATAGATATTTCATATCTATAAAATAAATAGTATAATAGTATTGTCATGCCTTTTGATGCCAGAAACAAGTTGCCTTGTGTAGTCTCTGAATGAGGTAGACCCTGATTAGGCTATTAGGTTTCATGCAGCTACTGCTGGAGCCTGAGAAGCTGTCTGGCACTGAAGTACATCTTCTCATCAGGGTGTCCACTCTGGATTACAAAGTGTCAAGAGAGGAGTGAAGCCACCATGTCTGCCATTAACTCATTATCCCAAGAGTAATAAATGACTTTTCAATGTGACTTAATCTGAGATAGATTTCTGTACTTGCTTTTGTTGTACATATACATGTATAACTAAGAATCTCTGCACTAGGTGCCATTTTCTCTCTCTAAAAATACTTAGTATAATCAGTCAGCTTTTTTTGCAAGTTTGTACTGATAATCTTCATTCACAAATAGCACCTGCAGCAACACCCAGAAAAGGCAACACATTTGAGTAAGTCACTTTGCAATTAGCTTCCTTGAAAATGAACATCACATTTCCATCTTTACCTAAAAATAAGAGTACTGGCAGGGAAAAGCCCGTCTCAAAAGGACAAGTTCTGCCTGTTTATTTCTGAGGATTTGCAGTGTGAAACTGTTGAGACTCTAGAGTTGAATAATATGCTTATGCATTTGGCTGCTATATAAAGGGAATTAATAAGGGCTTTCTTTTGGGTTTTTTTGTTGCTTTCATTTCCTTTTTCTTTTTTTTAATACAAATGGCATCAAGGTCCATGATGGAAAGTCGTGGGAGCTCTGGTTGAAGGACCTGCACAATCCTGGATAGGGATAGAGAAAGGGAACCAGTCTTTTTTTATCTTATTAGTAGATCTATAACTAAAACCACAACATGAATCATGTGCCAAAATACTGGGTTTGTTAACTGTGCTCTCACTGTGGGGAAACTATTTCTATTTGAAAGAGTATCTTAAACTGCTTACAGCAGCAGGATTAAGGTGTGGTGAATTCAAATAGAAGGAATAGTCTTACATAATTAATTTTTTTTCTTCAACACCTTTCATTTCATGCTAGAATGTCTGAATCCCACAAGAAAAACTACAATGCCTCAGAGATATATTCTTTTCTGGCTTTTGCAGTTTCAGAAATCACTGCAGTTTTCATATGTTAACATTACATTACCTGATATTTTATAAAAAATTATTCCTATACTTCTCCAGGCATGCCTGCTCCTTCCCATGCTATTTTTGATATTTATAAATCCAACTACATGCACTTCACGGGCAAATGACCTTTTAAAATTAATGAAGATCTGTAACATTTATATCCTGTGTATTTTACAAAAGGAGAAAAGCTGGTTTCACCTTGACCCCTCTCCCTCCAGCCCCAAACAAACAGGAACTGTTTCTCCCAAATCTGTCTCTCTCCAGAAAAATCTGACCTACAAATGGCTTTCTCATAACTCAGCAGACTAGTTTAGTACTCAGATGGATTTATCATTAACCACATAGGCACATGTTGTCCATTCTTTCTGACCTAATGAATGTGCTATAAATAAAATATCTCTAAAAGCAGGTTTCACCATACTTATCCAAGCTGTTGCTGCAAGTCCTTGTAACTCCCAAACCCACTTACATTAGAAACATTAATCACTTGATTATAATTCAAAGCATCAGCTCTCTACAGCTGAAACTCCCTAGCACTTGACTTTGGCTAGACCTCTAACCTCAACTTATCACTTTCAGGCACACTCCACATTTTCTTCTCCAATCTGTCACTAATGTAGGAAAGACGTGGGAAGTTGCTTTTAAAAGGTATTTTTAACCTAGGAGTGTCCTGTTAAAAAGAGAGCTTAGTATAGAAACTAAAACAAAAGCTTTCCCGCTTCACTTAATCGTAGCAATCTGAAAATACCAGAGGTGTATTTCATTTTAAACCAAAGCAATGTAAAGAAAAAGGAAATCCTTTTGGAAAAGACACTGTGAGTGTAATTCCTACCTACCCCACAAATATGTTATATAATCATAAGATTATCTGTAAATCTTTCTATTGTTCATCTTGAATGAAGGAAGCTGAATCAAGCCATCTATTATTCTGACTTGCCTGCCCATTCATTAAAAGTGTACATGGACAGTTTGGGTTGTTTCTACTTATTTCAGTTGACAGTATGGAGATCATATTCCATCTTGACCAAAGGTTTTAAAAACCCAGAGAAACAAAAGATTAATTTGGGGATATTATTTTTAAACCTTGTATGATTAAGTCTGGAAACAGACAAAGATAAAACTCCCTGAAGGACAGCTACAGTTCATAAGAGCCTGAGAGGAAATGATCACACATTCTCAGTTCTTCTGATGGATGTCCTTCTAGCCTTATTAATCAGAACTTTGTGATGTTGATAAATCACTGAATTATGATAACAGATGAAGGTGAGTTTGGATGTAAAATGATCCATGGTGAAGGATTACAAAAAAGGAGGAAAAGGAGGGAGAGCCAAATACAGTTTTATAAACTGCATCCTTAGCTTGTGGGGGCTTGTAGATAATAAATGTCATTTCTTTTCCATATTATCTAGGAGATTAAGAATGTTTCTCAATGTATAACTGCTGGGAAGCCTCTGCAGCACCTTCTCCAGTTACCAGGAGGTTTATATTACATCAATTGCCTTAATTTTCCATCAATTATGATTTCAGTTACAAAGAGGAACTTAAAAGTACCTTTCTACTTTTAACCTTTTTTTGAGGAAGTAGGCTTCAGAGGCAGGAAAGGAGAATCCATACAAAACACTCATGGTTTTGACCTTCCAAGGTTTGTCAGATTCTGCTTTGAGATTCCAGCAAGTTTTCTAGTACGATTTATCCTGCTTGAATAATCCTATGTCACAGAGGCGTCAGCAAGGTCTCTACACCTCCAATCACTCTGTATACAGAGTTGTTGGTTTCTATATTCAGTAAAAGCACCCAGGCAATCAATCTACATGTATCACAGTTTACAGTTTTCAAGAAATGCATTTCCCACAGCACTTAAAAAGTAAATAAATGCATTTGAGGTGCTATTACTGACGAATCAGTTCTATTCTCTGCCTTCTACTAGTGGTTTTCCTGCTGCAGAATACAGCCCTGGCCATCTGAAGAAAACCAAAGTCATGCTTATCTACTGCAAATTCAAAATAGAAGGTTATTGAAATGACGCAGCTTGCCAATAAGGGAAAACTTTCCTTAAGCAATGAAAGACAGAAAGGGGTACCAGACACCTAGGAGAGAAAGGACAGAAGTGCACTGGATGCCTTTGAGGATACTCTCAATTGAAATACAAATTTGAGTGCTTCTCATGTAGCTTTTAATTGGTTCGTGTCACAACATGGAGAGATCTCCAAGCTGATGCCCTACCAGGCTGGTTGTGCTACGTCGTGCTGCAGGACAGCACTTGGTAGGGAAATGCATCAGCTTGGTCCAGATGCAGTGAAATTATACAAGGGACATGACTTATTGAACTGATGAACCCTATCCAGAGGCACATTAGCTTGGATGTACTGTGGGTGTTGCCTTACTCTGTGTGGAGCCAGCCCAAACACGTCTACACTGTACTGTAGTATAAATTGGGGATTGGGCAGAAATCCTTTGAAGTGATCAGATATTCCCAAGGAAAATAAGGCAAATTTTTCCCTGTAATGACTGCTTTGTACTCCATGAAATAGCAGGGACGGCATTTCTGTTATTTCTGTTCTTGCCAACATTTCTGCATGTAGCTGTTTAACGGGAAGTACTGAAAACACACATGAATGGACATTAAATTACACAATTTCCCTTCAGGCTTTCTAAGCCATCATGAGCATGAACAGGAGACAAGTACATCTTAACATAAATTCTAAGCTGAAATGTGTCATTTTAGCCACATAGAAACTAAAAGAATGGAGAAGAGAGAAAATTAAGAACAACAGATGAGAAAAGAAAATGGGGGTGGCAGGGAGGAGGTGGAACAGAAGGCCCTATAAATAAGCTCTAGCATCTGAGAAAAAGAAAGCAGAAGACCTGATGCTCAGTGTTGCAGTCTGGGGTCTGCTGTGTATGAATGCCTAAGTCTGTGGCATAGAAATGAATCAGAATTACTGTCCCAGGGAACGCACTCCACTGGAGCAGTCTAACTTCTCTCAGGAAGTTATGTTGGACTTACAGATCTGATTCTTGCCATATGATTCTTGCCAGATGTCTGGCTATAGACAGCTGATCACTAGCAGACTATCTTAAGATAGGCTTCAGCTGAGATTCATCACTTCTATCCCAAGAGCAATTAATTCTTAAAATTCAAAGAATTGAGTGTTTACAATCAGCATAGAAATATCCTTAAATTACACTTTCATGCTACAAAGCCTCTGCTCTTGAAATATGGAGGCAGCTCAAAGAAATAAAGGGGTATCCAGGCACTCTTTCCATTGCTCTTAAATGAAGTATAGTATAGATTTCTACCTCTGGATTCAGGCCTGGAAGCACATCTGGTGTTTATTCTTGTGTCTATCCTTGCATACATTAGATTTGTGCTACATTAAAGAAATCACAACTTCCACAAATATCATAAATGATGGAGAAAATTCCTGACCTGAAACTAAATATTATTGTTTATTATGTTACATTGAGATTGAGTCCTTCAAAGGTCTGACACTAAAGCTTTTATGTGTCAGCCACAGAGCCTTGGACTGCCATAGTGATGTTCCTGTAAATCTGACCAAAAATCCACCATCCTGAGCTACACATCAAAATCATCCCAAACCACATGGTTGGTCTGCATTCAGCACAAGAGAAAAAAACCAACATATATCAACCAGAAGTCACCTCACTGCAATATTCAACCAGAATCCCTGACCTACAGGAGGGGAGGAATTGCAACACAAGAAAAAGAGGAATCTTTGGCAATACAGAACAAGACAAAAGAACAAACACAGCCCCTCTCAGCAAGCTCACCTGGCACAGGAGGCTTGGATAAAACACTACTGGCTTCCAGTGACAGTGATGTGATGACTGGGAAGAAACCTCCTCCTTCCTGACATGGTATTTCTTAAGTTGAATAGCTAGAAAAACCTTTAAAATTGAAGGTGGAGCTACCTCTGGTCGGAGAAACAGCCCCGTCTCCAGCAGCAGCACTGCTGCTAGGAAGCATTACATAAGTGAGTTCGTGCCAGGTCACAATCAGAAGATAGTCAGAGACAAAAACACTCCAGCAGGCATTATTTTTCAACTGCAAAGCCAAAAGTAGGCAAATTTTTTAAAACAGTAAAATCCCACTGTGGTTGCAGACACCATTTATTAATAGGATGGCTTTGCAGTCAGTTTGCACCACTGACACCAACCTCATCTTTGCTGCACTAAGGATAGTGACATAAATTTTCAATGAACAGTTATTTAAAGTAAGGCACTGTGGAAATCTCCATGTTCTTGACACCAAAGATCTGTTCCCAAATCCACTCAGCTACTTATTCCTGACTGTGTCCCATGTGCTAGAGAAGAAAACAGGAGATCAAGGATTCTGTTCTTAAAAATTAAAAAAGTAATAATACACAGAGGAACAATGAAAGCCTTCATCCCTCTCATGTAGCACTACTGAGGCTTTCTCATTTCTAACAGAGATCACAAAGGAGAGAGAAACAGAGTCCCATGGAAGTGCACACTTCATGACTCAGGGGGCTCAACATGGAGTGTGTGCTCTGTAGGGAACCCACAGGGCAGGAGCAACGTTTCCCAAATGAGGCTGCGTCATGAACACAGAACCAGAAATGCTCACAGACCTGGAATTGCACAGGAAAACCATACTGTGGCAACCAAAAGGGCTTCAAAAATAGGAAACTTCAGTAACTGCTGCTCTTAAGGTGTTTAGTTAGATGCTTCTGATCATGTCATATTAAAGGGTAATTGTTTTCAGTATCTCAGAGTTGCATTTCTACTCTTAGGAAGGTGATGAATTTGAGCAAGAGGCTTACTATATAAGCAAAAGGTCAGGGAAAAAAACAACAGGACAAATAAAACCTATCTGACATCCCTGAAGCCCATTAAATTTTGCCCCAACTTGTTAGCAAATGGCAAACCATTCTCCATAACTCCAGAGTCTCCAGAGTACATCAAAACTGGCCATTGCAAAGAAGCATGGTCATACTCATGGGAGAAATATCATGACTCTCTCTATTTATAACATAGATCGAATTGGGTTTTAGCCATTAATCATTGTCCCATCTGTATACCCAGAACTCAGTTTTGCCAACATGTCCTGGACTCTGAGCTAAGATTCCTGAATCAAATATCCCCTCTTCCTGACTTGTGTACAGTAACATTTCAACCTGAAATCCCCAGTGCCTCAGAGAATGAATCTTTCTTTCCGACATGCAGTAGTAGAGCTGACAATGAACACTGGTGCTAAGCTCCCATACCTGCTATTTTTGACTAATGTCTGTCAGGTTGGGCTGGATAGATGAATATAACTACAGGACAGGTATGGACATGGAAGTATCTGATACAAGATTCTCATCCAGCTGAAAACACCACAGCACATCAAGTCTCTCCTCCACTGTCTATTCCAGTTTCCCTTAGAACTCTGAAATTCTGTGCACTTGCCTTTGTTGTCTGCACTCAGGACATCCCAGTACATAGTCAAGGTCCAGAAGAAGAAAATTATAAAGAAACTATGATCCTCTGAATCAATGGAAATAGAAAAAAGTGTCTCATCAAAATGGTGCAATGTATTCCTTTAGGAACTGCAGACTACTTCAAATGTCATTTGCTTTCACTAAAGGTATATGGTTCAATTCTTAAGCATCTCCTATGTGAAATAAAAGTGTAGCTACTGCTGTATAAAACAATAAAAAATATTTCTATAAACATATTACCAACCAAGAGAGGGACAAGGAGAATCTCCATCCTTTATTGGAAGCAGGGGAAAACATAAAGGCAAAGAATGAGGAAAAGGCAGAGGTACTTGATGCCTTCATTGCCGCAGTATTTAATAGCAAGACCAGTTGTTCTCAGGGTACCCAGCCCCATGAGCTGGAATACAGGGACAGGGAGCAAAATGAAGCTTTCATAATCCAAGGGAAAATGGCCAGTGACCTGCTACACCACTGACAGACACATGTCTACGGGAATCCACCTGAGGATATTGAGGAAGCTGTGGGAAAAGCTCACTGAGCCACTCTCCATCATTTATCACTGCTCCTGGCTAACCAGGGAGGTCCCAGAAGATTTGAGGTTGTCAAATGCAATTTCCATCTACAGAAGGATCAGAAGGAGGATCCAGGAAACTACAGGCCTGTCAGCCTAACCTCAGTGCCAGGCAAGGTTATGGAACAGCCCATTTTGGATGCAATCACTTGCAGGATAATCAGAGGATGAAGGCCAGACATCATGGCTTTAGGAAAAGCAGGTCCTGCCTCGATAGTCTTGTCTCCTTCTGTGACAGGCTGACCCACTTAGTGGATGANAGATTTGAGGTTGTCAAATGCAATTTCCATCTACAGAAGGATCAGAAGGAGGATCCAGGAAACTACAGGCCTGTCAGCCTAACCTCAGTGCCAGGCAAGGTTATGGAACAGCCCATTTTGGATGCAATCACTTGCAGGATAATCAGAGGATGAAGGCCAGACATCATGGCTTTAGGAAAAGCAGGTCCTGCCTCGATAGTCTTGTCTCCTTCTGTGACAGGCTGACCCACTTAGTGGATGAGGGAAAGGATATTGTTTACCTGGACTTTAGCAAAGCCCTTAACAGTGTCTTTCACAGCATTCTCCTGGAGAAACTGGCTGCTCATGGCCTGGATGGGTCCATGGTTCACTGGGTAAAAACTGTCTGGATGGTCAGGCCCAGAGTGGTGGTGAATGGAGATACATCTGGCTGGTGGCCAATCACAGTGGTGTTCCCCAGGCTCAGCGTTGGGCCAGGTCTGTTTAATATCTTTATCAACAGTTTGGATGAGGGGATCGAGTTGACCCTCAGTCAGTTTGCAGATGACACCAGGTTGGGTGGGAGTATTGATCTGTGGGAGGGCAGGAAGGCTTTGCAGAGGGATCTGGACAGGTTGGATTGATGGGCCAAGGGGACCTATATGAGGTTCAACAAGGCCAAGTGCCAAGTCCTGTACTTGGGTCACAACAACCCCCAGCAGCACTACAGGCTTGAGGCAGTGTCTGGAAAGATGACTATAGAAAAAAGATCCAGGGGTGCCGGTCAACAGTGGCTAAACGTGAGCCAGCATGTGCCCAGGTGGCCAAGAAGGCCAATGGCATCCTGGTATCAATGGTATCAAATACCTGGCCAATGGTATCAGAAAGAGTGTGGCCAGCAAGAGCTGAGGGACATAGTTTAGTGGTGGACTTGGCAGTGCTGGACTCTGCCAGGTCTTTTCCAATTTAAATGTTGCTATGATTCTAAAATATGTAAGAGGATACACATTTCACAGAAGTCAAACCACCTTAAAATCCTATGAAAATAATATGCTGCACTTCAAACACTCCTCTCCAGAGAGGGGGTTGTAAAAACAATAGTTGAAAGATGCATGATCATTTTGCCTAATGCGCTACTGGAAGATGTTCCAATACTCGTCTGACAGGCACAGGAAAAGAATGGAAAACAAAGTAGTTCAATTCAGGCCAGGTCAGGTGCTCTTACCAAAGATTCCCCATCTCTTTTCTCAAGAATCCAAGAGATTCTGTATGTGAACTACTGCTCAGAAGGGAGTATAACAATAACAATAACAAAAACCCACAGACACACTCTAGAACAGTATTAAAAATTAAAAGCCCTTAGTGAAATCCAGTAGCTGTTTGTATGTATGTATGCCCCCAGCTCACTGCAACACAATGCTTTTCTAAAACTTTGGGAAGATTTTAGAAGGAGGTAAATAAGTGGGTGCTCTCCATACATCACACACATTAAAAACAGGGTAAATAGGCCTGTCATCACAGGCTTGTCTGCTGCACATCAGTCCTGGGCAAGAACACAGAACATCTGTGATAGAGCTCAACAAATAAACAATTAATAGACATCAACAATGTGTAATGGCAAAACAATCTTATTAATTAATCCAGTCTCACCTTTCGATGAGTCTGGTTGAAAAAAGTAATGGGCTTGATGTAACAGGCTTCTGAAGAGCACCGGAGTTGAATTATTGAATAATAAACTTGACTGGTTTAAAATAAACATAGTACAGTGTAGATGAATTGGAGACCAATTGATACCTTTCCAAATTAAATACTAAATGGCAAATGTTCACTCGGCAACTGAACTTTCAGTCCCATATAGATGCTGGCTTACCAGTTGCTGTTTATTATTTTTATTGCTGGCATGGAAGAAAAAAGTTAAACTACTATTTAATAAGTTTGTGAAATTTTGGGAAGTGGTATAGAATAAAGAGGACAATAAAGCAAAACAATCCAGAGAGAAATTCAATAAACTGCGCAGAGCCAACAGTATTTCAGGATAGACATGTCCAAAGTCCCGAATGTAAGATTAAACAGTGGAGATCTTGTTTCTCAAACGTGAGAAAGGAGGCCAGAAGCAAACTGGAAAAAGTCTAGCAAGTTGTAGTGGTTTCTGTGGCTGGGCTTTGGTAGCAGGGCAGGGGCTACTGGGGTGGCTTCTCTTAGAAGCTACTAGACACTTCCCCTGTCCAGTGGAACCAATGCCAGCTGGTTCCAGGATGGATTTTCTGCCACTGGCCAAGGCCAAGCGAATCAGGAATAATAGTAATGCCTCTGTGATGACATATTTAAGAACAGAAGGTTGTGGTGCAGAAAGAATTCCGTCCAGGGAAGAGCATGTGAGAACATGGGAACAACAATGTAGACACCAAGGTCAGTGCAGAAGGAGGGAGAGGAATGCTCCAGGCAGTGGAGCTGTGGCTACTGCAGCCTGTGGTGCAGACCAGGGTGGAGCAGCTGTGCCCCTGCAGCCCATGGAGGAATGACCCACGGGACAGCAGAACTGCTTCCCGAGGGATGGACTCATGCTGAAGAGGTCCATCAAGGACTGTCTGCTGTGGGAGGGACCCCACGGGAGCAAGGGAAGGACTCCTCTCCCTGAGCAGCGGCAGAAACAACAACTGACCATAACCCCCATTCCCTGTCCCCCTGCCCCACTGGGGGGGAGGAGGGAGACCATGGAAAGAAGGAAGGTGGGAAGGTGTTTTTAAGATTGTTTTATTTCTCACTCTTTGGCTTTTATCCTGTTAGTAATAAATTTAAGTACTATCCCCACTTTGAGTCTGTTTTGCCCATGAAGTTAATCAGTAAGTGTCCTCTCCCAGCTTGGATCTCAACTCATGAATCCTTAGCTGGTTTTTTTCTCTCTCCTCTGTCCAGCTGCAGAGGGAGAGTGAGCAAGTGGCTTTAGTGGGTATCTGGCATCCAGCCAGGGTCAACCCACTACAGATAGAATCTAAGTGGTTTAATACAGATGTCTTCAGCAGCATAATGCATGTACTAGAGATGTAATATTAAGTAGAAGAAGAAATTATATAACATCCCAACCTGGCATTTGTGCAAATGTTGCTGATATTCAGAGCCTATTTCAGAGGCTGCAGGTTGTAAGGAACTAAAAAGAATTGAGGGAAAAGACACAAGAATGAATGAAGAATTGGGAAACTTCATTCTGGAGAAAGACATGCGAAGATTTACCTCTTTAATTTTACAAAGAAAAGACTGAGACATTTCTTAATCACAGATTATAAATATTTAAAGAGAGAAATAGAATTAGCTAATGAGATTTCTTCAGCCTTCAAAGATCTAACAATGGCCAATAGCTAGAAGTTAAACCTAGACATTCAAAACAGAAATAAATCTGGTTTCTTTGACAGTTTTGCAAGGTCTATGGGATATTTACAGTCACTGGGAATCTTCAAACCAACTTTTTAAAATTTTTTCTCCAGTTCAAACAGGAATTAATTTAGGGAGATATTATGGCCTCTTGGTCTCAGTAACCTATCAATTAAGTGACAGGGCTTCAAATGCTTCTGTGGGAGGCTATTTTGCAACCTAATAAATGTCATATTTGGGAAAAGTATTGTGGGATTCTGCATTTGTCTTTAATACACTACTAATGGACTACAGTGAGTAACTGATTCCCTTGTTTTCTCTTCTCATCAAAGCACAATTTAAATAATGAACTTTCAGCAGATAATAACACCTTTTCTAATACTTGTAAAGAATAATCAGAAAATTAATCAAGCAATTAATTCTTAGTTCTTAGTCATTCCTCCTACTCAAGACCCAAAACAATGTTCACTTAAGCACCGGAGTATGTGAGGAATGTTTCCTTCAAGCACTGGAGAAGGAGAAGGAAATTTGGCATTTGTGACCCTCAGACTGCCATATTTTGTGGTACAGATACCCAAACCAGAAGACTTCACAGAGAAAACTGAGATTTTGGCAGGGGCTGAAATAAATGTGTACCTATGGATACCACTCCTCTCTATCCTCATTTGCTTTTTGTCTGCGTCTTGTTACTTTACTCACTCATGCTTTAATTTGCCTCCTAATGTCAATCCGGGTATTCAGTGTCGAAGCACTGAGTGTGCTGACTTAAACCCACAAATCATAGAATGGTATGGGTTGGAAGGGACCTTAAAGATCATCTCGTTCCAGCCCCCCTACAAAGGTGAGGGACACCTTCCTCACTTCCAGGGATAGGGCATCCAAAACTTCTCTGAGCAACACATTCCAGTGTCCCACTACTCTCAAAGTAAAGAATTTTTTTTCTAATACCTAATCTAAAAAGCAATTCCTGAGGGGGTACCTGGAGTTGAACCAGGGACCTCTTGATCTGCAGTCAAATGCTCTACCACTGAGCTATACCCCCTGACTGAGCAACCCTCTAAATTAAACCCATTAAGACATTCACTGCCCCAGGGAATTCACAACATGGAATATAAACCAGTCTTGTCAAACTGGTTGCCTGTGAACTGAGTCCAGCACAGACCATCTCACTGTATTTCTTCCCGAGCCTTACGGGAGACACACGTAGTGGTGTAGGAGGAGGGGGCAGCACCGCAACATCTTATGGATTAATAATTTCTACTGAGCCTTATAGCTGGACAGGGCCAACCAATGCATTGTGAAATGGCAAAATTGCTCTGCATTTCCTATAACTCTCTCCCTGCACCTCTTTCCAGATATGGAAGGTGGTTACCTGTCCAGACGTGCACAATGAGACAAACTGCATTGGCCCATCCCTTTTCTTAGCCAGCACTTGTCCTTCTCCCCTCAGCAGGACAGCTGAACACCCACAAAGTCAAGAGGTAAAGATGACCCAGTGACTCCAGGGACTGAATCTCCATCTCAAAGCAATGGTGATATTCTCCAAAGGAGAGCCCTGAAATTCAGCTTTCCTTGAGTAAATCCCAGGCCTCTGGAAACAGGCTGGAAAACAGTAAATTTAGTAAGGAAGCAGACCCTACAGCTTCCTATTGCTTCACCATCCTTCCATCTGAAATATTTAGTCATATCTAGATACCTGCTAGAACCACAATGTATGTTCAAATACCAGGAAAATGAAACAATACATGTCAGCCAGGAAGCTGTGGTATGGAGAATACAGTGTGAATGAAGCTGGACAAATGTTAAATAAATAAGTAGGAGACGCTGAATCCTGGTGGAAAATTTGCTCTAAATGGTGAAACCTCGTGGACTGAGATTTTCAAGTGATGGACCTACAGATGGGTGCATTCACTAGGACTCTAGGTAAGACCTCCAAACTGAACTGTTTGACACCTTTTTCTGGGATTTTGATTCATCCAAAGGTTGCAAGGTCGAAAGGTATTAGTGTTAGTGCTTTGGAAAGCATGATTTCTCTCACAATGAGCACCATCCCAGCACTGAGCTTATATCATAGCCAATCCTCCTTCCACATCATTAATAAGGATCTTAAACAAAAACAATTTAACATTGTTCCCTACTGTTCCCCTGAGGTATCTCCCACCAAGTGTTGGCATTTATTCATCACTATGCGTTTTTGGTGCCTCCAGCCTGTTTTCAGTCTGGTTTATAATCTTCATCTCTAGTCAATCTAAATTAATTTTTCAGCTCAGTCTTTGTGAAATAATGTATTAATTGCCTCAGTACATGAGCAGACATCTTATTTACACAGATTAAATGACCACATTTTTTTCATCTATTTGGTCTGCAGTTGGATCAAACTAAGTGATTATATCTGGATTTGCTTCTTACAAATTTATGCATGTATCATTCATATTCCTTCTCAATGGTGAAGTTAAAATATGTAGAGAGTCTGCATTCTTCACTAAAGGGATCAAATTAATAACTAAAGTGTGCTTTGAGTCACACAGAAACCTCAATTAACTTTTCTTCACCAGGGAAGAGGTTTGCTTTAACTGCTTACATATTTACTTTGTTTAGTCTTTTCTTCATTATTCCGTTACAACAAAATTCACCCCTTCCTTTTTCCATCATTTACATTCTGTCTTGGCAACTGTCTTGAGGGTTAGTTAATATACATATGGCTCCATGTGAATGCATGGCACAGCAAATTATTCTTCTTTCCTTATTTAGACTCTTTTACTAGAGATGGAAGCCAAATTTATTGGATAGTTACTAGCTCTTTTAATGACTGCTGTTTATTTGTAAAGAGCAATACAACATATTTTCCTCTGCTCTCCATTTCTCAGAGATAACTATGTGAGCCTTGACTAATTGCAAGAAAACCAGCAGGCAGATCTGGTTTCCCAAGTTTCATTTCTAACATTTTCCTGTTTCCCATATCCCCGAAAGTCGCCTCACAGAGGTTGTATTCTGCCCCATTCCCAATGTATTCAGTTATTGTTAATGTCAGGAGATAGCACAGAGATTCAGTACATCCAGCAGTACTTCAAGTTCTCATTCTGTGGGGCTTCCTAATGCTGTCAGACAGTTTGAGGTCTAAACTGGGATGAAAGGAGACAAGGCGAGGTAAATATGTCACTTCCACTCACAGCGCTTGGTGAAAGCCAGCGAACCCACAGGAAGTGCAGAAAGGTATATTGGCATGTGAAAAAGTTAGTGCGTACTGACACCCTTGGCAAAGACCAGAAGCCTTTTTCCACCACATATATGGGGTCACCCCAGTAATAAGAACAGGATTCTGGATCAGTTTAATGTCTGAATCATCAACTTTTTGTGATTTAAGGGGTGGATCAGGGTCATGACGAAAGAAATCTTCATTTCTTTGTGTCATTCCACTAAACAGAAATAAGAATTTCCATCAGCAGATGTGAAATAGCTGTTTCAACAGAGTTTCTGAAGTTTAGACACACACACACACCCCGAAAAAACCAAACATCTAAGCAAGAAAATGATGTAAATTGGAGAAAATTAAGTGTCCTCTACAAGGGCCCTACCCTTTCAAAGCAAACAGACTTCTCCAAAGAGTGATGAAGAGACCAGCTTGTTCCAGCTGCCCTATGACTCAGACTGGCATGAGTGCTCCATCTGTCCAGAGCAGCTCTGGACAGCAAAGTAGGGAGAAAATAAAGGCCAGATACTGTCTTGGTTCAGAAGATGTGAAACTTTCAAGTAACTAAACACCAGGTTATTGAACATTTCTGGCTCCCTACTATATCCCACCAGTCCACATATCTACTGTACAAGTAGGCAAGTGAAACACAAGCTCAGATGTGATGATATCCATGTAACAGCCTACCACAAATACAATAGTCACAACTGTCTCTGTAATATTCCTATCTGAAAACATCATCACTTACTTGGGTTCTGAAAAGAGAATTGAACACAGCTGAATATACAGTGAAGACCTTCAAAATGGCGAGTCCTTTAGGGAGCTTCAGGCTTGGGCTGTGGATCCTATGAGAGGATCTCAGAGAGACTCCGTTGTGGAGTCCACCAGGGATTGTTTGATGAGATGAGAAAAGCAAGACAAAAAAGATCAAAATGGACTAAATAAGTCTCTTGATATCAGCATCTTTTGCTATCAGCATTGTGACACTGAATTACTTTCTTCTGCTGTCTTGCCTAAGACCTATTAAAATGAGAAACAGCACTTCTCAGACAATTTGTTAAAATCACTTCAGGTCTCTGAGTGACATTAATGATTAGTGACTGAGGGTGGAGTGCAGAGAGGTGAATGGCATGATGAGTTCTGATTACAGCATCCACCTTTCCGGAGAATTTCTCTCTGAGCACTTACATGAACTCTCAATACACCTCATCACATCCTACTCTTTATCTTATTTATCTTCATCATTCCTCTGCAAAGTATCCTCATATTTCATTTTTTAAATACAGAGCTGAAGCAGAGAGGGAACAGTTGACATTAATTGACTTGTCTAAGCTCTGCGCAAGCCTCCAACACTGGTGCAGGCAGAGACCTCCCTTGCACTTTTGGAGCTGCAGACAAATCTTCTGGGTGGTTAGCCCTTAAGGGTATGCTCAGAACTCTCCTGCTCCCTCCCCTCACAACACACTCTATGTCACCAGACATTGCAAAACTTTTCATGAGGTGGCAGAACAGTTAAGGGCACAAGTACTGGTGTCAGACCTTGTGAAGGTGCTTCAGGTTTGGTGTAGTGCTCTAGGAGCTGCCAGGTTTAGAGAGTCCAGAAGATTTTTGCAGAAGTATTCACAGAGACAGCCTGTCTCCACACGTCTATCAATAATGCTCAGGTGTCAACACTTTCAGGCTAGGATCTTAAGGTGCCCTCACCTGCTATAGGGTTGCTAATGGCCATTATCTGGTTCATAAATGGGGAAAGTCAGGCACACAACAATAAAACAATTCTTCTGTAGTAACTCACAGATCAGAGCTGGAATATTAAAAAAAAAAAAAAAAAAATTTAAATCCTGGCTCAAATATCCTGTATTATCTACAAAATGATTGAACTGCTCCTCTCAGAGTTCTCTCTTTCATTCCTTTTCCATCAGACCCTCCTTCCTCCCATTGCCAATCATGTCTCTCATTGCTATTGCCATTTCCCTTCCTGTAGCCTTTTCATTGTTCTTGTCCCAGGAATGATTCCTTCCTCACAGTTCTGCTGCTGTGCCTTAGGTCTTTCCCTAAATGTGATTGCGTCAGGCCATCTCCCTAGGACCAGAGCTGCTTCTCTGGAGGGGAACATACATCTGGTGGCTGGAAAGTAGCCCCCCAGCTCTGTCCCCCCCAGCTGTTCCCCCTAGCTATGCTTCAAGAGGATGATGAGTGGTGGTCTCAGAAGAGAGAAGTACGAAGCCTTGGCTGCCTGTTCAATACTTGGAAGCAGCCCCTAGTCACTGGAAAAGGGATCTGAAGGATCTGCTCCCCCTGGCCTCACCCAAATAATGTTTTATTCAGCATGAAGGAGATGTTGACAGAAGGATCTGTGTGTCCCCACAGATAAGAAATTCTTGACTGGTAGGGATGTGCTTCCACCAGTCACCTCCACTTCAGCAAGATGGTAGGCAACTATCTGAGGTTCCTTCTCACCCACAGCTAGAGGCTGACACACAGCACTCCAACCTGCTCATAAAAAGGGCTGTCAGGAAGAGAAGAGGAAGGGCACAGGCAGGACAGCCAGGTCCCCTGGGTTATGAGTAAGGAATCAGGGTGAGAAGTAGGTTTAATCATGGCGTTGCTGCTCTGATTTGAACACACGGGAGGCTAAAAGTGTCATTTTCATGTTAACTTATTTTTGAACTCAGGAAGAAGAGCTGGACTTGCTATTTGCGATCACATCACTGATCTGCTCCTTGTGTCTATTAGTCCACGACATCCTCTTCCAGTGCACCTCTCTCAGGATAGTCTTCATTAGCTTAGCCCAACTACAGTTTGCTATCAGAACACACAGTGGCCAAATAATGGGGACTAGTACGGCATGAAGCTGCAGGGAAATGGGTTTGAGCAGAGCACAGGTACTCTCCAAGCCTGCCTTCCCAATCATTGTGTCTCCAAGTGATGAAATGCAATGCTATTAAATATCATGACAGAAAGCACGAATATGTAAAACATAAGGGTGCCTCTTAAAAATAAATGTTGCTGCATGATCATTTTCCCAAGAGAAGGAAGTTTCCAGAGTGCTGGATCTCTGCGTGTGGTATCACATATTGCATGGTCTGTTCCATATAAGCTCTCAACATATGCTACGAATCTGCCTCTGCAGTACAAGTATTCAAAATCAGATGCTTATGCCTTCTTCTGATCTTTTGCAGTCACACGTACATACATTGGATTTTGCCACAGGCTATCCATCATTTCTCCCTTTCCAGCATCTGAAACACATGACCCGCAATTTGGTTTTATGTGTGTTTTACTGCAGTTTCCATATAATCACACAGGAAACTTTAATTCTCACCTTATGAGCCCAAGGCTGCAGTTCCAATTCTTGTCTCTCAGAAGTGTCATGACTGTATCTCTGATCACTGACAGCCTGTATTTCTCACAACCAAAAGAAAAATCAATTCCCATTGCAGACAAAGCTTTACCCTTCATGATCAGCTGCTCACCTGCATAATTTTCTACCTCCTACCCCAAAGTAACATCTGAAGCCATTAGGCATTGCACACTCTGCCTCCAAACTCTCCAGTTTTCATCTGTGGACTAACCACAGTGTCCTGCATTTTCCATCACCATAAGACAGATAGAATCACCCTGTAATGACCCACGGCACACCACAAGTTTGTGTTGCACTGGGACAGGATTGGGGAGGGATAAACGGACTCTCTGTGTCAAAAAGACCAACCTCCAATGCAGGTCATACAGAGATGAATTAGGTACAGATTTCCTGCAGGCATCCAGGGGAAGCTGCCTCATCCACTGCAGATCCATCATGTCTCAAGACTTGCCCCTCTTATTCCTCTTTCTCATCCCTTGCTACTCATTCACCAGGAATACACTATTATGCCCAGCCCCTTCCCCATCCCAGACTGTGAGTGGCAGACACAGCTGGTTGGCATCACCCACGTTCCTACTCCCTCTGTCTAAGGCCATAAAAAGGAAAAGAGGCTCTGGGTCACCCCAGCCCCTGGCTTACCCCAACCACCTACCAGCTGCACAAACCCTCCTGCCTCAAGGACTGCCATAATTTGGCACAGCATTTGCCAGAACAGTGCTGTCTGTACACACTCATGCTTAATACCTCACCAAGTGATCCTGATTCCAGTGGAGCTCACCCAACACCCTCTGACACCCTGTCACATGTGCCTCATCCTCTGCAATGGCACATTTCTGCTTATGGTCAGGGAATGTGACTCCTCCAAGAGGGCATATCCCAGGCAAAGGCAAATTTCTAGCACAGATATATCCTTGTTGGTTGGGTGAAAAAAGATGGAGGATTTTTTAGCTCTCTGGAGGGGGACTAACTAGGAAGCAGTGACAGGGAAATAGTCTGGTAAAAAACCTGCCCTGTGCATGGAGCAGATGGCACAGAGGCATTAGAGAAACCCTGTAAACAACCAGTTAAGCTTTAGCCACAAGCCCTTTCATCTGCTTTGAATATAGGCTATATCACCTTCCAGCTGGGGCTGGAAAACATCAGGTCTGCTCTGCCTACAGGGCTTTGTGAATCTGTATGTTCTGAACTCCGGCCAGGAGTAACTTTGATGCTGGAGGGATCAGTGCTGGGCCCTGTGCAGTGCATCCGTAAGGCAGTGACTTATCCATGGAGGAGGGAAGCTGGGTAAATTCCCTCCCACTCTAAACTGTTTCTTGGCTCTTTACATTAGTTATCAGCCCTTGGGAATATATTTTCCTCTCTCCCTACTTTTCTGTGGTCTGCATTATCATTTGTGAAATATTAACGTGTGCTATTTATCATGAGGTCTGCAACCCTTATCCACTCCAGGGAGTTTGCAACTAAGTCACAGCAATAAATATTCTGATATTCTATGTGCTTTATAACACTGAGAGGCACACAGCTGAAATTACTATCTTGGAGCCTTCAACCCTTAATCTCACAGTGAAACACTCGTCACTAAAGACAAGGAGGATGCACACACGAATGCAGGTTGTTTATACTCACAGCAGATTCAGACTCAGGCTCCAAGTCTGGTTACTAATAATGATGATTACTTCAGCTCCTCTAGTTTTATAACATGTTTGAAAGGCTCAGGGAAACCACATTATCTGCAACTCCCTTTCAACAGCACATTTGATTCATAAGAGCTGCTGGGCAAGCAAAGGAAAAAGGGTATGTTTGTGGATTGGAGATCAGTTATAATAATATCATGGTGACCAAAATGAGCACCATGGTCTGCAATTACTGCTGTTCCTCTATGTTTGTTGCAGAACAGAATAATCTGAGACCTGACTCAAAACCTGTTAACTCCGAAGAGATTTTGCAGCAGGACCTAGGACTCACCTGGACAAGGCATCCTCTCTACATCCTCTGTTACTGACCTGCTCTGCCCACCATGTTCAGGGAGTTTAGACTTTCTCCCTGCAATAGCTGTTGCCTATGAAGGGATTCAAACCCTGACTAGAAAGGTTTCTCAAATACGTCCATATTTCTGAGTCCCAAAGCCCCTTTCAGAGTCATTCTCTGTTAATGACTAGAAATGCTCCAGCTTCTCCTGGCTGCGGGATCTGATCCCAAGCACCTTCAAAGCAAATCAGAGTTCAGACGCAACTGGAAACATTTAATAAAGGGTTGGTGGGGTAATTAAAAAAATTAATTAAATGCCACTAGAATGTACATGTCCAAAGGAAACACTGGTCTGAGGAGTTTGTATTTTTCAAAGTTATCAAATTAGTCCAACTTGGTTTCCACTGCCAATTTAATTAATGGTGGATGTTGTCCAACAACTTCTTTTTCAACCTTCCAAATAGGCTGAGAAATCATGGACGAAGTCATTAGTATCAGAGAGGAGACAACCCCCTACCCTGAATGCACCAGACAGAAGTAAATGGATCAGCAGTGTCTTGGGTGTGGAGTGAACTGATATTAGCTGGTTTTGCTTTGTTTGGCAACAAAAACAAGAGGAAGAACTAGACAAAAATATTTGAGAACAACCCAAGACCAAAAAATGGGGCAAATTCCCCTGCAGTGTCAGGGTACAGCCCTCTCCTCTGTCCCTCTCTTGCTTTCCTACTATCAGGGCAGCCAAGTTTCAGGGTTCGCTGGCCATTCCCTGGCCAATGGCAGACTCACTCTCTACCACCCAGGAGCCAGACAGTCTCAATACTTCCCCTGTAACAGATTTTTTTGCAGTCCCATAGCCCTTTTTGGCAGAAAAGCTGTGCTGATCTGAAGCAAGGATGTTTCTGAGCATGCCAGCCTCATGAATGCCATATCCTGTTATCCCAGAAAGACTGAAGAATAAACAAAGAGGTACTGGAAGAACAATGATCAATAAAACTCCTTGATCTGAAGTTCAAATCCAGGGCACATCTATATTAATAAAATAAAGAGACCAAGCACTGCCTTGCAATTGCACACATGTTGTGACTAACAAAATATCCAGAGATATTTTGGCCAGTTCTCCACCCTGGCATGGCCCAGGGGACAGCACAGCCAGGGACTTTTCTCTGCAGCTACTTTGAGTATAGAGAGTTTCTCTATTCAAATGCAGGCCATGCCTTGCCACTTGCCCTTAGGCTTTGAGAATGTTTTCATTGCACAAGTGGAGCCCACAGGGACTCTCTCCAGAACACAGTTAAATGTCCAAACTGGCTGTCAAGCCAAAGGGATGCCTTCAGGTCATAGCTGCCTCCTCGAGGTATTTATACTCATCCCCTGCCTTCTGTGCTGCCTGAGAGGCACAAAGAGAGCAGAACATGCTGGGAGCTGCACACTGGAGGGATTCCCCCTGCCAAAGGGATTTCCTAGCAGTGGGCACTGAATTCACATCAGTAACTCCCAGGACACCTCTGTGGAGCAGGGACAGTGGAGTAGCCAAGCATGGCACGCTGCAACACATCCACTAGCAGATGGTTCTGGTGGGTTTGGAGCCAGCTGGAAAAGGCTCTAATTAGGCTGTGTAGGCTTTTGCCAAGATCAGGACTGGGTAGTCCCTGGAGAGCCTCCCAAACCACAGGGTCTAGTTGGAAGCTGCAGGCACTAAACCCTATGCTTTGCTGGAGAGGAGAGTTTCCCTGTGTTACTGGAGGTGTGCACTCTGGAGGGGCCCTTGTCCCTTCCTCAGGTAACACAGGTTGTCCAAGGAAGCAGCTCCTTGAAGGCTTGGCCATAGCAAGTACTCCAAATGAGGCAAGGCCTCCCGTGTTTGAACAGGGCTGCACACAGCATAGCTGGGCAGTCAGAAAGCAGGAGGGGTGTGGAGGTACTCACAGCTCTGCTGGTGTCACCCCAGCTGCTTCCATGGGGACAAACACCATACAGAGCTGATAGAACCAGACCTGTGGGAGCATTCTGCATTACTAGAGTGCATAAACATCACCAGCAGTTTTATTCTTGTGCTGGTTCAAAGCATTTCTGTCTGGAAATAATCATGTTTTCAATGTTGTAGACTCTAGCTCTAACACCAAGCCCTTACTTCTGAGATAGGTAAGTTTCCACTGAAATGAAAGATTAGGAAAGGTTTTCTTTTAACACTATCTGGCAAAAGGAAATGCCCTTAGAAAGGACATGAATTCCTCTGATGTCTCAAAATAGAGAAACACTTTTCTGTGTGTTAAGAAGGATAGCTCTGCCATGTCCATTTTTGGGATCTGTTGCGTTCAAAGATGGGTAAAAACAAGAAATAAATAGCAACACTAGCTTCTCTCTTGCATTCTTGCTGTTCTTCACAGAGACAGCTGCCAGAGCAAGAAAACTATATTAGGACCACTGTGTCCCTCAGACAAAGACAAACCCTTCCCAGGATTTTGTCCTTTCCAGAGCAACAAGAACCTGGGGAGTCAACATGTAAATGTCCACATGGGTATTCAGTGTGTGAGCTTCCATTATTGTCAGCACTGATCCAAGAATAATTCATCTGGTCAAATACCCATGATCTGGTTAAATATGACTGTCGAGTGCTTTTGAAAGGCCTTAGGCTGAAACATCAAAGGCAGATTGTGCAAATATTAGGCAGGATCTATAAATAAACCCAACTGTCTAAAATATCACTATGTGTGTATATATGGGCTACTGAGCTCTACATATCTAGTCAGTACAAAACCAAATTTCCTTGGCTACACCAAGAGCTGTGATAGCTCTGGACAGCTACATTCAGTACCTGAATCAAAACCTGAATCCCATCCTGTGTTCAAACCCACAGGAATCTAAGAAGTCTTCAGAAGAGACATTGTTTACCCAAAGCAGATATTATTGAGCTACATACCTAATTTTTTTACTTTTCTGGTAATAAGACATGAAACTGGCAAAGACTAATAAGTTTCATAAAAAGAAAAGATTTGAAACAATTTAGTAAATTTAGAATCAACAAGGTACTAGAATTCATTTAGACATCATGAGGTTTGAAGACTTAGGAACGTAACAACAAATAGTTATTCAAAATATGTAAATGTGTAGCAAACACACTCAAGGTAAGAACTATCTAACCTAACTTTATATGTCAACAACGCAGATATTCACACCTGGTCTAGTCACCATGAGTTTCTTTAAAAATGAGAGAGACAAACAAGCACTTGTAAGGTACTCAAGATATCTACTTGAAAATGAGATGAACTGCAACCTAGAAATACCTTTTTCTTTTCATATACTGACTACAAAGGGAGGCCAATGTATCTAGTCCATATGTAACTGATTATGCTGTAGACAGCTACATCTGGTCAGCATTAGAGAATGTTTAATAACATACCTATTTGCAAATGCATTCCTATTCAGATCAATACATCTGTGCACTCAGTACTCCATTCCTCTGCTCACACTCCAGCTTGCTAGTCCAAACCTTTAGTCTTGAACTTCAAAGTAGGTTGGACCCAGCTACACTGAGATCTACAACTTTCTCAGTAAGGTCCCTCAGGAAAACACAACTCACCAAGGCAGGACAAGATACCTGAGACACAGCTGGAGACATGCTGCTCCTTTCCAGGAAGTCTGCAGAGGAGCACTTACAGAGAAACAGAGAGGAGTCATTACAAGTCCCTTCACTCAGGAAAATATTTTTGCCCTAACCAAAATGTCAGTGCTAATGATGAAATACATTTCCATGAATAAAATCTGCTCAAGGCTTCGGGAAACAAATTCGCAAAGAGCGATCATGCCAAAAAGCAAAGCAGTTTGTATGAACCTGAAATCAAGAGCCTCACATGTGTAAAGAGGAGGTGAAGCTTTTTGCAGACTGGGAGAGGTAAATCCTTTTTTGCACCAGTCTAGCTTGAGAGGCCAAAAGCCTGGCTCAGCCATGAGTGTGTCGGCGTCCCAGGGTATGGGCGCAGTTTCTTGGCCAGCTGCAAAAGGAAGGTAAGTCAGTCAGCCATCCAGATCTATAAAGCAGCAGCTCACACAGTTATTAGAGGCCTGCCTCCCCATCTGGAAATTAAATGCAAACATATGCATATGCCTAAGTGTTGCTTAAGAGAAAATCACTACCCTGACAAGGCTGAAGGGGAACAGGAAGGAAAGAAAAGCAAAAAGTACAAACCAGTATCTGTGCCCTCCACATTTAATTTTCTTTACCGTCAGAGGCACCCTCATATTTAATTAAGACCAACTTAGAGGACAAAGAATGATGAGGTGAGGAATGAAAGAAAATCCATTTGTTTGTTAATACTGTAACTGGCTAAGAAATATCTGACAGAAAATTTACATTACATGCGTTCCAAGTCCAATTTACTAGGGGGTTCAATCCTCTCAAAAGAGAGCCACAACACAGCACCAACATCCTATATTTCATTCTTCACTGATACCCAAGGCATCTGCAGAACATTTTGATCATTTCTAATAGTACAGAGGAGAAAATTTGCCTTTTTTCCTTGTGGGAATCAGGTACAGCTTTTATGCAGCAGAAGTCAGAACCTTTGATCAATATACAGCACATTAAAAAATCTGTGTTACTATGTAATCCTGGGATAAACCCCAGATAATTTTTTTTCACTAAAAAAAAAAAATAGAGAGGAAAAGACTTCAATATTAGTTATTTTTCGTAGTAATAAGTATTACAACAATAAGAAGAAAATAATAAGAAAAAAGTAAGATAAACATGAGGCAGTCATTGAATTCATGACTGAGTGACAACAATGGATGTGTCAGGCAAGAGCTTAACATCTGATCTTTCCAAAGCTTCATGCCAATAAAGTTCAACAGCAACTGTAGGCACTGAAAGCAAGGACTCATCATGTCCGTGTGACCATGTCTGCACTGGATGCATAAACTTAGACCCACAGGAGGTGGTGAGGCTGCTGTTCTCTCCTGCCAAATGCTGAGCAAACAGCCCCAGGACATGGGGTCTAACCACACAAGGCAGGAGGAAGCCCAGTGACTGCCCAAAGAGCTAGTGATTAATCAGGGTTAAGCAGAAAGCCTCTTGGCCTTAGGCCACTGCCCCTCCACAGGGTTATGCCTGGCCAAAAATAAAGAGGCAATGCTTGCTGATAAGGAGAAGGGGGAGGAGATGTTTTAGGGGTTTGCCCTTTTGTAAGCTGGGGGTTTTTTTCTAATTTTTCATATACCCTTATAAAAAAGGAATGTCTTGTGCATTCCAAGAGGTATTTTTTAATTCTAAAGGAAATACTGCAAGAATTTCATCAAAGCTTGAGGCAAATATGTATGATCTGGGGACTAAATAGTCCAAGATGTCCCATCTACAGACTGGTCCTTGATACGCTATCCCCTGGTCTCTGCAAGCTATGAGCATCCAGGCTGGGGTAACTTTTGACCAGCTAGGGAACAAGTTTGCTGGACTCCAGATGGAGCTGCATACCAGCCTTCTTCCCCTCCCCTAGGCTTTGGCTTGGATGGAAATGGAGTGAAACCCATCAGACAAAGAGACCTCCAAGACTTTGCCCTCCTGCCTTTGCTCCTTCCCCTGAAGGCACTGACACCAAGGGTCCATCTTCCTGGATTAACCATCCTCTGGAGGCTTTGCAGGCAGCTGTGAGATGGCTTTCATAGATAAGAGATGGCCCAGGGTGGGCTCATGGGTTAGGAATTTAGTTAAATATCTTTGACAGGGATCTAGTAGGATTTGCTTTGTTGTTTATATTATGCAGTATCAGTAATCCTTAAGGCCCCAGGCCTCTGTATCAGTAAAGCTGGAAACACAACCAGCCAGCAAGGGGTGCTGATACTGTTCCCCATGATCCCATTTTCCCCATGCAGAAATGCTTCCCTACTCTGACATTAGAAATTGCTATATTCTTTGCCTCAGTTCATGTAGATGAGGGATAATAAGTGAAATACTGAGCAGCAGGATACTTGGGACTGAAACTCCATAGAGAGTCAGCTTTTCTTCACAAGTAGTGGTGCTGGTCCTGTTTGATGCTGAAGCAACAGTCATTGCTAATATATGGCAAAGAAATTGTAAGCCTCTGCTGGACCTCAGGGTGGGGGGGAATAATCACAAGCTTTTGCAGTGTTTGTTGAAAGATTCAGGTAACTTGTGGAAAAAAGACAATTGAGTGACTGGAGAGGTTGATTTATGAGGAAAGATTAAAGAAGTTGAAATGAATGGCTTAGCTAAACAGTGACTAAAACAGGACATGAAAAGTAGCCACTGTCAACAGTATTTGAAGTGACTGTCTAAAGGGGCATTAACTGTATGGGTGTGGATACTTTAAATAAATGGAGGTCACAAAAAGAAGGTAGGAAAAGTAAATGAAAACAAAAAAGAATGTTTAGGGTAGTTTTCTGAAGAACAAGACAGCAGGGGTGTAACTTCCATGGAAATCTACTTCTCACTGTAGGGGGAGGTGCCCCACAAAAGGTCATCTGCACTGAGCAGACATCAGCCAGAGAACTTTTGGGAAGTATCTACTCTTAAATGTCTCACTGGCATCCCCATCTCCAAGCAGCACAGTGCAGAGATAACCAGACATCAAGACTGTAAAAATCCATTCCAGGACCTCCACACAAACAGAAGAAAAAATATTCATGCCTTAGACCCCAGAGATCAAGCAGGAATGAAAAAAACATGTCCAAAGTTGGTGGGAAGAGAGGTTCTCTGGAATTCTATTATACCACTGAAGGATGAAATGGGGTAACCTGCAGAAGGTCGTGAGAAGACACTGAAATGCCAGCCTCTATGCCCTACCATTACTTGGTCTCTCCCAGACAATCCTTGAACTGGAACAAGAGAAATGTTTTTTAGTGACACATGACTAAAGAGACACAGGTTGGCCATCATTCATTCATCATTCATCTAAGGCACAGCATCCTTCTCCTATCTAGTCCATGCAGGACTAGTTGCTTGATCATGGAGAGCTACAGCTCAGGTTCAAGACAGGAATAACTTAGAAATTATCCTGCCACATCCTGTGCTTTCTTTTCTTTTCATATAAAAAAAGATTGGGCAGGAAAGACAGCATGGTGAAAATTCCACCTGGAGAACAAAGCATGGATCTACTCCTCTGACAAAGCCACCACAGAATATATGTTGATAAGACAGTTGATAGTTCTTAGTTTCACCTCCCATGTCAAGAACCTTGTGTAAATATTGTCTCCACACATAAAATGAGATTAACACTTTTTCCAAAGTTTGGCTGGCCCTGCCTCTGTAAGCACTAAATTACTCATAGCAGGAACCATTTCTTAGTAATCGAGTGCATTGCACAACCAGTCCTTGCTAAGGTAACACTCATAGAATCATTAGTGCACTTCCCAACAATTAAACACACAACTGATCATAGAATCATTTAAGTTATAAAGGGTACCAGGAAATGGCCCTGTCTTATTAAATTTTCAAAAAGGAAAGGTAAATATATATATACACGTATGTTATCCATGCAAATATATCTTAATTGGTCATGGTGTCAAACGCTCCCTTTAAATTTAATTTAATGAGTGTTTCACTGAGCTGTCAGCAATCTCCAGTAGCCTCCAGGCACTAATGAGTTAGCATCAAGGTGTCAATGCTTCTGGCATTAACCTCAATTAGGAGGAGTTAGAGTGATCACTGAATGAAGGGTCAGTCATTCATTGCTGAGATATTCCTCTGGCTGTAGCCTGCAGTCTCCAGCGTGAAAGGGGCTGGCAGACTGGCTGCCTATCACCTCCCCAGTAAAGAGGACTCATACCTGGCAACATTACTGTTAATTACTATATTTGAAACCTGTACAGGTCTTGACAGGCATGGAGAATCAGCAGTAAACCTATTTATGAGGCTATTTAATGAGATTCCCAGATAAAAAAGTAACCTGTGGTAATAAAATTATAAATACCACTTACTCATGGTCAGAATTTTTAAAAGACCATCATTAATGGTTTCAATATGTCAAAGAATAGAAAGTCTGTACATCAGGGTTAAACTTACAGAAAAAAAAATCACCACACAGATAACCCATGCAAATTTCATTCTGCTCCACTTAACCCTCTCCAGACTTCCTGAAAAATTTCCTTGAGTTATATGGCATTCAGTTGTCTTCTTGCACAATCGTTCTCAGGTCGACCTGCTTTTCTGGGGTGAAATCATGGATTTCAAGTGCTTTCAAGGCTGTACCCTCCCTATTCAAGTGTGGAAGTCTCAGGACAGCCAGGCAGAGCCCTCCGGTTCCACCCCAGGCCTGAAATCCCTTCTCTAGATGACAGATTGCTGTTCAGCCTCAAGGACGTGTGCATATTTATGCCAGAGGAAATCCTTCAATGAGCAAATCTGTTTAGAAACCTCAAAGGTTTGTCAGCTACCATAAAATCTCAGTTATATTACAGTTTAGTGTTACAGTTATTACAGTAGAAACTCTGGGTCCATCCCAAATCATTTCTTAAATTTCTAAATCCATATAACATATGGAAATTACCAGAATGCAAAATAGAAGTCCCACCTGCCTCCTTCCCATCCTTGCCCTCACTCACTCCACCATGACAGACTGACCACACTTCCCTTCAGTGCTTCACCTGTAACTTTTAGACCATAGTCCTTACCAGCTAAAACAAAAAAAAAAAACCAGACCAAAACAAAAAGAAAGATCTAGGTAAAAGGAATAAACACCTCAAGTGCACACACCCTGTGGACAGCAGTGGTCAGGAGTTGCACAGTACTTTAGCTAACTCTTGATGGGACTTTTTTCCACAACAGGAGCTCTGTATGCCTCCCAGAGGTGGAGGACCACAGCAACAGACTAGCAAATCTTGCCTAATTGTAAGGCTGCACTTGTCTTACAGCTAACTCTGCTTAGGATCATCATAAAAGCTGTCTTTTGAACTCCCTCTCTGCTCCCTCCAGCCCCATCTTCCTTCCTCCCCATCCCCAAGGCAATGATTTTTATCTCCAGGTCTCCATTTCTTCTTTTCAAGAATCAAAAGGCTTTCAAGCCTTTCCCTTGAGGTGATAGCATTACCTGCTCCTCCTCCACCTGAGATGCAGAAGCTCTAGTTCCCTCAGAATATTTATCTATCTTAATCTGTGTCAGACACAGGCTCATTCTGCCCTGGTAATGAAGAGTTGCTGTGTCTGGGTCAGCCAGGCCAAACATGTTCAGACTTTCCTGGATGGGTGATTCAGATCAAGCCACAGCGAGTTGTACAGCAAGCAAAGACCAACAGGAGCAGCACAATGACAGCTTTCAATTATATAATTTACCAAGCTTCATCTTAAAATTAATGAGGCTGTTTGTGCCATGTCAGGTTTCACATTCTTATGCAATCACTAATGTTAAACATAAAAAGCTCTTTGTCCCTGTAGCATATTCCTCCTTGGTGTAGGATGGCACAGCTGCTATAGTCTGTTATTAGCAGGTACTTCCAAGCCCACAGTAAAGCGTGTGCCCCACTCGCTTTAGCACTGGTCAGCAAAAGAGATGGCATCTTGCCTTTACCCTCAGGTAATCCATGATCTCCAACAGATCTGTGCCATGACTCCAAATTATGAGAGTCTTGCTGACTGAGGGGTTTCCTCTTTGTTTCTCTCTAAGATTCAGGAAACTGCATCCACAGAAATTGTTAAGACAACACCCCTGAAGATGACAACTTTGAGCTATGCGGTCACCCGTCACAGTGCAGTCATTAGTTACACTGCCACTGCTTATTTAACAGGTTCTGTGAAGTGTGATGAATTCTGAAAGTGAGGTCTAAGTTTCTGAGAGGAGAAACAAGCTCCTTGTTTTTCCTTTACCTGAATGGAAATGTGAAGAAATCTGGAAGGAGGTTCAACAGGTCCATTTGCTTGCAGAAACTGGCAACAGATGTTACATCACCAATGCATCTACTCTACCCACTCTCCCGTATCACCAGCCACAGTCTCTGACAGTTTACAACAAATCTGGCCTGAAGTCCAAAAGAAGAACAACCTGAAAATCAATTGAAGAAGTCAACAAATCTGTTGATCCCATCCTAGCTCCTGGAAACATTTAGGGAATTTATGAAGAGGAAATGTAGAAAGTGGACCTCAGTCCCATGCAAAATGAATTAACAGGAAAATCCCTCTCTACACCCAAGTGTAGAGACTGATATAACCTTGAGCTGAGGTGCAAGACCCCGAGCTGCTATTTGAGGACTTTTTCAACACTAACACCCCTGGCTACTGTTAATTTCTCAAGAGCTAAAATAAGCATCATGTTCCTCTCTTACTTGGATAAATGTATAACAATTGGAGATCTGTCAGACAGTGGGAGCGGAAATTAATAAATGTAAGGAGAAAACACTGGTATTATCATCATGTGATAATGATAAATTTGACCAAAAGAAGCATTTGCACAAGAACATGGAGGTTGAAAGCCATCTAACCAGTTCATAGGATCATGGAATCAGAGAATGGGTTGGACAAGAAGGGACTTTAAAGATCATCTAGACCAGGTTGCTCAAAGCCCCATCCAACTTGGCCTTGATAGGATGGTATAGATCTAGATATATTTGCATTGTAAATAATGTTATCTACATGTAGATAACAGTATGTCAGCTAAGCACCAGAAGCTCCATTTATAGTCAGTACAGGACAACTGTCACTTCAAATATGCGGTTCATCTCTTTCAGGCACTTACTTTAGGATGAGATGACTTGTGCCTCAAAAGCAGCTGCTTCTCTCCATTACCTGTAAAAAGTATTTTTCTCAGATGGGAATGTCTACACTATAAATCTCTGTGGCTTATGTGTCTACACTTGGTCAGATGAATCCCACTTCATGAATTTTTCATGATTTGTAGTCATTACATGAGGACTGGATAGCTTTTTAAAAACACTCTATAGTTAAGGAGAAGCATAGGCTTGATACAAAAATTATGGATAAACTTCACTTATCTTAGGAAGATAAGATAAAGGATTTGAACAGATGTCCTAAACCATCTCTGAACACAGTGTCTTGGCAATGAAAGTAGCCACATAATGGAATTATATCATACTATTATTCTGTAGTTTATTTATTTGGTGGGTCAGACCTATGTGGCTCTGAATTTCAAATCTACGTTTGTGAGTTCTGCTTTACAGCATGATACAAGAAGCCCAGTTAAACAAAGACTATAAAATATTATACATTCAGTGTAACATCCCTAGAGCTAGACTTCCTAAAATGTTTACCTGTTTGTAAATTTTATTTCAAGTTTTGAAGAAGGAAAGTTTGCATTAAACATTCTGTGTCTCTCTTTCTCTAGTAAGGCCCTGTCTGCATTCTCTATTTCAAAGGGATGTAAAAGGCTTTTGGTTTTTATTAGAAGTTTGGAATTGCTCCTTTCCTACTTCTTTTCAGCTCTTGGAATTGCTTTTTATAGCAACAGAAAGTGGTTTTGCAGTGATAAAAATACATTTCCTACATTCATGAATTCATACATTTTAAGAGCAGAAGGAACAATTACATTCATCCAGCCTGAGGCATTGATAGATTTACTGCACAGGAGTTAATGGACCAGAGCACAGTCCCTTTGAGATGACAGGAGAGAATTTGTGCAGCTTTTTAGCCTCCCTCCTCATCACCACCATGAGGGCAACCACGTCAGAGCTCTCTTGTCTAACACAGACCCTGCCTCTGATCCAGCTTGAGAGAACATTTATTTAAACACAACATTTTGGAGAAAGACAGACTGACTTCCCAAGTACCAGCAAAAGCAAAAGTCAGCACACACTCACAGCCCGAGAGCACCTCTACCACCTCTCCCCGGCCTTCTTTGGTCTCCCAGCAGTACCAGACACCCCAAAACAGTAGCTGCTGTTCCTGTGCTCAGGTTTTGTTCTCTACCTATGCAGTTCTCTCACTGGGATGTGAAGCGCTTGGCCCCTGGGACTCAGCTTATTGCCTCATAAAGCAGGATGGCAGGATTATTAATGTGGCAGAACTGCAGGATTTTCCAAGCAATTTATGAGTTACCATGGCAGTTCATTAGCTCTCAGCCCAATGAGCCCTTTCTGGCGAGCATGAATCACGCAGGAGGCACGTACACATGAGAATGTACCACAGATATTCACATCAAAAACACATCCACGGCCATTTTTCCTCCATTTTGTCCAGCATATATATAACAATGGCACTAAAAAGTCACCAGTTATCAGGACCTCTATCCAACCCACTGAAATATGTCTAGACACAAAGAAATTCACAATCCCCATCCTTTTCTTTTACTCTCTTGAAGCCATTTCTGAACAATGTCTATACTTAAAGAACAGCAGGTCCTTATCAGAGGGTTTACATCTGCAGCCTCCACAGACTGCACAGGGTCTGAGAGTGGAGACAGTAGGCACTCTGAACTGCTCCTCTAACTTTCAGTGCTAAAAATAAGGTTTCACTTTACACACAGACAAGCCCCTCATCCCCACTCAAAGAAAGATTTGAGAAAATATTTAACTTTCGTGGTAATTATCCATAGGTCTTAAAATAAAGCATTTCAATGCTTCCTTGAGTCCAAGTGGCACTACATGTGTGAAAAAATTCTAAAGGTTTTAATGCAGTGCTGAGTTAGGACTTCAGCATATGCCAAAAAAACAAGTCTAGCAAACTAGAGAGGAAGGAGATATAGAGAATTAAAGGGATCCTTTGAAGTTAATAAGTGGACAATTAAGAAAAAGGAAAAGGTCAAGAGCATAGTAACTCTTATCAGTAAGCGCAAAACCACTAGCAGGTTACTCTCAGATCCTACAAATACAATGTTTTAATACCAAAGAAAGACAGAGAGACAGGAAGACGGTTGATAGAACAGAAAGCAAGGAAAGCAAGAAAGCAAGCAAGAAAACAAGAAAGCAAGAAACAAAGCAAGAAACAAAGAAAAACAAAGAAGGAAAGAAAATCTATTTAGTCTTTATTGCACTATTTTTCTCAGTTGAATTAATACTTTTTTAATTTTCTTTAACCCTCTAAGATTTTCATGGTACTTTAAAGAAAAAGCAGAGCTTACATTCTTATATTTGCCTCTAGTTACAGCTGCTACACTCAGAGATCGACCTTACAATGCCTTATGTGCTTCCCAGAATTAACTTGCCTTTTCACTTTGAAAAAATAATTAATATTATTTATTAGTGCAGTAATGGAACCCACATACTGGAAACTCCCACCTTCCACACCATCCCATTAGCTAAATCTAGCTTTGGGCAAAAATTTTGTATTTCAGCTCCTGCCAAGGTTAAAATTTGGAATGTTTTCATGTTGGAAGATTTTTCATCTCTTTCCTTGGCTGAACTAATGGGACCCTGGTGCTCATGGGAGATCACTGTCACACCAAACTGCCAGTTACTTGTTTGTTTCAATCACACCAGTCACACATGGTAACTGGTGGCATTTCCCTGTCAGCTAAGTGATGCCAGCTGAGGCAACTCAGGGACTGAGCCCAAGATGCAAAGGGATATAATATCATATGGAGAACTGCTGCCTTCAGACATTCCCACTGGCTGGAGTAATTACAACAAATATTTTAAAAATTATAGATCTGGACAACAAGTTAGATGACAGCTTTATTTAAGGCCAAATTCATCAACAAAATTGTGTATGTGTGTCAGGCATTCTCATGTCCAATAAAAGGTGGAGGCTAGAGGAATAAACCTCCAAGAAATATAGATATGGCTTAAAGAAAGAAAAGCTTTTGCCTCATCCATTGACCTCTTGGAGATCTGGAATAGGGCTCAGATTGTGCTGTCAAGTTAGAGGAGAACAGTCTGGACTTGCTGACCTGAGAGACCCTTGCAGATGTTCTCCTGCCAGGACTGGGAGATAAGTCACCTCACCGGCTCTTCCCTAGGCTTTCCACACAGCCAACACCAGCATTAATCCTGTCACATGGTCAACCTCAGCAAAAGGGCCATGATTTCTGCTAACAACACGAGTTTTCAGTTAATATTATTTTTTGTCACCTCATAAGTTACTCCCTCAGCAGATTTTTTTTTCAAGAGTTGCTGTTGGAAGAAGACATATTAGTCTCGTTACAGCACTCCCCACGCTTTAGCAACAAGAGCAGAGTCCAGATGTCCTGTCCCCATACTATAGTTTCTCACAGGGAATATGTCTATGTCCCACCCACACTGCCATGCCCCTCACTATGCTTGCTCTCACCACCTCTTCTGAAGTAGCACAGTGGGTCAGTAACACTGGACAAGGTCACATCACAGTTTTTCTCACAGGTAAGACCAGTGACATGGTCCAAACTGCTGAACAATGGCAGGACATTTCTACCACAGTCTGGCAGTCAGGGAGTGACAGAGAGGGGCAGACTGACTGCACTGCCTGATCTCAGGGAGTGATGAGGTCACCTGCTTGAAGCAACAGTGAGAAGGGTTGAAGAAGGTGAGAAAAATCCATTTTTACACCCATCACATTTCCCAAGCTATGCCAGGGTCATTCTGCATTTTTCACTGCTCTCCAAGGAACAGCACCAACGCCACATCCTTCATTCCAGGGGCTGCATGTGTCCAACTGCAAGTGGTGAGGAACAGGGATATGTATCTAGACACAGGCCACAGGGAAGTGCAGTCACGTTCGTTCATCAAAGCCTGTCCCTTTTCACTCCCGCAGTAGGAGTGCATCATACCAGGAGCAATAATGTGTGAAGCTTTTTGGAAACCTGAAACAAAAAGATAATCAAACAGGAGGTTTTCTACACTGCTATCATGCTCTAAACCATAAGAATATCAAACTGCTTGGTTTTATAATTTCTTCTAAAAGAATGCCAGGACTTAGTTCTGTACGACACGAGCACACAGGACTGGAATTTGATTTCTCATTTATTTGGTTTTCATATTCTGAAGGATTTTGCTGTTTTAGGCGAGAAATATGGGTCTGTTGATCACAAAATCCAGCTCATAGACATGTCTGAGATCATGGTTTTGAAAAGGAGCCATGGCCACCTTCAAAGGATGAGGCAGATTTCACCCACGGAAAAGCAAAACATGCCATTTTGTGCTCTCAAGCATGACTCATTTCCTGATGCAGTTAGGCTAGGACTAGGAAAGCTAAGGTCAGATTAAGAGATCATTAATGTCTTTTCTAGTGGACTTTGAGACCAGGACCACAAAGCCAGAATAAGGCTGTTGAGGCCTTTGAAGAAGAAATCCTCTTGGAAATACATCATGGGGTTCTGTTTGTTTTCCCTGGATTTTTGAAGGATGGAGCTCCTGTTTTGCTGCATTGCCTTCATTTCTGTCAAATCCCCCTGAGGATAAGCTTCTCTCCAGTCTCTTTATGAGAAAAGTGATATAAAAACCTCACCTTCCTGACTAGAAAACTCACAAGGCTCTGCGTGGACAGCCTTGCTACTTCTTGCTACATCATTTCAGACAAAACCCAATCTTCCTGCCTCTCCTGCCAAACGAAAGAACAGCCAGACAAACTCAGAGCCTCCTTGCTTCTGCATTGAATCTCTGCTCTTCGAGGTTCTGTACACCCACCATCTCAATGGCATCAGACTCAGCTTCCTGCAGTTACACACAGGGAGTGACCCACAGAGCTGTTGTCTGAGGACACAAAATTCCTCCTCTACCACAGGCTCCGCCATCTCTCACCACATTCAAAGTAGCACCAGAATTTCCTCTTCCAAGTCAATGCAGAAAGGAACAGAGAGAGAGAAACAGAGCTGATCCTAGCAACGACTCTGTGAGCAAAACACTGAAGAAAATATTTTCAAATGTGTCAGATACAAATAACCAAAATATCATCACACAGTAGGAAAACAGACTCGATGTTGTTTTTATACCACAGGGCTCAGGTGGGAACAATTTATCCTGTGTTGCAAAATAAGATGACTAGTCAGGTAGTGCTCAACACTATGACTTAAATTCTGAACTTACAGCTCCAACTGTTTATTTATTTTTTTTTTTAATAACAGTATTTTGTTAGGAAAAAATGTTGCAATTTTCACTTGAAGATTTTGGGAGTGACTTTCTACTAACACAGTGGATGAGTATGGATTGGTAATCGTCTGATTCTAGGGTACAAAATGAAATACAGAACAAAGTAATAAGGATCCTACTGATAACCACGACTTTGTTGCAGAGTGTAAACATCCACTGGGTGGATTGATTCCACCACCACACTTTCCTGCCGTGACAAAACAGCTGAATGTGTTCATAAAATATCTTTTTCACCTTTTTCACTTTTTCTATCAAGCCAATAAGTACAAAAAGTGACAGAATTAAACCACTCCAGTGATCCACAGAACTTTCCCCTGTTGACTAAACAGGGATCACCATGATCCAACTGGAAGATCAACAACTTTTGGTGTGTGACAATGTCTTGTTGTTCTCCACATACCACTGTTCATCAAACACACACCCCCATGAGATTTAAAGTAAGAGAATTTTGTGACATACCACAGGTGTAGATGACATTAAGATGTTTTTGGATGCCAGGGTAACAAGGATCTCCAAATTCATAGGTGCTGGCATATATACTGCAGCTTCTTTTCCCATGACAGCGCTTGATCATGAGCTGGAGAGCAGTAGCTGATTGACACTCTAAAAGGGAAAAACAATACATCTTTGTGAATATTTGTCCATTCACAACAGAAATTGCCTAGAAATAAGTTACCAGATACAGACTGTGAGAGCACATACATATGAGATTTCCATATTTAAAAGTCTTTGTGTTTACATGGGAAGGTGTATTTGACTCTAACGCACCACTAATAAATTGTAAATTGATGAAAGGAAATTACCAAAAAGAACATTGAAGAATTGGAAACCCCTATACATCTGTAGAAAGAAGGCTGCAAATAAAAGATGGCTTGTTTTCACAGGGAAAAGTCTATCTGTAATAAAAATAATTCCTTCTCACCATTCTATAAAGGTCTGAAAGGACTCTAAGACTTTCTCTGCTATCTTCATTTTAATAGAGGGAGAGAAACAGAACCGCACAGAAAAGTAAAACTACTAACAAGAGCAAATCAGTGCAGAGCATGGGAAAAGGTCTCAGATCTTTGGAGTCTTACTCCAATGTATTTATCCAAAAAACACTACAAGCTTCCTCATGCACTAAAAGACTGTCACAGCAACAGAATATATGTTAATATTTTAGTAAGTTAATACAGTTATAATATTCATATGGAATCCATGCAGGTAATTTAGCTGTCGGATAATGCCATGGATCACAGTAACAAGAAAAGTTGTTAAGAAATTCCCATCTCATTGGTATAAGGGAGTTGGACATCAGGGTCTTGTTGGGGAAGGGTAAAACTCTGATCTGATTTGGGTGTATTGATTTTATTCAGGTTTTTCTTGTGTGGTGGGTGGACCCTGGCTGGACACCACGTGCCCCCCGACCAGAGCCCACCCCCCACACAAGCAAAACCCTTCACTCCTGACTTTCTCTGCCTCTTTCCCTCCTGCGGCACAGGGGGACAGGGAATGGGGGCTGCATTCAGTCCATCACATGCCTCAGCCAATCCTTTCCCTCTGGGGGGAGGAATCCCCACGTTCTTTCCCTGCTCCACTGTGGGAACAGGCTGCTCTAACTTGGGTTCCCCCCAGGGTCACAGGTCCAGCCTGGAAACCTGCTCCAACACAGCCTTCCCACAGGGTCACAAGGTCTTTAGGGTATCCCCCTGGTCTGATGTGGGTTCCTCCATGGAATGCAGGTGGATCTCCACTCCCCCATGGACCCCCATGGGCTGAAGGGGCACAGCTGTCCTCACCATGGTCTGCATGGGGAATCTCAGGCTGCAGGGGAATCTCAACTCCTGTGACTGGGAAGGAGGAGCAGCTGCTGCCCCTACTCTTCACTGACCTGGGTGTCTGCAGGGCTGTTGCTTTCTCATATTTTCACTTCTCTCTTTCCTGGCTGCAACTGCTGTTGCACAGTAACCTCTTTCCTCTTCTTAAATGCATTATCCCAGAGGCACTCCCACCATCTCTGATGGGCTCAGCCTTGGCCAGTGGTGGTTCCTCTTGGAGCCGCCTGGCATTGGCTCTGTCAGACATGGGGGAAGCTTCTGGCATCTTCTCACAGAAGCTACCCCTGTAGTCCCCTGCTACCAAAACGTGACCATGCAAACCCAATCCAGCTTGTTTCATTTTGAGGGGAAGAGATGAGGAGAGTTTGTGTAGGCTTTTTTAGCCTTTGTAACACCCACATGAGCTGTCTGGCCCCAGCTGCAGACAGATGTGATCGGTGTCCCTGTCTGCCCTTAGAAGATTCTGTGTTTCTAAATCTAATGAGAGTTACTGTACGGTAGAATAATTATCATCTTATCATCTATGATGTAATTAGAAATATTGTTTTAAGCGCATTTATTCCATGCAAGTAAAAACTTTTCTTGTATCGTGAATTTAGAATATGGAAAGACTCAAAAGTAAGTATTTTCTCAAGTACTATTTTCTTATCAGATGGTTTTACCTGTTTTCTCAGATAGGGTGAAAACAATTTGTAGAGACAAGCTTTTAGGTGCAAGACTGATAGTTTGCTTTTCACCGTCCAACCAGGACCAAGCTTAGGGGGAAGCTGACAAGGAGACATTTCTTCAACATCAGCTTGTTGCTAGAAGCAACAGGACAGGTGCAGAGAAAGGAATACAAAGCCCTTTAGGTCACTAATTAGGAAACAGGGAAAGGGAAAATGAGCCCCGAAAGGCATTGAGTGCTAGAACAAGCACAAGGACAAAAGTCATGAGAGACACAGGAAAGCCACAGAAAACCAAGCCCAGAGGACAACATGTCTTTTTTCTCAAATCAAAGGCAGCATGCTGCAAATGACAAAAGAACAAGGCTCCATGTGAACATTTTCATACTGAACCACCCAAATCTCCTTAGGGGATTTCTGATCCAATGAATGTCAGAGGTTCCAATGGAAACATCTGGCATACAGCAATCCTGATTCATTGTCTTTTTGCAAATGTCCAGTTAGAGAAACTCATCAAATGTAAGCACTGCAGAGGATTTCATGGAGGGTGCCTATTCTTTTTACTTCTTATTGTTCCCATACAAAACAGAGAACACCCCACAGCTGTGGGGTGCTTGGGGCCTTGCCCCCCGGCACAGGAGCTTTACCTGTTTTTTTCCTCTGAGGGGCACAACAAGGCTTTTGCATATGTCATCCCCAGAGATGGTCAACCTTTGGGACGTTCCTCACGTGTGAATGTGCAGTAACTACAGACTCTGCTCTGCACCATAACAAACTGGATTGACTCTTCAGATGTCAAAGCTGTAGATTCAGCTCACTGAAAACACTTCTAAGAGTTTTATTTGTCACATACCCTCACAGTATCATTGACAGCTTTTCTAGCTATCAGTAGTCATGTCCTGGCATTGATGACCTCCTTCCTCCCATGCAGTTCTGAGCAGTACATGATCTCCATTCATGTGAACTTAGCAGCAGCATCTGCATTAGGAAACCAAACAGGGCTTAAATCTGGACACACTGTTGTCCTCCTTGTTTTGGTGCTGGCCTGTTCCACAGAATGATTTTGCCAACAAGCACTACCCTGAACAGGTAAGACAGTCTGAGATATGATAGGGCTAGTCCCAAATATCAATTTACAGAAGGCCCCCACAGTATTTTGGATGGAAAGCATGGACCCAAGGTCAGCCAGCCACAGGACCAGACAGCAGCAGGCTCTTTTCACTGTATCCAGTACAGAGCAGCTGATGTATTCATGGCAGGTGAGCACAATCCTGATGCCACCTTTGTCAGGCTGCAATTTTTCAGCCCAAGAGAGGCCCATGATATCCACTGAAAACAACATGCCATATTGCCTACAGGCAGCTGGGACCCTGCTCTAGTCCCCTCATCAGCCCCTCAAATAATGTAACTTAAGCTGTAAGAGCCTCTGCCATATAGCCCTAGACACCCAGCCCCTTCTAGGTAGCTCCATCATCCAGAGCAGGTCCTAACACTGCAATCCTCACTGGTATTTTATCAGCACCCAGGTCCAGTCCACACTGTTTTGGTACATGTTCACTGGTAAATAAAACTTGTGCTGGACCATCTCTGGCCCTGAGGCAAACTGTGGTGGAACAGCCCATAGCCATTGCTATTAAACACTCTTACCCTCCAAAACAGAGTGATGGTACTCAGTCTCTCTTCTACAACCAACCTCAAAACATCTCTGGAAGCGTTCAAAGCCAGGTTAGACAGGGCTTTGAGTGATTTGGTCTTAGTGCAAGATGTACCATGAGCAGGGGCATTGGAACAAGATTGTCTTTAAGGTCCTTCCAGCCCAAACCATTCTTGGATTCTATGATCCTTTGGACTGACAAGGAGTGTGTTAGCTGGACTAAGGCAACAAGCTATGTCATGGGTCATGCTTCAGTTTCTCAGTACAGAAGATCTATTTCCAGTACCTGTGCCCAGGCCTGGTACTGCTGGTTTACCAGAATATATGTAACCCTACATACTCAACTTGTTTGGGCACAGACCAAGCCTCTATACTCACAAATGTCAGTAGTGAAGTCCTCAAATCTCAATTGCCAGGCTGCTCCAGCTCAACCTGCAGCAGCCAAAATGACCAGTAAAACAGAAGAGACTGTCTATGCTTCAGTTACATATGGGGATGAAAGCTTCTGGCATAGAAAACATTTCCAAGAAGAGCTTTCTGCAGAGCTGCCCATGCAGCAGTAGAAAACAGTCATAAGGTGCAATCCTGAGCTTTCTCTTTTGGAGACTGAAAAATGCCAGGTCCCTCAGCATTCCCACAGATACTGCGTGCTCCAGCCCCCTCACCAGCATGGTGGCCCTCGGTGGCTGGACTTGCTCTTTACCTGGAGAGGTATCACTTTACCTGGAGAACCCTGAACTGGACACTTTGGTATTTCAGTTATACTCTAACAACTGTACTGCCCAGTTTGGTACTACGTACAAACTCTGCCCCATTATCCAGGTCATCACTGAAGATTTTAAGCAGTATTGGTCTCTGACTGCTTTTCAGTGGCTGCCAGCTTGACTTCAATATAGCATGGTGGAGATTTCTTGTAGTACTCCNAACTGTACTGCCCAATTTGGTACCACGTGCAAACTCTGCCCCATTATCCAGGTCATCACTGAAGATTTTAAGCAATATTGGTCTCTTTTCAGTGGCTGCCAGCTTGACTTCATTATAGCATGGTGGAGATTTCTTGTAGTACTCCATTTCCTTGGCTCTTGCAGCAAACAGCCACAATTTAGGTAAGTCTTACTCTTTTCACTGACATCCAAAACCTAATGAGCACCAAAATGTGGTGGATACAGGAGTGGCAGAATGTTTTCTGAAGGTGTTAGAAGATCCAGCTAAACTCTACTGACAACAGAAGGCGTTTACCATTTATCCATATAGTAAATCCAAATACTCTTCTCATTTTCCCCATGGTAAGACCTGAGCCATTCTCTTGAAAGGAGTCATATCTTTCTAGCCCTGAAAAAAAAAAAATAAAAGGGCTCTAGGAACAAATTTTGACCATGTATTTACTTCAAAAATTCTCTTTTCTTCACAAAGGGGAATGTTTCCTGGTTTTCTCTCCGCACAGTTTCTAAGCAATAATGTCTTGTGCATTCCCATAAATGCCAGGGCAAGCAGCCACCAGTATTTTGAGGAAAGACTACACCAATTCAGAAATCAGGTTTGTCTCCTTTCTTGGTTTTCTTGGTTTGTCAATATCTTTGTCCTTCACATTGAACTGAAAAATGTGAGAGCAGCAATCAAAACTTCCATGTAACCATCTTCCTTACACACTTCAAAAGGTTTGTGATAAGGAGCTCATTTAGCTGGATGCCAAAATGTCATATTCAAGCATCTTTATTCCCCCGCTGACTAACTCTGAAGATGCCAATAATACATCTCAGAGGTGTCTGAGTGATAGATGGGACTACAGCACCCTCATAAATCACAGTCGCCACCATGTCATTCGGAGCTCTAGAAGTGACAACATGGTATCTTCTTCTACCCCCATGTCTCAGGAGTATAAAAACACTGAACATAACTCCTGTTGGCTGTTACAAAGTGCATGTAGGTAATTTAACTTCCAAGTGTAAATAAGTCCATGGAGAACTCGTTTAAGTGAGAGCTCAATGTATATTACTACCTCTTCCAGAGGTGATTCTAGGTCAGAAGTCTTCACCTCCAGGTGCCCATTCTCAGTGCTCAGAGAGGTAAGAATACAGAGGCTCTCTTATCCGTAAATCATGCAGTTAGCCTGTAAAAAAGATGCAGGGAAACCAAGCCCAGCAATGTGGTGCAGCAGAATTGGACTATGGTCCCCTTCAGCTGGCCAAATTCATTTTTTTCTTTGGATCTTCAGAAGTGGGAAAGTAGACAGTGCACTCTTCTTGTACCAGGTGTCATGCTCATTCAGGGAAACATTACACTTGGATTCGATGATCTTAGAGGTCTTTTCCAACCTTAATGATTCCATGTTCCACGATTTCCTTTCTTCTGCTGCTTCTTTGCTTGCTAAATGCAAATGCAAATGTTGTATGAGACACCATCCTGGCACCAGTGAGAAACAATTGATCCCATGTGTCAGAGGTGTGGGAAGGACACTCACAAATGCCAAGACTGTATCACTAACTCTGAGGTAAGTACTGCTAAGCAGAGCCAGGCCCCAAAAAGAACCTTTTAAAACTCACAAAGCTCAAATCCCACAGTAGAGTAATAAAAACTGCTTTTTAAGACCTCATAGATAGAGAACCCACTTAGAGAGGTTGGGCCAGAGTTACCCTCAGCTCTCATTAGCCTTGGTTTGCTTCACTACACTACCAGAGAGAAAACACGAATCCTGGCTATGGTGAAACTTCCACATGTGAAAGTGTTTAAAGATATCAGCTGTGCTTTTGGAATATGGTATTTTAAAACTAAATTTGGGAATTTGGGGGGAAGTGGGATTAGCTCACTTTATTCTCTTTACTCCTGGCCCCACTTTCTAGAAGTTGCACATCCCTCCAGCCTTGTTCCTGGATCACTCCACAAATGCAGATCCCTCCACAAATGCAGACTGCTGGCGAGTTTCATTTCACAACCCTTAGTCCAAGCCCTCAGTGGGTAATTCATCTTACCAGCTGCATTTAGTAGGATATGAGTCCTTAGTCTATTTTCTTTATTAGCCCAACGTCTCTCAGGCTAAAACCCCAAATCAGGGCAGCAGAGCCATGATGGAGGGTCTTACCAGCTGCAGCTTGCAGACAGAGTTGGCTTTAAAACTGGAGTCGGTCTCAGTGATGTAATGTCCATATCATCAAGCTCACCACAATGAATGGGTTTTAGTCAGTTTAAGGCTGCTTCCCAGCATGACTGTTTCTTTATTACCTCTTCCTGGTGAAAAAAAAGAAACTGGAGCCAATGCCTATTAATCACATCCTTAACTTTGGTTACTCAGTGTTGTATTTCTCTAGTATGGGTGACACATCTAAATCTGAAATCCAAGCCACACATTGCTGCTTGTGATTGCAAAACCTATCTGGGCTTGAAAGAATGCTTCCAAACAGTTTAAATTTTGCAATTTGGTAACTCTGAGATGCTCTAGTGGAGATTGGAGCCCCTTCCAAGGCAGCAGCCATCACAGATGAATGCACAAATAGATTTAGACACCTAGTTTTGAGAAGGGGGAGTAATCCCACAGTGAAGTTGGGTATATTACAGGTTTGAGAGCATCTGTGCATCTGTTAACCTCATGATCAGGCTCACCTGGCACAGCCATGTTGAGCCTGCAAAGGCAGGTTCCTGCACAGATGACACAGGCTGTCCAGAGCAGGACCAAGCACACCTGGGCATGTGAACATGCTGTAAAGCTGTCAGATAGTGGTTTTCCACAGGCTGTCCATGAATCTGGAAAGACAGCAGAGCATGGAGAACTATCCAATATTAACATGTATGCATGTATGCATGTATGTACCCACTGGTCAGAGGATGCACTCCCTGAGTCAATGAATTTGGAAAAAAAAAATGGAGCACTCATCCTATTTTTTGCCACCAACAAAGTATAAGACCTTGAAGTAACCCAAATGATTGGCTGTAATTAAAGGCTTCAGAAAGAGAATCACTGCCTCAGATACTATTTCCAGCAGTACATGTGAGGTAAGTGATTAGACACTGGAACAGGACTGGTGGTACCTGATTAAGAGATGAACTGTGTGCCAAGCTTTGGCTTAGTGTAAAGTCATCAGGAGCAGACCTACATCTCAAACTTAATCAGCAGACCCCTAGCTTTCCTTGCTGTCTTTTGAGGAGCAGGTGAAAGGAACAACCTAAGATACCTATTCCCTTGAGGGAAGTCATTTACAAACAATCGACAGCTCTTGGAGGACACTCCTCCCAAGCAGAGGACAGGATTTTTCTCCAAAACATGCAGCCTGATTTCTTACTAAAGAATTAAAGAGGAAAACTACTTGCTGGGAGCAATGAAGCAGAGAGGACAGAATGAAAGATGGAAGATGTGGGAGTCAATTATCTAAGAGGAGACAAATTTAGTTCCTGCAAAGAAAGCTGACAGATGCCTGAATCAGCGCTGTGGTATCCACTTGTCTGCCAAAAGAGAAAGCAAACTTCAATGGAATGGCAAAAAAAATGTAAGCGGAAGTAACTCTAACCTTGCAGGTGAGGCAGCTGCCTAAATCCTTCCACGTTTTACCTGGGAGTGACTCAAAACTGCCCTAGTCTGCAAGACTATCATAAACAGGAGGGAGAGAAGCTCTCCCCGTTTTGAACAGTTTCTCATGTATTTTAAAGTTGTTCCATTAGCTGTTGTTGATACAAAGTTCAGCTCGGTCACAAAGTGACAGCTGTTGGGGGTGTCTAAGCCTCTGCTTAGCCTTTGCCTCAGCCAAAATTAGCCATCCAGCAGCCTGTGAAGGATGTCTTCACAGAGCATCGAGGAATCAGTCTGTACTCTGTGCAGTATATCAAATTCCAGGTATTTTCCGATCAGCCCATGCCCATTAAGTTTGATGTTGTCTTTAAAAGCCAGTGCAGAATACTGTTAAAAAAATTAACATTGTCCACTTTCTCTCTCATTAAGTAGCCTAGGAAGGTAATTTCTTTATCAGTGTGGTGCTGTCACACGGTTTCTGAACTGAAATACACTGAATTTGTCTTCCTTACCATGGCACAGAAGCCACTGCAGGGAACTCGAGAAGTAGCTTGGATCTTCCACAGGAAGTGTGCAAGAGGCAGAAAACCAAACTATAGATACTTAAGTATCCAAAAGATCAGCCAATGTGAAGATCAACCAATGGAAACAAAAGGCTACCCTTAAACAAAAAAGGTGCAGAAGCAGATGTTTAAAGAGGAATGCTCAGGAGCAGAAACCCAAAGCAATTAAAAAGTGAAGTTCCCTGCTGCTATTTGTAATAATGATAAATTATCATCATCATTATTACAAATAGCAGCAGAGAACTTCACATTGATACAGCACAATGTCACTGAAAACAACTGGCTAAAAAGGAAATCTATATCCAAACATTAGAAGGATGTGCAGAGAAGGCCAAGTTTACATTAAAAAGCAGGTTTGAAAGAAAGAGAGAGAAAAATTTGTCAGCACACACTTCATAAAACTTTGGAAACTTCAGCGGCAGGCCAGAAAAAGAAAATTATCTTAAAAGAAACCAATCCCATTTAGAGACTGCAACTGATGTACGGATTACAGGTTTAATTACAAATCCTATAGTTACATTTAGAAACATTTGGTTTATTAATGTGAATTTAAATCATCTCGTCACCTCTGTATCTGGAATCAGAACTCGTATTAAATACATGAGGCAGAGACTGACTCAGAGTGTGTAAAGTTGAGCAAATTAATAACATTTCTGGGGTTTGGGAGCTAAAGTGAGAACCTGAGGACAGCTTCTAACATTTTCCAAGAAGTCTCAGAGAACAAAGAAGTTTTGGTCTGGCAATGACAGTAAAAATTTAATATTTAATTTGCAGCAGAGTTGATCATGGGCTGTAAGGCATTCAAGATAAGAGGCAAAGAAGCCAACAGCTTTAGCCTCCCTCAGTACAGGATAGGGATGGTGCAGACACCTACTGCTCTGTGAAGTCCTTGAGTTCGTTTGTCCTTTCTATTCATTACAGCCCAATGAAAGTCTTTTCCTGAATATGGAGACACTCAACAAGTGCCTAGATTTAGGCTGAAGCAAGGTCAGAACTTCAGAAGCTGTGGGATTAGCCCATTTTTTAAAGAGACTACCCAGCTAACACAGCCTGCAAGTCAATTCTTGCCCTTGGTTCCTAAAATAAAGCATGGTGTGCCTGCAAGCTCACANGCTGTCTTTTGAGGAGCAGGTGAAAGGAACAACCTAAGATACCTATTCCCTTGAGGGAAGTCATTTACAAACAATCGACAGCTCTTGGAGGACACTCCTCCCAAGCAGAGGACAGGATTTTTCTCCAAAACATGCAGCCTGATTTCTTACTAAAGAATTAAAGAGGAAAACTACTTGCTGGGAGCAATGAAGCAGAGAGGACAGAATGAAAGATGGAAGATGTGGGAGTCAATTATCTAAGAGGAGACAAATTTAGTTCCTGCAAAGAAAGCTGACAGATGCCTGAATCAGCGCTGTGGTATCCACTTGTCTGCCAAAAGAGAAAGCAAACTTCAATGGAATGGCAAAAAAAATGTAAGCGGAAGTAACTCTAACCTTGCAGGTGAGGCAGCTGCCTAAATCCTTCCACGTTTTACCTGGGAGTGACTCAAAACTGCCCTAGTCTGCAAGACTATCATAAACAGGAGGGAGAGAAGCTCTCCCCGTTTTGAACAGTTTCTCATGTATTTTAAAGTTGTTCCATTAGCTGTTGTTGATACAAAGTTCAGCTCGGTCACAAAGTGACAGCTGTTGGGGGTGTCTAAGCCTCTGCTTAGCCTTTGCCTCAGCCAAAATTAGCCATCCAGCAGCCTGTGAAGGATGTCTTCACAGAGCATCGAGGAATCAGTCTGTACTCTGTGCAGTATATCAAATTCCAGGTATTTTCCGATCAGCCCATGCCCATTAAGTTTGATGTTGTCTTTAAAAGCCAGTGCAGAATACTGTTAATAAAGATGAACTTTGTCCACTTTCTCTCTCAGTACGTAGCCTAGGAAGGTACTTTCTTTATCAGTGTGGTGTTGTCACACAGTTTCTGAACTGAAATACACTGAATTTCTCTTCCTTGCCATGGCACACAAGCCACTGCAGGGAACTCGAGAAGCGACTTGGATCTTCCACAGGAAGTGTGTAAGAGGCAGAAAACCAAACTATAGATACTTAAGTATCCAAAAGACTGACCAACGTGAAGATCAACCAATGGAAACAAAAGACTACCCTTAAACAAAAAAGGTGCAGAAGCAGATGTTTAAAGAGGAATGCTCAGGAGCAGAAACCCAAAGCAATTAAAAAGTGAAGTTCCCTGCTGCTATTTGTAATAATGATAAATTATCATCATCGTTATTACAAATAGCAGCAGAGAACTTCACATTGATGCAGCACAATGTCACTGAAAACAACTGGCTAAAAAGGAAATCTATATCCAAACATTAGAAGGATGTGCAGAGAAGGCCAAGTTTACATTAAAAAGCAGGTTTGAAAGAAAGAGAGAGAAAAATTTGTCAGCACACACTTCATAAAACTTTGGAAACTTCAGCGGCAGGCCAGAAAAAGAAAATTATCTTAAAAGAAACCAATCCCATTTAGAGACTGCAACTGATGTACGGATTACAGGTTTAATTACAAATCCTATAGTTACATTTAGAAACATTTGGTTTATTAATGTGAATTTAAATCATCTCGTCACCTCTGTATCTGGAATCAGAACTCGTATTAAATATATGAGGCAGAGACTGACTCAGAGTGTGTAAAGTTGAGCAAATTAATAACATTTCTGGGGTTTGGGAGCTAAAGTGAGAACCTGAGGACAGCTTCTAACATTTTCCAAGAAGTCTCAGAGAACAAAGAAGTTTTGGTCTGGCAATGACAGTAAAAATTTAATATTTGCAGCAGAGTTGATCATGGGCTGTAAGGCATTCAAGATAAGAGACAAAGAAGCCAACAGCTTTAGCCTCCCTCAGTACAGGATAGGGATGGTGCAGACACCTACTGCTCTGTGAAGTCCTTGAGTTCGTTTGTCCTTTCTATTCATTACAGCCCAATGAAAGTCTTTTCCTGAATATGGAGACACTCAACAAGTGCCTAGATTTAGGCTGAAGCAAGGTCAGAACTTCAGAATCTGTGGGATTAGCCCATTTTTTAAAGAGACTACCCAGCTAATACAGCCTGCAAGTCAATTCTTGCCCTTGGTTCCTAAAATAAAGCATGGTGTGCCTGCAAGCTCACAGGTTTCACATTACCTTTGTTTCTCAGGCTCAGCATTCACCATCATGGTAATTTTACAGTGTTCCTGAGTGACATCTGAATTATTTTAAGACAAACTTTATCAGTTCTGAACAAGTTACACTGGTTTTCATTCAGAGTAAATTCATGTAAATAAAGTAAGATGCTGTAGATTTAAATCTCTTAAGTTCTGCCCTTATGTTATTGGGTTTGTTTTTATCTACTGGTTGGACAACAGGCATCTTTTCTAAAATCAGCTACTGAAGAAGTCGATACTACTGATACAAATACCTGCTTTACTTCTTCAAATATCATACAAATAGAATCATAGAAATTGCTAGTTCTATTTAAATTACTATTTTCAGAATTTTTATTTACAATCACTGCATGGGGTCACTTCACTGTAAAGAGCATTTTAAAACCAACTTGAACTTAGGGAAAGATCTTGTCCAGATTCACATTTGAAAGGATTTTTTTTTTTTTAAATAGCTATTGTGTGCATACAAAAACAACTTCATATAAATCATTTTTATGACTCTGTGGAATCTAACAATAGTTTGAGTTTTCTAGAAACAGCTGTAAAGTGATTTTAATTACCTCCTGGTGTTTTGAGACAAAAAGTGAAACACGTAAAGTATCTAAAATTAAAAAACAACTTTCTGAAAGCAGGCTTTGTCCCCCTTTAAGTCAGCATTCTAAATGAGAATTGCATTTAATTTAAATTTAATAAGGTAGGATATGTGAATTAAACAGCAACTGACATTTATTTGGCCTTCGAATTTGTATACTTGTGAATTTTACTACATAGAAAAAAAACATGTTCTTAATCACACATAGTAAAGTAGTTTCTGCATTGAATGCACATGAAGCATATACAGAGTCACATCTACGAGCAGGTGTGCTTTGGAAGCCTGGTGTGCACCTCAGAGAGGAACAACATGGTTTAGCACTCCTACACCTGCTGCTCATCCCACAGACCTGGCTTTACAGATGGTTTAAAGGACATACGATGAAACCAGGATGAAGCATGAGAGCATTTCAGCTGCAAGCACTTGCATCTGCTAAAGGTTGACCACAGATTTCAGTGGATATCCCATCCTTTTCTGCAATCCCAATCCCCCTCTTCTTCTCCCCTTCAGAGCCAGAGGTTACTATTCCTCATTGGTCTAGCCCCACAGTTTGGAGGCCTTTTATTTTTAAATATTTCATTAAGACCTAGATTAGAGCTCAGCCACAAACTTGTACTGATGGAAACAGGGTGGAAAATGATCACGAATGGTAAGGCAGAAGAGCGACAGAAATGCACAGCTGGAGGGGCAGCAGTCTCTTAAAACCAGCTCTTGTGCTGGCAGGAACAAGTACCCTGGAATAAAATGGATTTTTTACTGCATGTATTTCATACTTATTCACATGCTAGATCTGATCACAGATAAACAAACTAGAAGGGTCCATTATTTATATGGTGTAATAAATATTTATATGAGGACTCTGCCTCAAGTCATATATGCATTTGCATTAAGAGGAGGAAATCAAAACAAACTGGGTTGGATCACCTTCTGTCACCAGAAGCATTAGAATGAAAAATGCCAGGGAATGAGTATCTAAATGACGGGCCCGTTTGCTGCTCTTCCATTATCAGATCCCATGAGTTAGAGAGCACCACTGACCATCTGAGTTTCCTCAGGGCTTTGTAAACACATCCATTTCTCCCCTTTATAAAGGCACACGAGAGAACTTGTATGTTAAGTGACAAGGACATTTCACTTCTCAGCAGACTGCTCAGCTTAACCCACACACCACGACCCAGAGCTGGGCTCTGGAGTCAGGGTTCCCACGATCTTGCACCAGCTCCAAAGCCAAGCCCAGATTCCTCCTACCCAGGATAAGCAATTAAATTGCTTTGGGTTTTTTGTATATGTGATGGAGAGAGACGAGGTCCTTGAGAAGCAGTCCTGGATCCTATGTTAGAGGTCAGCTCACTCTCTGTAGTAGAGGGGTAGCTACTGTTAAACTGAATGATGTGAACATGTCAGGTGTCCTGAATATGATCAAAGATATTGCTCCACTAAGTAATAAAAAGGGTAATCATTTTACATCCAAGTTCTTCCTCCTCAGCCTCCAAATTAGATCATTACCCTGCACTCAGATACACGTAGCAAAAGGCCATTTTTTTAAATTGGCTTCTCTTGGTATAAATAAGTCACTTAGAGATGCAGGCAGAGGCAGCTGTAAACAGCATGAAAAAGGGGCAAAGGGCTCACTAGGCTGAGGGAAATTAATGGTTCATTGCTTGTAAATAGCTCTTTCCCCAGAGACTTCCCTATGCTCTGTGTATGCTCTCTGCACATGCTGGCAGCAAAGTGGAGGCTTTATTAAGAGAGTTACAAATAAGGTCAAATTCCTTTAGGAGCTTTTCAGAGTTCCCAAGGCATTCAAGGAGGGGTCCAGCTGTTTGCAGGGGTTTCCCATTACGGTCAGAGACGCAAGTTTTAGCATGTTTCCAGTTAAAAGGGGATCTGGCAGATTTTCTCTTTAACATGACAGGGATAGGATGGAGTTCTTAGCAATAACTTTCTCTTCACAGGTGACAAGCACATTCATACAGACATTAGACAAAGAGAAAGCACGTGTCTGGCATGGCATGGCAAGGCATGGTGTGTGAAGTCTGACTTGGGGATCTTACATCACTCAAAAGCAGCACAATAGCTGGATTAAAAGGGCTGCAACTCCATGATACCTCAGGACCCACTGGAGCACCTAATGTGTCTCATGCCTCTGGAGAATCAGGGAAACTCACTGTTGGTGGACTTCATTTCCTTAACATTTCTACAGGAGTACAAGGTCTTGTTTTTCAAGGCAGAAATTACAAAAATTGAATTTTATTTTTACCTTATATGTGCAATGCTCTATTAGGCCACCTCTCCTCCCCATTTTAAACCTCAGTTCTTTAAAAGCCTCACCTGTGAAAGCTGTAGATTTCTAAATTCAATCCAAATATGTATTTCTTCCACGGGGTGGGGGGGGAAGGTATCAAATTTTCTGAATTTTTTGTCATTAGAAGAGGAAGAAAAGATAACCTTCACCGCCTTTGGGGCAAGTATGAGTTCTTCACTCATCAAGTAGCTCATTTTGCCTGGATATAAATAATCACCACAAACTTGTCCAGGACCTACTTCCCAGCAAAAGGCCTTTTGCCAAGGCTCAGACTTGACACAAATCATCAGTCGCATGAAATTCAAACAGAATAAATCTTCCATATACTGAACATAGCCTTACAGGAACTAGATGCTGCCACAAAGTCTGAGTCATATGGTCATATTTGTAAGATCAGTGTGCTGTGAGTGTCTGGGATCAAAGGCTGTCATGGAGCAGCCCTCCCCACACTGGAAACGTGGGAATGTGCAGGGAGATGTTCTCTAGCTAGCAAAAGCTTTGATTTATAGATTGTGATGTTTCCACCTGCTCCCGAAGGAACAGAGTTGCCTGCTGGGCTAGGCAGGCCCGTGGCAGAAGCACAGCTTCTGGAGCAGGTTAGAGGACCCTGAGTGTTGCTCCCACAATCACTAGTGGCAGCTGGGAGCACAACCCACTCACTTCACTGCTGCAGCTGTAGGCAGGACTGTGATTTCTTGCAGCATGCTGTGTGGAAGTATGGTGTGAATACGCTTTTTGTTGATTTTGGTTGGAGAGAGACCATACACCAGTTTTTCCTGTGGTTCAAAGGAGTGCTAACTGTAGCCACAACTCACCTTCCTGTTCCTGCAGCACTGGAACTCTGTCCCATTGGGTCAGCTCACACAGGTGGATGAAGGGAAGGTCGTGAAAAGCAGAGACTGCCTGTAGCATTGGCAGCATCATGCTGAGGGAATCTGTGAGCTGGTGCTGGAGAGACCTGAACAACCACTCCCAAATGTAGCTGGGATTTGAGGGCTGAACCATGGGAAGTCCAAAGACCATCTGCTCAATCCCAGGGTTTTTTTAGTTAAGCTTACACACACACCTCCACTTCACTCAGGATTCCAGCATACAGGGAAACACCAGTGTCAGCAGCTACAGTCTGTCTTCCATCCTAAACACACTGCCCAATGTCTGGGAAGTCACTGCTCCATGGTGAGTTCCTCATCTCTCCTCCACAGCCCTGCATGGCATTCAGGCAGCCACTGTCCTGCCTACCTACCTTCTTGGCACCCCAGCAGCTCCAGGCTGACTTAACACAGATACTTGAGACCTCCACTGCCTCCCACATGTGAATATTTGCTCATGTCCAACATCTCAGTGATTTTTTAGCATCAGTTCAGAGCTTAAAATCTTGTGGTGGATTTCAGCGTAAAGCTCCCTCAGCATTCCCATCCTTAGCTTGTTGTTACGGTGCCTTGTACTGAGCCAGCTCTCATAACTAGTTTCATTTAAGAGCTGACACTGGAGGAAGGCCCTGCCTCATCCCAGCAGCAGACTGTGTGCTGCACTCTGGGATCCAACACCTCATTTCCTTGGGCAAACATTGCAATCTGAGGAGCTCACAAGGCCAGTTTGAAAACAGCAGGGCATACAGGTGTTAGAGATGCTATGGCATGTGCAGCTCCACTGCCTCCCATCCCATTTTCTGGTGTCACATACCCAGATCCCAGACCGTACAAATGTTGTGACTTAGCATCTGGGCAAGGAACAGTAAAACGTTGCAGCTTCATGTAGGGTTCTTCTTTATGCTGACATTGAACAGCAGGTCCCTGCACTGGTACCTTGTCACTGGTGCCTGTTCCTGCTCTCTCAGCAAGGACAGTGAGTTGCTTGGGTGTACTCCAGAAACCCATCCAGTTTTACTGACTCGGCAAGTTCTCCCCCAGCAGCCCAACCACCACAGAAACCAGTGCACAGCCCCTCCCAAACATCACACAAAAGTGGTCTGAGCTAAACTGCCTCACTTATCTCTTTCAGCTTCTGCACCCTGGCCCCTGGGGGACAACAGAAACACATCCAGGGACACTGGTCACCTCAGGGGAAGGGAGGTAACTCATTAAAGGATGTTGACTGCTGTCATGCATCTCACCCATGGGACTGGGTAGGAGACCCTGCACTGCTCAGTTGTGCTGCAAGTCCTCAGGTTTTCACAGCTACACAACCAAGGCATTCCCCACGCTGCACAAATAACCTGACTGGCCTGATTCCACCTGTGGGTTCCTACTGACACCCGTCACCTGTGTATCATATTTCCAAGCAGTCACTTTACATGCTTCTATTTGAATAGCATTTAACTCCTTAAGGGCATTGGATCAGCAGCTGTGAAGCTGAAGATCTTCCCATGCAGCTGAACAGATCCCAGCACAGGCAATAGCAGCAGATCAAGCTTCCCTGTGCAGCTCCCACAGAAGCCTTTCACTCCCTGGAGGGGAGTTCCTTTGGGAAACCAGTTAATTCCCTCTTGGCTCTGCAGAGAAGGATCATGAGGAATACACAGGATTTTGTACCACAGGCTGTTGCTCTCTCTGTCACAGCCTAAAATATTCTAAGTCATTTCACATTGGCTCAAGAATAGACAGTTCTAGTCAATGTTTTTCAATTATTTATCTTTCACTCCTGACTGTAAGAGACTATGATGGCCTGAGAGTAAAGAAGCTACTTGAACATACTGTAAGCCAACTATAACATGATGAAACTTAACAACTTGCTTTCTTAATTTGCTCCCTTGCTCTTACTTCAGTGAAAGTTTAAATGTAATATCAAGGCTTCAGTGTTGAAGATGGCATATGACAATATGTTCCTTCATATTACAGGCAGTGGTTTGGTATATGAACCATCAGAAGGACAGAAAATGGAACAAGAAATCCAAACACATTCCATTGTATAATCTGACGCATCTGTTAAAAGCCTGTGACTTGGTAACTTGGCTGGAACATCTACCTGAACCTCATTTTGGTGCTCTTCATGAAGCTCACCACTAGTTAACAAGGACACATCAGGAGCACTACCATGGCAGGTTTTATGTCCCAGTCCTAATTTTCTGACCAGGATCTGCACCAGCACTACCATGATGACAGTAAATGAAATCACCCTGCCCAGTGCAGCATGCTCTGTCAATCCATCCCTGTGCTTACCAATCGTGGACATCCCTAGGTTTTGGTATGGGCACTCCAGGCTGCCTCCTTGTGTCCTCCCAAAGATAGCAGAGTAAATGGCAATCACCATGCTCTTCTTACAGCTTAGCCTCAGCTTGTCATCTTCACAGGCTACTTTACTCTTGTATTCATCTGGAAGAAAACAAACACTTAATTACTCAGCTGATCCAGAGGTGGGCACCCAGTAGGGAGGGTGGGAGCTCTCTCACCTCCCCGTGGTGTGAGCTCAGCAGCAGTTCTGGGCACACGCCCAGGGGTGCACGTCAGCTGCCAACACAACCCCAGCCTAAGCACTGCATCTGCTGGAGGAGCACAGATCTTTCCCATCATGCATTCTCCCTCTGACATTATCTGCATATTTAATGAACATATTTTAGCCTGGCACATGTCAGTTCTGTTAAATAGCCAATAACTTTATTTTGCAGACAAATAAGTGAGGACACATGACAATTGAGTGATTTCCACATGGTGATATGGCAAGAGAAGGTGAAACCCTATCTTTAGGGACTTACCATCCATATCAGCCCCTTATGTGCCAATTATTTGTTCTACATCACAGAAGCTAAAATTTGAACATCATCATTCTTAAAAGCCTTTTTTCAAAGCAGCTCTCCCTTGGCAGATCCAATAGGAGCTATACTAAATTGGTTAATTATGGAAGTTGCTCCTGCCTGTTGCAAACATATATATACAAAAGCTGCTCCCCAGAGTCTTCTCAAAATGGTCAGCTCAAGAATGCAAAACACATTCTTGCTCTTGTAAGGTTGGTACACACAGAACAGTCACTCAGTTTACATCTCTCAAGAAGACTGGACAATCATTTCATAAGAAACCACATGTCATTCTCTTCTCGTTACTATTATTTGGATTATGGGAACCTCTAGAGGTCCCAACCTAGAATAGGCCCTCCCCATGTGTGTCTGCCAACACATCACTGAAAACAAACAGTATTTTGAAGAGCTGAACCTTTACAGCTAGACATCTACAACTGTGAAAGAAAGAGACTAAGAAAAAGGTAGTGGCATGAAGAGATTAAAAAACTGAAGTGACATGTCTGTGGACACTGCAGCCAACTTAGGGCACAGCCAGGAATACACTCTCAACCTCCCCAGCCTCTGGAAAGTGACCTTCCACTTGCTTATGTTATTTACCACTATAAATGTAGCCACAACAGCATCCAGACTGCTTAAGGGGAAAGGGTCTGTAACCCCTGGTAACCTCCTGGGCATGATCAGTCATTTCATCTTAATGCCTCTAGTTGTACCAGGTCAAAGCTGTGCCAGAGAGCACACAAGCACCCAACACATAACCATCATCTCATATATATATGAGAACTTATGCAAAGTCTACATGCACCAAACTATTCAGTAACTGAGAACAATTAACAGCTAACAACAGCTAACAATGACTTTATAGTTTGATATTCAAGTCTTTAAATCCTGGCAGTTAGTACTTAATGTGACATTTTTTTACTGTAGTATAATTCTAGGTTCAAGAATCGTTTTTCCTTATTGGAGATGGAAAGTCCTTTTTCCACCAAAGTTGAATCATAGAAGAGTTTAGGCTGGAAGACTCCTCAGGAGGTCACCCTGTTCGAAAAAGAGCTAATTTCTACTTTTGATTAGATTTTTTCAGAAGAAACTACACGGAGAAAACATGTGTTATACCAAAACAGGAACATGCTGATTTAAAAGAAATATCTGAGAACAAAATTATTCCTCATGCTCAGCTTGAAAATTCCTACCTGAAGGCAAAAAAATGGCCCCCTCAAAGTAGCTTATTAACTGGTATTCATAGAATCAACTGGAATGTGAAAACCCTGGTCCAAACCTTCACAGACCAGGTGAGAATCTTAACCCTAGACCCTATTCCAATACATAATCTTCCTTCTCACTCTGCAACCTTTCGGCAAAAAACTCTGAAAGATCCTATTTTTTCTCCCACTGCAGAAAAACTTTCAAAGCTCTAAAATATCTATTGAATGTGAAAACACTTTGTGATACATCCCTGCAAATGAAGACAAAATTAAGGTCTAATTCATTCATGGGAGAGTCTGTGCAAAGAACACACATCCCTCAGCAATAACCATCTGTATAAACCCACAACCAGCTGAGTGTAGAAAACAGTGACAGGAATCAGAATAGAAGCTTTTTGTGATTACAGAGTATATAATGAGAGAAGAACCTCATGTAGCTGTGAAGAGTCAGTGGTGGACTTGACAGTGTCAGGTTAATGGTTGGACTTCATGATCTTAGAGTTTTTTTCTAAACTAAACAAGTCTATGATTCTATGACCATTTTATCTATGTAAGTATTACATCCACAATCAACATGAAAGAATCTGAATGCTATACTAAACATACTAAGGGGTTTAATCTTCACCTATAAATGTCTCCCATAAGATTTTTGTTTCTTCAGTGAGGGAAATTAAATCAAAGCTTTACCCTGCTAAAAAGTATAAATCTTAACAGAGTATGATAGAAATTTATAGACTTATTAGACCTTTTTTTTTTTTTGTTTAGGAAAAATCCCGATTAACACTAAAAGCACAAGGGCATAAAACTCTCCAGTAGAACAAGCTATACATAGTTAATGTTAAACCAACATTACAGAAAAGAATACTTGTGACTGGCTGAAGTGGTTGAAATATGAAATAGTTGATTAACTTAAAAAAAAGAACAATTTTGAAGTCTCTAATGAGAGGATCCTCTGTGAAGGTCTTATTTCTTACAAGGCACTAACTCAATTTCCTCTTCCAATTTGGTTATTGTTAGCTACATATTTCAATTAACAAGTATAACTGATTGCTTAACCACATGTTCTATGGGCTCATTTAAGGTCTTTAGAATATTTATTAAATTCTGCTGACCATTCAAAGTCAGAGCTTGTAATTTGGAAACTTGACTGGGATTTAAACACAGTGAATATTTCACTGAGCCCACTGGGATGGACAGGCATTCACAACTCTACTGAAAGTCAGCCCAGCAGTCACGAGACAGTCAACAACTTGTCCTTATAGCACTTTCCAGTTCCTAAAGGAGCTACAAGAGAGCTCTGGAGAGGGACTTTTCATAAAGGTATGGAGTGATAGGACGAGGCCTCAAGCTGAAGGAGGGCAGGGTTACATTGGATATTAAGAAGAAATTCTTTACTGTGAGGGTGGTGAGACACTGGAACAGGTTGCCCAGAGAAGCTGTGGATGCCTCATCCCTGGAAGTGTTCAAGTGGATAGGACTTTAAGCAATCTGGTCTAGTGGAAGGTGTCCCTGTCCATGGCAGTGGAGTTGGAACTGGATGGTCTTTAAGGCCCCTTTCAACCAAAACCATTCTGTGATTCCATAATTCTACTAACAACAAAACACTGCCTCTCACATTTGCAGTTCTTCCCCTACACTCTGGGAAGTCGTGTTTAGGGGATGTGGGGAAAGCCTGATGGATTGCTCAAAAATCAGACTGGGGAGGTGAACCCGAGCGCACATCCCTTGGGAGCAAGGGCAGTTTGTGGGTGATGTGCTCCCAGAACACTGCAGTGTGAAGTAAAAGGGCTGTGCCACTTGAAGCAGACGTCACCACCCAGTCACTAAATTCTGCCCCAGGAAACACCTGTTGGAGCTGCCAGGTCCCAAGGCTCTGGCTGAGTCCAAACTGGTTGGGCTGCAGTTGCCTGGTCTGGCACCAAGTGAGGCAATGATTTCTCAAAAGGAATTTAAAAAAGGAAGAAAAAAAGAAAGAGTGAAATACACAGTAGTACTTCAGTCTCCCAAAATGTTCCTTTAAGCTTGTGCCCTGGAAAGCAGACGGTCTTGGTTTTCTGGGCAACCCGATAGAAATCTGCATAAACAGATAAGAAAGTGATGCTATGGAGGACACAAGTATTTTCTACTTTACAGCATTGCCACCTCCATCTTCACCAGGGTGAGCAAAAAGCCAGACACTGGTGTCTCTCAGGCACTAGACAACAGTAAGGACTGTGATTGATATTAAAAAATTACAGAGATAAGCATCCTCCATATATTCACTGGTACTTCACCAATAATAATCTTACATAAATATTGAAAAGAACCAAGGCAGCACAAGCGACATAAGAGAGATGGGACTGGGAACGAATGTGCATTTTTCTCTCTCTCTCTCCCAAAGAGAACAGGCCTCCTACAGATCACTCAGTCCTAAGCCTGCTCTAACTGTTACAGTCTGGATATAATTCAGGCCAAACGCAAACATTTGTATTAGTGGGTTTCATGTTTCACCCTGAAAAATTAAACACGCTTAAATGGCCTCAGAAAGGTGGCAGTGATATTCAGCAAATGGCTTACTCCACTCTAATCCCCCATGCAGTCATTTGTAGGGCAACAGAGATTTACCATGATTAAGATATTTGCTAAGGATAATATCCCTTTTATTACTGCCTGGTTTCAGAGACACTGGCTTAAATATAACCCAGTAGAGAGAACCCAAGGAGAGAACAGCTGCAGGCTTTTCTAGACACGTTTTTAAAGGTCATTATATGACACTATTGTAACATAGCTTGGACAATTATCGGAAAAAAATATAAATGTTTCTAATGGAAAAATGGGCTCTCTCAAACAGTAAAATGAATAAGAAGACCCATTGTAATCATAAGACACAATAATATTAACCTATATGACCTATAGTAAATACGATTACCTAGTGTCTTAAGAACATTTTCATTTTTTGGTCCACAACAATTTTATGAATGATCATGATTCAAAGCTCAAAACTAAATGTCAATTGCCTCAATCTCTTCAAGACCTCAGAGATAAAAGATCCTAAAAAGATTTTGTGTCTATCAAAGTGATGGAATACATTATTGCCAGAGTCCTTCCTTCCCTAAAATTATATTTTTGAATAGAACTTGTGAAAAAAATTATGAAATCTTGCTAATTAAAATATGCACACTTCACAAAATCAGTGCATAATAGCTGACCCTATTTCCCAGATCAAAGAACTGGAAACACATGTAAGGAGAAATCTGTTTTCCTCACAAAATCCTAAAGGATTTCAATCTTGGTATTGAAGATCTGAGCAAAGAAAGTGATTTTGTAGGAAACAGAGATGGTTTTGCCCAGTGTCTTCTCACACCAGGATTGTTTCCCATAGACAACTTTCTTGTCTAGGTTATAACTATTTATAAATAAATGAATGAGACTGCACCCAAGATGCCACTTCAGAACTGAACTAGACTGCATGTTAGGCAATAACTTCTCTTTAGCCCAATTTTTGCCTTGGTCACCTGCATCCCAGCTTTGTTACCTGTTCTGCTGCATATCACCCAAAACAAAGAACATTTGTCACCTCAAAACTTATAATTCTTCATTATATCCAGCCATTCCACCATCACCTAATTAACGGATAAATGACCATGGGTGGTGGTTAGTGTTGGTCTGTGAAAAAGGGCATAAGGACCATTCCCTTCCTGACTCAGCCACTCTGAGATGCACAGTGGGCCAGGTGGAATATGCAGCCTTTTAGTCACAAATTAAAATTCAACAAATTTTTATGGACACGGGAAGCCATCCCCAAATAATATAGATGATGGTATAACACATGTGGTGAGATTTTTGGTAATTTCAGCACATGCCTTTGTGCCTTGCACTACTCAGAGTGCAAAAGTCGCCACATAGCCATTTTTTGAGTCAGCCTAAAGAGAAACGCCAAAACAAGGCTTAACCATGGAAACACAAACTCTTCACTACAAATTTAGTCACTCCAGACCACAATTCACAGTCACAGGGGACAGAAAGCACATCTGGACAATGTCTGGGCCAACCCCTATGTTCATACCAGAGTCAGCTACAGCAGCAGGCAGTGAGGACCATGTCCATTCAAGTTTTTAACACCTCCAAGGACTGAGACTCCACAATTTCCTTGGGGAAATCGTTATATTTCCTTGGGGAAATTGTTCCAGTGATACTGTTAATCGTGTGAGAGATGAGTGTGGTGAGTACATGTTACTATCTCTTCTGCAGGAACTAGGAAGATGAGTCTCCAAGACATGAAACCTAATAAACACTGGGACAGACACGTCTAAGTAGCATCCTTGAACATGAGTGTTGTGCACAGGACTGCACATGAACAGCTCATCTTGGAAATACCCATCCAGTGCCCTTCCTTGTCACCTGTGACTGTTTCTTTTATTTTTTTTCTTCCCCCATAATTAGCTAATTCCCTAGGATCTTATGAAGATATACAAAATATTTTTGAGTGCATGTAGATCTAAGTCCATCCTCCCAAAATTAAAAAGAAGAAGTACACCTCAAAGCAGAGAAAGCAATGGTGCCTTGGACAGCATGCACTGACTACTACACTATTCTGAGAAGATAATTGTATTAAAAGGATATTTTCCAGTCAGTGAATGCCTTTGAACTTTTTCCACATACTTCTCTTCCTGTGTTACATATTTACTTACTTTTCATTGCAAGCAAGCACTTGTTTTTGAGTATTGCATCCTCTTTTGCACTTCAGAAGATATAATTGGATTCTGGCCTCCAAGTCCCCAAATATAAATCATAGATTTATAGAATCCTAAAACATTTTGGTTTGGAAGGGACCTTAAAAGATCATCTCATTCCACCCCCCATGCCATGGTCAGGGACACCTTCCACTAGACCAGGTTGATCAAAGCCCTGTCCAACCTGGCCTTGAACACTTCCAGGGATGGGACATCTACAACTTCATTGGGCAACCTGTTTAAAACCATTGCCCTTTGTCCTATCAGGGGTCAAGTCAACATAGGTCAGAAATTTTCCCCGCTAGCAGATGCCTACTATTTAGACCAGTGCACATTGCTATGGCTCCTTGTTTTTTTGGTTTTTACCAATTTCACTTAAATTATGCACTTCTTATCCTGAGTTCTAGAGCTTCCTCCTTATCCATGTGAACCTGCTACTAATAAGAACCTTTCTTCCATATCAGGATTTGAATAAATCCATATCAATCCAGTCAGCATTCCCTTCGGCAGGATTGGGTGGAGGAAACCTTTCCAGGACAGAAAAGGTCTCCAGAGTCCTTGAGTACAGCCCTTCCTATCATTCCCCCACAAGCATTTAACTGTGGGCTACCTCATCATTCCCTCATTCCAAGGGGATGTAAAAAGGATCATCCCTTTAATTTGGAGCATAAAAAAAGTTAGAGTGTTATAAATGCATACATTTGCATGGAAATATCTTTTAACATCGTTTCAGTTCAACTTTCCCTTCAGAAACTTTTTATGCAGATGCTCTAATTTAACTTTTAAACCAAGGTTTGCTGCCCTCGATGGCATGGTGTGCACTGCTCACTTCTGCGGGAGCAAATCTGAAACTCTGAAAGATACAACTCGGATGACAGTCCAGAGTTATATCAAATAGGCAGCTTGCCAACTTCAGAAGTACCCTGAAAACTCAAGAGTGCCAAGTTTTGGAGGTCTGAAACCCTTTTGACAAGTAAGAAGATTGTTCTTTGCCAACGACCTTGTCAGATTCCTTTAAAATTACACTCCTGATGCACCCATCCAATTTGCAGTGTTTAAAAGGCACCTCTCCCCACTGTCATTTTCATTAGTCTGAAGTAGCTGCCCTTTTATATTCTTCTGTGAAAAGGCTGGCAGTGTTGCAAATTAACTGCTACATTTCATTTCCGAAATAGAGTTCAGATGCACCTAGCTGCACTTTCTTGTTGGACAGAGATGCATGGTTATCTAAGGAGGAAAAAGGGAACAATATCAAAATATGTGCACTAGACTGCAAGATGAGAGTTAAACAAAACAGCTGGAAGCCCAAGACAAATTTAATTCTCATGCTACTTCTTCTATAACGAAATTGGGCTGATTTTCTGAAGCAGCTGTGACTTACTGTTTTTCTGCTGCCTGAGCCTCTGCCTCACCATTTATTGGTCCTGCTTCCTGAGAACCTGCTGGCTAAAGCTCAGTGAAATTTAGCAGAAACATTGAGATGACAAGTGTAGTTATCTTCTAAGAACTGGTAGCCAGTTTCAGAAGAGAGCCAAATCAATGCCAAAGCTGGTTGCCCTTGCACTGTCCCACCAGTTAACCTGTATGGATGTACTACCTGGTCAATTAGTATGGACATGAATCTGGACTAGCTACACCATAGGAGGCAATATAGGAAGCACAGTCAAAACTTTTCTTACTGCAATGAAAACATGGGAGGGATGCACTAGAAGTCACTTAAATATATAAGGAAAAAGACTTTGTTAGTACCACTGTTCACAGCACTTTTGTTCTTCTCTTCTGGTGATGGTGTAAATTAGGAGTAATGTTGCTTAAAGTTATTATTAAACGAGCTGAAAGGGAAAATTCAATCTTATATCATTAAAACAGCCTTCTCCAAATGTTAAAATAATGGTGATAATAATTCTGACACAGGAACATTAAAAGGATATCTGATTGATATTTTTACATATAATCCATTGGGTTGCCTAGAACACACGATATGTGAAAATGAGGCCTACTAAATTAAAAGCTAGTTCACTACAGTCTTAAATAATTAAACACACAGTATTCCCTCAATGGTTTTGCCAGAGAAGAAAAAAAATGTAGCTGGAAGAAGTACAGTAATCAAATCCCCAAAATTCATCACAGATGCTTTAGAAGTCCCAGCTCCCAGAGACACAATTAGGTGACAACCTCCAGTGTCTTTTAAGTAGTCAGAAAAATAACTGTGTAAGTGAGAAAAGCTTGATGCACAATTAGTATGACAAAGAGCTGGAAGTATCAGGAGATACCTGTTTTAAAAAATGTATAGTTAATTTGAAAACCAAATGCAGGATTGATGCTGAAAAAGTACTGAAGAAATGCACAGTATTGGAAAAGTTTATTTCTACACCTCCACCCCAGAGGAGGTTCACTCCTCTCTGTTTCTTTTTTTTTCTAGAAGATCTTTATTTGAGGAGAGCAAGTGATCTATATTTTCTGTCTTGAATAAGTCCATCTACCGGACCCCCTGCAGAAGCACTGCATAAGTCGACTTCTCTGTTCTGTGAGTCCTACACTCATGGTTTGGAGTCAATATAACAGATCAAAACTTTCACAAAAGTCAACTTTATCTCTGGTTTATAAGCGTATTGTTTCTGGGATATGCTTTTCCTGTCACAGTTCTTCACCAGTACACCAGAAAATTTTGAAATCTACTGTTTAGAGCTTGCAAACCTCTACCACATAGGAATGTGTTGAGATTTAGGTTTATGGGTCTCATCTTTAAAAACTTGATTTCCTTGTCTTCTGATTAATTTTTATCCTTGGGGTTTTTTTCCCAGGACCCCATAGAAGTGACATTGGACAAAGGGGATCTGTAAAAGTCACAGCTCTAGAATTTATGTAATTTAGGCTGATTTCAGAATTTGTCTTTTTTAGTGGTTCACATCTGGGTACTGTAGAACTGGTCCAGCAAAGGGAATCCTTACACCTTCATAGTAGGAAGCACCACGATCTTCACTGGCTCCTCGTTATGTCAAGCAGAGTTGACTGATTAGGTTTGAAAGAAAAAATGGTGGTTTTTAATTTTTTTTTAATTATCTTTTTTTAAAAATCTCCCAGGTCAGTAGCAGTTTCTTTCTCCATGGGGGCAGGAAATAATGATGATAACTATAACAGTATAATATAACTACATTATTGTGCTATAATAATATTGTATGTGTTACATTAGTTAATGTGTCAATATTATAAACATATTTATAATTAAACTGACAATAATCTTTGCATTTGTCTACAATGGAATCACATGTTCCTCTTAATCCTGCTCCTGACAGTCAAGTGATTACTGTGCTACAGAGATAGGGCTATTTGACAGCTCCTGAAAGCCTCTGTGCATCAACAGCTTAAAACAATATTAGTCGTTGGCATTAGTGCTTCTCTGACCCCGATTGTGGGCTGATGGATCTGTCCTCTGTAATTTATAACATTCCTTTATTTACACCTTTTCATCACCACAGCAGTTTCTGCCTGAGGTTTTATTGCCCTTATAAATTTCCACTCCCTGCACCACCTTAACGGTTTTGAAATAATACGGATAAGGAAGAGTGAGATGATGAATGCAGGAGGCAAAACACTTGTTCTGTTGCCTCAGTGGCTGGACCAGAAGGATGTGCCCATTAAACACCCCTGACTCCATGGTGCTGCCTTGGAAAGCCTGGCCCACTAAAAAGCAGTGCAGCAAACAATACAGTGAACTTCTCTTGCCACCAATAAACCTGTCTGACAAGGGAGATTAATGCTTTTCTGAAAGGGTTGATGACTACTGAATTACCAGTCCATCCTAGCACTAAAATCAATCACCAGTTAAAGGGACCAGGAATACATTTAGGTCCCTCTTTGCTCTTGTCTGAAATTTCTACAAAACCTCTGTTCTTTCTGTAGCCCTCTGCTCTGGCTCACAGTGCTTTGCAAGTTCTATCTAGGGAATGAAAGCCCCGAGGATGTGTAATGAGATGAGGATTTTCATGTCATGTTTAGTGAATTTAACAGAAAAGGTACAATCCTCAGCCCTGCAAAGTCAACAGCAAAGCTCACACAAGATTCAATACTGAAGGAATAGGTTATTTGGAAATTAAAAGGTGAACAAGAGGCATTCACTGCAAGACTATGTGGTCCTTCCAAAACATCCTTTCCATACTTTTCAGCCAATTCAACTGAAATCTGACGAGCAGACCTGACCAATTCACTTAGAGACATGGAATCAGAACACAGAGTGTGACTCCTCACAGTTCTTTGATAGATGGATATCCCCTGGCACCAGTAATGGTATTCTGCCTTCACACAGGCTCTGAAGTACCCCTGGTAAAAAAAAATAGAATCCTCACCAAATGGCAAACACTCCTGGGGCACAGTATGGCAGCTCTATCACTGTGTAATAGAGACCATAAAATTTGAAGATGACATTTTCATCAGAGGGTGATCTGATTGGAATTAATTCCTAATTGACTTTTAAATTCAGTTGCTTTCTAATCAAAATTACCTAGGGCTGTTACCTGAGTAAGATTCTGGCAAGGACATTAGGATGAGCATTCCTATGTTTGGAAAAAGTCATTGACTTTTCAGGAGAATTAACTGGGTCTCTTAGATTCTAATTAAATCTGTAGCAAAGAGAATGAAAGTCTGTTCTCTTCAAACACGTGTCCAGGTTGATTTTCAGCCTGAAAATTATCCCATAAATCAAAGCTAGAGGTTCCAGGAAAATTTCAAGCAAATTCCCTCACCCCCTTTCCTCCTCCTCTCCCCTCACAAACTTTTGGCACTTCACCCTTTGCCAACAAATGCAAGTTTCCTTCCCAAATACATTTCTCAGAGCCTTGATGTGCCTTTCCCAAATATGTTTTTATATTGTTACAGAGGGATTTGAGCTACAACTGCAGCCCAGGTCACAATCCAGGTTTTCTGAAACTTCAAAGGCTTTAGGCTTACATTTGCGAACAGAAGAGAGAGAAGCAAAGTTTGAATTTGCACTTTTTTACACCGTTGGGATGATTAATATAGGCAGGCTTTGTGCCCACCATCTTCCAATTATCACATCCAGCTGCTTCACACAGCATTTTAAAATTAAATAAAAATAATAACTTTAAAAAAAATGTCAGATGGAGATTATCCCTCCCAGAGTCCTTGAAGTCATAAGCTAAAGGAGTAACTGCCAACAGAAAAAAAAGGAAAATTTCACTATAGAATTATGGGAAGCTATAGATGAGGTTCTTCAGAGCTGAGAAGGGGACAGTGTATCCAGGACAGCATAGCAGTGGCAAAGGAGGAGACAAGAGAAGGGCACTATGTGGAGGACTCATGGAATAAGTCCTTATTCCATGAGTAGGAGCCTTCTCCTCTCAACAGCTCTGCCAGCAAATAGCCACACAGACAACACATCTTATCCTAAATATTCCTTTTGCAGAGAAGAACAAGCACTTATGGCCTCATTTTGTTTAGGAGCACTGGCACTTTTGAAACAGCGAAACCACAAGAAATAATCAAACAACCAAAAAGCCACTACAAGTAAAGAGCTGCTGTGCAGGGCCAGAGGGATCCCTGCTGGTAAAATAGCCCAGAGCAGCAACCAGCCCCAGTATATTCAGCTGCTATAGTATTGTTGGGATGCAGAGAGGTGAAGTTATTTCTTCAGCATGACTTGGGTAGCCCCACAGATCCTGTTCCCAGCCAGGATTAGATCACACAACCCCTGCAGAAAGTCTGGCACACAGAGCAAATATTTCCTAGCTTACAATAACACACGATCTTCCACAGTTCTCTGTCTCTGAAGTGAGGGGGATGAACAAACACTGAATTGTTTGAATAATATTGGTGAATCCAGATTTCAGTTAGAGGGAATTCATGTTAGACCAATTAAATAGTATGTCAATTTCCTCTAATTATCTGGTCCTGTAGCCTACCCAGTAATTACACTTAATGGGTCTAAATCAAATCAGCATGTTACCTGAGAAATAATTGGATTTATGTGCAATTTTTAATGATCATGAAAGACACCCTAGAGACTGAAATCTTATGTGTCTTCAGGACTTGATCCTACGCTTCAGTGTGCTTTGGGTGAGGATCTCAGGCTACATTGGCCCTGATAAATTAAATATGCCTGTTCCCTGGCACTGAGGCCTAGCGGCATGGGACAGCCCACCACCATTCTCACAAAATTTTTTAGCCTCTAAAACAGGGTGGCCACATCCAGACTTTCCACTTGAAGCCAGTCCTGCCAGTGCTAGATGTAGTGTAGCAGAGAACAACTTCAGGTTTGAGAACAACTTCAGGTGAGAGAGCTAACCTTTACCTGGGGCGATCGTCCTGGGGGTTCACTGCTGAGCAGGATGGTTTGCAGAGCCACCTCCATGTTTAGAACCACAAGCCATAGCTGTGCTCTGCTGAGACCTGTGCTGTGCCCTTGAGCATATTCCCAAAGGTTGGTGCATATTACAAACTAAGGCACACATGTTATAGAAAAATAAGATAAAATAAATCATAGAATCATTATAGTTGGAAAAGTCCAAGGTCATACATCAAGTCCAACCTTTGGCCAAACACCACCATGTCAAATAAAAATAAAATCTAAGCCTCTACACACTTTCAATGGACTTTGGCCCTCAAATCACATGGCAGCTATGAGTAAATCTCACGTGCTCCAAATGGAGACAGAATAGAGCATTTTATGGGTAATTTCTCGTTTTCTTAAACATCCTATACCTTAAAATTAAAAGTACACAGAAACATAGTGTGTTTAATTATTTACAGGCACAGAGAATACTCAGGAATGCCAAACTCCTGACATTAAAAAGCACTTCCATGCACATATCTGAGCCCTGTACATGCAACATGATCATTCACTAGATCCTAGATCCATCTCTTGGATCAGAGGGGACCATGATTAGCATAAAACTTCCAAAAAAACACAAAAAGTATTGAATTTCTCACTGTTTCTAGTTAAGCACACACTTCTCTGAACTATTTCAGTAATTTCTAGAGGAGGTGAACCACAATACCTCCACATGAGTTTTCTCTGCTTCCAATGAAAGCAGTCTCAGATGGGTTAGTGCAGTAGAAATCCCCCATTGCCCTGCTCCCCAGAGCCCCACCATTTGAAAAATCTGGGTCTTTCAATTTCAGCATGATTTAGTGTCCTCCATCTCCTTGAAATTCTGCCCATGAGAAACCAAAATAGCACCTTGCCTTGTGCATGAACCCCACACAGCCAGTGAGCATCGAAACCACTAGATTTCAAATGCAATGTAATGTCAGAGAGACATAACTGCAGTGACAGTGGCTGGAGGGGATGACTGCACCATCTCGTTATTCTTCAGTAAAGGTACAAGTAAATGCCACTAACTTCACTTTTGCTTTCTTTCAAGGAAGTCTTTCTTTTCAGATAACTAGCTCTGTTCAGGGGCCTTTTGAGGCTCCAGCATGACTGGCAGTGGGCATCCTTATTTAAAGGTGTCCTGTCCAAACTCTGAAGGCTTCTTCCTAAAGTGCCTCTAGTACCTGTATGCAAGAAAACTCACACTCATTCTACCTAGATAGATGCTTAACCAAAACACTATTATCACTAGCATGGTCACAACAGGCTTCCTCAATAAGCAATAGAAACAGAAATCCCAAGAAGACCATTTAGACCTTGAATAGCTTCTTATTAAATTACTTCAGTCATGTCTGTTATTAAGAAGGACAAATTTGGAAACAGAACTCAAAAAACTTAATTTTTCTTTTGACAAACTAATGGATCAAAACCTGTGCCAGGCAGGAAGTTCTCAACAAGGACTCTCTGGTGCTCTTTGGTTACAATTTTGTATGCTCAGACTTTATGGAGCAGGTCAGCACTTCATAGGACCACAGTTTTGGGCATCAGCTCTTAAACATATATTCATTTATTGCTCATAAGCAATACTCAAATAGACAGTAACTCAAAAAGCCCATCAAAATTTCTCATGATCATGTATTTTGCATTCTATGGATCCATCATTCCTCTGTCCCCTCATTAACCTTCTCCCTACAGAAAGATGGAAAGGCTTGAACTCCCAAAAGCACAAGATTCTGTTTGTGAGACTCAAAATTAACATTTTGAATCATCAAGGAAAAGTGGACCATGTCCTGGTATCTTTGTGCAAATCACTTATTCCAAACATTGTTATTAATCCAGTGGGTTCTGATTAAAAGTTTGCCCAGTCACTCAGAGAAAATAATTTCTGTCAGGTTACCCTGTTTCACCCTGCAAAATTGGAGCTGCCTGAAAAATGTCCTGGGGAAATATTTTCGAGCAGCTTCCCCTGCTCTCTTTCAGGAAAATCACCTACCCCACACACACACAAAAACCTTTTCTAGTATGTCTGTAATCAGCAAAGAATGCCAAGCCATAAATATGTATGCACAGATGGGTCCTGAAATACCTTCAGAAGTTCAGCACAGCCCTCAATAGTCAGATTTTTCAGGCGAGCTTTGATGCAAAACGTGCAGGTTCAGGAGGACCCTCTTGTGGAGGTGCATTTCTCACCCAACTAGGGATGTTACAATCACTTGCAAAAAAATCCCACAACAAATGCAAGTGCTTCATTACCTACATTTGATTTGAATTCCTCACAGATCTTGCCAGATCCTTTCACTGCATTAGTATAGGTCTCTCTTCCTGCTGGGGCAACAAGTGTTCTTCTGTGGTGTTGCTGACAGAATCTGAATGTTTCTCCTTTTGTTTCAAACCTTTTATGAAGTCAGATCTGTTTTTCTTCCCTGTGCAAACTTTTCTTTCTTGTTTCTTCCCCCAAAATTTTGCTAATCTGATGCTGGAACCATGTTATTTATGACATCTAAAAAGCTTGTGACTAGGCAGGTCTGAAATGCCTTGTCCAGACTTCAGTTCATAGAATCATAGAATCATAACGGTTGGAAAGGTCCAGTCACTAACCCAGTACTGCCAAGTCCACCACTAAACCATGTCTCTAAGCATCAAATCTACACCTTTTTTGAACATGCCCAAGGACAGTGATTCCTTCGCTTCCCGAGGAAGGGTGGAACAGGGCAGCTGGTTCCAATGGTTGACCACCATTCAGTGAAGAAATTTTTCCTCATATCCAAGTTAAACCTCCTCCGCACAACTTGACATCATTTCCTCTTTTCCTGTTGCTTGTTACTAGGAAGAAGAGGTTGAGCTCCATCTCGCTACAACCTCCTTTCAGGTAGTTGTAGAGGTGATAAGATTCCCCCCGACCTTCCTCTTCTCCAGGCTAAACACCCCCAGCTCCCTCAGACGCTCGTCATGACTTGTGCTCAAATAGAAACAGGTCCCGACATCAGATGGCACAGTTTGTCCTCCATCAAACCTGATCCATCTCCAAACTGTTGTGTCTGCTTCCAAAGCACTGATGGAGAATAGTGTCTAGGCTGTACTAACTTCCCTGCTGGGGCCAGGAGTTAGTCAAGAGGGTGTTGGCTGTCCTGAGCCAAAGCTGCACATGGCTCACTCCCAGTATTCATGACTGCACTCCCAGTATCCAGGTGCCAGCCCCATTTAATTTAAATACAGCTAATGAGATCATGTAAGACACAGGTTAACTTTCCCAGCCTGGTCTGGGAGCAATTAAAAGCTGGATTATGGCATGGAATGGGCAGGTGAACTTCCTTTCACACCAACATCACCAGTGCCTGCCTTAGGCTCCCAGGCCTGAAGGAAGTCTTTTCCCATGAAAGGAGCTCCCACTGCCTCTGGAGGGACTGGCAGCAAGGGGACAAACCCCACTACCCCACTGGCTGCAGATGGAAGTGGGAAGTGGGAGCAGCCCACCCACTGCTGACAGCATGAGTTCAGCATTGGCAAAGGCCTTCACTGGCACCTGCAAAAACAATCTGCAACTCAGGCTGCTGGCAAGGAGGAAGGACACGGAGCAGCAGCATCCCAGCAAGGCAGCAAGTGGGGGGGAAAGGGGAAACTCTCCACACTGGGGGGTTATGTTACACTGAAAATAAAGGTGGAATGGAATGAGAAGTCCTAGAAGGCCTCTCTGGTGAGTACTAAGTATGAATATGCTTCGGTCCTGACAGAGCAAACAGATTCAAAAGCGAGATACTTACTTGGCCTGCACTTGTACCACACGATGAGGTACTTGCCGGTGCCAGGGCACGGATCTGTCCCGAAGAGCCGGCTATTGACGAGGAACTGGCAGCTCCGCCTGTCCTGGCACTCATCCAGCATCTTCTGCAGCCAGGAACACACACAAGAAACAGAGAAACAAAAGCACTTCAGTATCTTCATCAAAGGGATGGTCAAGCAGAGACAAGCTGGAGAAGGGCAAAGCCATCCCAGCCTCCCCACCCAGCCCCGGCATGAGGCAGGTGATGGTGCTCAAGGCAGGGTGTACCACAGGAGCCATGGACTAGGAGAGGACTAAACCTTGCACTGTTCTAAGGAGCACGTTTTCTTTTCTCTGCATGGATGCAAAGGGAGGGATGTGCACTTGGATGGTCACAGAGATTTTGAAACATTTGCATGCAATTTAATCATGTATAAGACAATACAATCCCAAGAAAAAGCAGCTTTGAGGACATGGATCCACCTTGACAGTTAAAAGCAGAGACCAAAGTCTGCCACCACCATTCTGCTTTAGATTTCTCTGGAAATGCACAATTTCAAGAGAGCTCTTGTCTCTCTTTTTACATAGAAGCTGATATAAATACATATATAAATTGCTGGTATTCCAACAATTAGTAATTGTGGTGGGAAAACTGTTATACAGCCAGCTTAGTCAGTTTTTAATAGGGTTTGCTCCTCTTCCCCCATGACTATCATGTTTCTTTTAGATAAACTCAGTAAGGGGCTGTAAGTCAGAGGGTTCTACCACCACTGACATTTTGGGTCCTATCCCCTTTTCTGCACTGCTTTTCCTCTAGCACTCTCTCTCCACTTCCCCATTCATAACATTCACAAAAACTCCATCTCAGAATCCACAGGGGCAAGACATTCTGTCTCCTGCTAGAAAATAGCTTCATTAAGGAAGATTAATGATTTCTTTTAACCCTATGATCCTGTAAAGCAGTGGTGGGAGAGAATATTATTAAGTGGGGCAGTAATTAAGTTTTAAATTCAGCTGGATGGCTTAGGTGGTATTTATGTACTCCTGTAGAGCCCCTAAAGTGCTGAAATTACCATAATGTTTGCCTGACACACATGAACCTGTCAGAGCATTTTGAGACCACAGAGCGAGGTAATCCACCAGCCTTGTTAAGTCCCTGCAACACAGAGCTGTGAATTCCAGTCCCAAAACAATTAATTTTCACTTGCAAGGAGGCACTGGAAAATCCTTCTTCAGAAATTCCCCTAGACTCCCCTGGTGTCTTTTGTCTTCTCCCTGTTCACTTTTCTTACATCCACCTTGATATTTGGGCTTTCCCACAATCTCCTCCCTGTGCCATTAACATAAAGGCTGTTCCTGCTCTACCATGTGCCACCCAAATCAATTTTCTCTCCGCTTCAGTGAATGCTTTCTATTTTTAAGTTCTCCCTGAATGTAATACACAGAATCTTTAGCATTATAACTCTGAATGTCACGCTCTGAACAACAACTGTTCCAGTTTCAAGTGCAATTTGAAACCGCCTCATTTGCGGTTGCTCATAACTTCCTAAAGCTTTCACCTTTTGGGCTGACACATGCAAGAATTCGTGCCTGCCTCAAGAATGACCTTTATTTTAAAGTTCAAACCAAAACAATCCAAGCCTTTTCTAGAGGGCAGAGAACATATGCTGCTGTTTTCCACTTAAAACGGTAATAAAATGCAGGCATCTCATTTAAAAATAGAGGCTTTAGGATGGAAAGGCTGAAAGGTGAACAGTGAAGGAGGTGCCTGGCAGCATTAGCCCCAACTTGACCGTCACGTCTATATGCATAGAAACAGCATATTCTTTCCTCCAGGCTCATAAGGGTTGGCTGCTCACTCAGCATGTGAAATTTAATTTAATGCAAAATCCAATGAGTTGCAAAGGAATTTAAGCAAGGATCCAGCACAGATACCTCTTTTCACCTCAGAAGGCAAAGAACAACTGAAACAACTCTGGAGTGCTACACATATGGAGAGAAATCCTCTCAAATCATTGTGGACCTGAAGGGGTTTTCTGGTACTGGACAGCCATGGTTGTGTGTACACCCAACTAGAACCTAGAATATGGAGCAAAGGGAAAAAAGCAGCACCCCGGATGTTTCCTTTCTCACAAGGAAAGCTGCCTCCCCTCAAAGGCAGCAAACTCGGGTTTTTAGTCCATGTTCATGGCAGAGAGGTGGGCTTTTTGAGAGCCTTCAGCATCATGTAATAGGTGCTATTATATTATATTAATTATTATATTAATTATATTAAATATTAAATAAATATTATTTAATTATTAAATGAATATTAAATCAATANCGCCCTGGATTTCAGCAAAGACTGAGTTAGGCCAGCAAGAAAACCTCTTTGAAAACTTCAACTGAGATACCTGAGCAGCCCTTGTTCATCTGTCCTTGGGCTCAGCACCAGCAGTGAAGGGAACAATTCACCGACCTCAGAGAAAATGAACGTGGGCAGTCTACAGGTATTGCTATTTTGTCTTGGCTCTGCTCTAGCTTCTGGCAGCTCTGCCTTACTCTATGTATTCCCCATAAGCAAAACCTCCTGAGTTTACTTCCTGTGGCATGCAAAGTAACACAAAGCCCTAAGAAGATATTTGTAATTAAATTTAGCTACAAAAGTGATCTAAACCATTGTGAGACCACAGAAAAAAGTGTTCTTGGGGTTGAATATGCCTTTTACTAATTTGCTTTAGTGTTTAGCTACAGTTTCAACTTAATTTGATAATTGCCATGACTCCGAAAAGTTACATGGGGGTAAAGAAACCAATATTTCCTTTCCATTCATATAATTCTATTATGTCTCCCCCATAGGGCAACAATTTTCCTGAAAATATAAAAGGAAATCATTAAGATTTCTGATTTCCTACAGACTGTGTAAGTAAAGTCTTAGGCATAATGAAATATACTCATACAGAATAAAATCAAAAATGTGTTCAATCCTTAGTGAAATACCTCAGATAGAATGAAAAGAAAATTAGCAGTGGTTGACTGTGCATGTTAAAGTACAAAGTTGTTACACTGGCCCTAATGTTAACTGAAAAACTTGCACATGTAATTTTTTGAAACATTTGCATGCAATTTAATCATGTATAAGACAATATACATTGTCTTATGTGTATATTATAAATATATATTTCTGCTTTCATCAGTATGTGCTATATACCAGCACCTTCTTTAATGCTGTGAAACACAACAGTTATGCAGAACATGCCTGACTAGATGATCCCCCACAGGTAGGGTTCCCTGCAGGACCAGTGGCTCTGGTGTTTACAGGATTCCTTACAAGCCAAGACCTTGGCTTTCTGGTCTTACTCCAAAACTCATACTTCTAGGCAGTGTCAGAGCTCTGGCAGATGTCAGATGTTGTTTCTGAAGTATCTGCAGTTGACCAGCTAGACTGAAATCAGGAAGGCTGTGAGTTCACTTAGTAGTGAGGGAATATCTTGAGCTCACATGGTTTTTGCTTAATGGCTGGAAAAATGTAGGAAATTCATTCTGTTTGCCTTGTTGTTCTGGCTGTCACTGTCAGATGTAAAGGTGCGAAAACGAAACCAGAAAACCAAACAAAAAGAGGCCCACAAACAATCTGAACTTGCACAGGTACAGGAGTAGACACACAAAACCCTCCCTAACTAGGATGTACCATCAGCTCCTTATGTCACCAAGTCTGGCACACTCCTGACTAATGCCAAAGAAAGTTAAATTGGTTTAGATTATATTATAAAAAATCACTCCAACTGAAGAAGGTGAAGGAGGAATTCCTGTCTGGCATGAAAGGGGAGTTAAGACACATTAATTGCATTGTGCCATTTTATAATTGAGTTCCAGTGGTAAATCAGGCCTAAGGGCTGACAGCCAGTGCTCAGGAGGGAAGTTGTGGCTGTTTAAACCCATTCCATTCCCTGGTTCATGACTGAGCTAAGAAGCTGCAAGATTTAGAGGAGATAAGAGAACAAGAAATGTGTATTCAAGTAAAACAAACACTAATCTAACCCCTGTGATTTATGCCCTGGATTAATCTCACTGCAGTGACCCAGGTCTTAAAGCAAGGGCAGCCTCAAGCTCAAAACCATATTTTCCTAGTGGCCACTGCAGATGAAACACATTTCTCGTGCTCATTTTGTTGTGTTCATTAGCCTAGTAATTGCCTGTGCTCATTAGATAACAACCATTTAAACCTGGAACTGGACGGGAGCTCTGCAAGAAACTCATCCTCAGCCATTCCCAGGGGTGTGCTCGTTTTTAGTCTGTCTCTTCAAATCACTCTTCAAGAAGCACTTCCCCTGCATGCTTAAAATAAACCACAACTGAGTTTAACACTCAAGGCAATTAAACTTATCTCAGTTCTTGGTCCCTCGTAGCAGGTCATAGATTTAATACACTTAGGGTGAAACTTTGGGCCCACAGAAGCCAATGGTGAAACTCAATGGGAACTAGGATTTTGCCACAGGGCTGTTCTCTGTACAGCCTCCATCATCAAAGGAGCCTAAGGATGACTGCAGGGCATGTCAGTCATGCATGAAATTACACAGAGGAACCCTATTAAATAATTGCCCAAATTGTGTGTAGCTGAGGAGAGTAACTCTGAGAGCAAACTGCATGAATGGATCAGAGCCGTGTGCAGTCAGATGAAGATGGGCAGAGATTTGTACTAAGAACTTTACGCAAGAAGATACCAGTAATTTTGAGCATTTTTAGGTCAAATTCAATCCAGGCGTGGCCATTATGGTGGAGTTACACCAATACATATTGTTGCACCTCCATGGATTTTGCAATAGGAAGTAAATACAACAAAAAAGGCAGCATGAATTCTCTCTTACAGCACAATGCATTCATAATGACTTCACCTTTCATTTGAATTTTTATACTCTTTTATATACCCCTGAACACTGGTAATACTTTAAAACACACTGTAAACTTAGTGCTTTCAAGTTGTAGACTTACTTACAGGTCCTGTTTACAATTATCTGAAGACTGAGAGTTCATCTTTATTCATTCACACAAATTACTGAAGTCCATGGAACAAGATTTTGCAAGAATCAGCAACAAGGAAGGACAGACCACATGAGAAAGTGAAATTCATGTTGATGAGGTACAGGTTACCTGCCTAGGGCTTCATCAAGCAATCTTCCCAGCCTGCTCCATTAAAAAGCAGTTCAGCTTTGCCCAAACTACCTGCATTCCATCTGTGCATTACTTGAAGAAGAGATCAAAGGTCCTGAATCCTGATCATTAATCTGTGGCACAGTTTTAGTACTCTGCTATTTCTTTTCACTCTCCCATGGACCTTGCAATGCTCACAGCAGTGTCAGCAGGAGGGAACTATGCTCACATATTTGGTGACACATTTAACACACCAGACTGTGAAATAAAGAGCTGGAAACTGGACACCCATTCCCTCTCACCAGCTCTGCTACAGTAGGGCAGTACGGCAGGCAGCCGTGGGCTGGGATGTTAAAACATAACAGCAGGATTCACCAGAGCTCCTCTGGCAGGGCCTTGAAAGAGCCCAGAGACAGCCTAAGAGCAAAAACCTGTTCACCAAACAGAAGGACCTGATAAAAGCTGCATTACAAATATCACCTAATTAACATTACCCACATTTCCTAACAGTAAGAAACTTAATCTGTATGCAGGGTCAACTTCAAAGGGACAGGAGGTCTAAGATGAAATACAAAAGGATGCATAACCAAAAGTCATGGGATTAAAGAAAGGGAAAGCTTAAACCACAAAGTGGGAAAAAAATCATTGAGAGCAAACCATTACACTGTCAAGCAGGGTGTTAGTGGCAATGATGGAAGCCCCATGACTTGGAAAGTTTAAATTTAGAGCAAACAAAGCATTAGGAGGCTTACACCCCAGGGAGCAGTCCTGCCTCATTGGGGAGACAGGCTGCACTGGCCACCTCTGCCTCCAGTGCCTCTACTTCTGCAGGACATAATCACACTGCTCTGATGAGCTATTTCAGTCAAGCCAAAGATTTCAAAGACAGGACAATTTAGAGATTATCTATGACCTCTGCATCCAGCAATTCTACTTGCAAATAATTAGCTAGGGGAGCTGCTTGCCAGAGAGTTCTATTTCAGCCTGGGCAACATTCATGAAAGAAGCTGCACTAGTTCTGTGATTTTTAAGAGCAACTTTGGCACTGCAGTAACCTCTCCTGGACCCTGAGGTCACTGTTCAGCATCCTCCTGCAAAGTAATTATTACAGTCTGACAAAGAGTTGCCTGAACTGCTCTTTGATTCACTGACATTTCTGAGACTGAAATTTTCCTTGTTCAAACAGTCTCTAAGCTGTGGAGATCTAATATGCCATATGAAAAACAGTGGGTTCTTCTCCCAGTGGTACTGATGACCATTATTATTCCTTTCTATCAATCTCCTCCCTCTTTGGCCCTGACCATCATTATTTTATAGACATTCAGAGCCAGGAGAAATGGTCCTTTCTTATTTCTGTTGAGGCCACTTATGGCTGTGACATCAGTGGTTCCATGCAATAGCCTGTGATTTGGCACATTGGGAGCCATTGTCCTTGGCCTGCTAAGAAAGCTAGAGCAGTTGGGATTGTTTCCCCCTACTTTGTATTTTAGTCTTAATCCATAATAATTGGAGAAAATAAAAGCCTCTTTGGAAACAGTAACTTGCAAACACATCTTCCAGCCCTCTATTTTTGTGATCAACAGCTGGTCCATGCTTTGAGAGTCAAGCAGCTCCTGGAAAGTTTATCTCGTCTTTCCATCAGCGAAGAGGTCAGATCCCCTTCGCTTTCTGTCACAGAAACCTTCCTGGTAGGTGAAAATGAAAAAGGAGGAAGAAGGGCTCAGGGAATCCTGTGGATAGCATGCAAGGAATCTGCTCCATTTTGTAGGGCTTGCTGAGTGACAGCAGGAGATGGTGGCAGCAAAAGTGTCCTGTAACTCGCCTAAAGGACAAAAGGAAGTACCACATCAGCAGCACTAGTGATTCTTGTCACCAAGGACTGGTTGTCCTGGAGAGTGTTGAAAGAGACCCAGGGCACAGGCTGTGTCCGCATTCCCTCCCAAAATTACTAATTTGTGAGGAGAGGAGAGGCAGGACTCGGCTTCAGAGCACTTTCCAAGCACAGCTCCTCTTGGAAAAACAAGTCACTCAGTAGAACATTGCCCTTGGAAGTGCAATTTTCAGTACCTGTGTGTATGAAGACAAGTTAGCCTACATCTCTGATAAATTTCTCCAGGGCTTTCTGTTTTCCTTCCAAATAAGCTGTGGTTTTATTTCCTGTCAATTTACCAGAATGAGAATATTGCAGGTAATCTGGTATAAACAATCATTTTAGGCAAACCATTAGACATTCTTCCATACTGACCTTGAGTGGTTTATTGCTGAAAACAAGTGGCATCAGGAATACTGATCCATAATTCAGCCTTCCAGTGCATCAAAAAGGCTAACAAGAAGGCTGGAGAGGGATTTTTCTCAAGGGGAAATGACCTTAAGCTGAAAAGGGCAAATTTAGATTAGATATTAGAAAGAAATTCTTTATTGTGAGGGTGGTGAGGCCCTGGAACAGGTTGCCCGGAGAAGCTGTGGATGTCCCATTCCTGGGAGTAGCTCAAGATCAAGTTGAATGGGGCTCTGAGCAACCTGGTCTAGTGGAAGGTGCCTCTGCCCACAGCAGGGGAGTTAAAACAAGGTGATCTTTAAAGTCTCTTCCAACCTAAACCATCCTATGAGTCTATAAATGAGCAGCTGCAGAAAGCTTTATAAGCAAGCAATTCCAAACTTCTTCATCTTCAGCTGAGCATCTTCCTTCAAATATCAAAGTCACTCCATGTATTTTTGCAGGCACAGTCGGGTACTGTGAGCTTGGTTGGGAGTAATGAGGCTTCTAACTGGATGGATTCACTTATCATGAGGCACTTACCATCGGGCAATGCAGAAAACTTAGCACTTCCATTGCTCCTTAGTCCTCTGTGCCAGCATTTGTGTTCATCTGAATAGACATACACTGCTGCTGGATCTGTTTATCAGATTTGTTATTTCCCAAGGGGCAAGATCTTGGGAATGTCCATAGAGTGGGGAAGTGTAAAAATCTGGGTGACATGAGACACAGAAAGAGAAAAACTCCAAGGTGAAAGCACAATGCACAGACCTACCAAAAATCTTCAGGTTCTCAAAATTGTTAGGTTGCATACTCAGGCCAACAGCACCTGCACAAATGCTCCAAAGGGTTAGAAGTTTGTGGGTGTTACGGGTCATCACAAAGGCACCAACACACACACAGGATCATGTTAATACAGCTCTGCTCTTCAGTACCCAAACCAGCATCTTGCGTGGTCCTACTTAGACAATGTAGACTTTCCAGTGCGCATACAACTCATCTCTCTCCATAAATTATGCAGTGTGGAAAAACACCTTCTTACCTACTGCCAACTGTTTTCAGTGGCATGACTTCAATATTCTTTAACAACCCTTAATACTCTGGATTTACTTTCCTGGGTCGAAGATAAACAGAGTTTGGCCCTGGCACCTTCTCTTCCTGATATACAAGCAAGAAAAGAGGCGGTTCAGTCTCCTCCTCACAGATTTCATCTGCCCAGGCAGGACAGTTTGCATTGCATGAGTTCCTTTTACCAGAGATACCAAGGCTCCAAATATTCCTCTTCCCTGTCCCCAGTCCATCCCTTCTGGCTGGGAACAGGACATTTCTTTCTGTTACCTCACAGGAATACCCTCTGCAGGGCTCCCCAAGGAAAGTACAGAAGATCCAATACCAGACCAGACTGTTAATTATCAGCACCAGTGCCCCAAATCAGCTTCTGTTTTAAAAGATGAGTGAGAATTTTCTATACTTCCATCTTCAAAATATCTCAAAGGAGCTTCATGAATACAGCACAATACACTCTTTCCTTCCTGGTGCTAACCCTGGGCTCCCCTGTTAAACTAAGTGGAGCAGGGGGAGAGACGTTGAAAAAAACAAATAATATCTGGCTTTCAACACAACTTTATTTTGTTGCTCTGATCCCTCTGTATTCATGTGACTTGATCCAAAAATTAATGAGACCATCCATGTAAAAGCTGGAATCCCAGTTTGAAATCCTAATCAAGGGAGGTCATTCTCCCTCTCTGCTCTCGTAAGACCCCACCTGGAGAGCTGCATCCAGCAATCGAGCCTTTAGCACGGAGGTGTCGTGGGCCTGTTGGAGCAAGAAGTCCAGAAGAGGTCAAGAAGGTGCTCAGAGGGCTGGAGAACCACTGCTGTGAAGACAGGCTGAGAGAGTTGGGGCTGTTCAGCTGGACAAAGAGAAGGCTCCAGGGAGACCTCAGAGCCCCTTCTACTACTTAAAAGGAGAGGGAGAGCTGGAGAGGGACTACAAGGTCATGTAGTGATAGGACAAGGTGGAAGGGCTTTAAACTGAAAGAGGCCAGATTTAGATTAGATATTAGAAATAAGTTCATTACTCAAGTGCAGTGAGGCACTGGCACAGGTTGCCCAGAGAAGCTGTGGATGCTCCATCCTGGGAGTGTTCAAGTCCAGGTTGGATGGGGCTTTGAGCAATCTGGTCTAGTGGAAGGTGTCTCTGCCCATGGCAGGGGGTTTGAAACCAGATGATCTTTAAGGTCCCTTCCAACCCAAACCATTCTATGTGATGCCTTAAGCCCCTAATGCTTTTTTATTTTTCTAATATTTGTAAGTTTTATAAGTAGTGAAAATAGATTTTAGAAAGCAGCAAACCCCCCTCCCTGTCCCTTGTCCCTTTCCCTTTTTCTAGCACCCTTGTTTATACATTCCCTAACCCTTTTACCCCAAATCTGGTAGAAATGTTTAGTCTTTTGTCAAGGTAAGGCCTAGATAGTTGACAGAACAACATATCAGGGCCTAAGCCACAGAATATGGTCAAAAATTAGGTAACCATGTACCCTTTGTGCTCTGATGATGGTGAAGATGGGATGAATGGGGGGTCCCAAAGTACACCCCAGACTCATTTTAGGGGGGTGGACCCGGGGCGGACCAGAGTAAAGGCCATAGGGTGGACACATCTGGGATTGGATGGATGATATTATAAAAAGTAACCTCTCAGGCACAACTGTGCGCGTCCTGTAACATCTTAACCTTGGAAAATAAACCCTTCTCTTATCTCACCCCTAACGAACTGCTCTGGAGAATTTTTCAGCACCTAAACACAGTGGCAACATATGGTTCTGTGATGATTCTGTCAATGCCCAAATTCTTTCTGCGTTTGAAAATCTCCCACTGAATCTGACATTGTGGTGTTAGAGTAAGAGAAATGTGTAGTTTGGGGTCACTGCCTTAATGTCTTGGACATACTCTCCCAGGTGGTCTGTATTTCATTTCAAACAAAAACAAGTGACTAAAGTAAGGAATCCTGGCAGCCAACCACATAAAACTGGATTAGTAGTGGTTGTCTCAGAGTAATCAACTCTTTCTTTTCCCTTTTTAACACAGAAACAATATCTGAACTGGACATTTACAGTGGAAAGAGCTTCTAAATGAGAATTTACTGTTACTCACAGCTAGTGTTTGCAGGGAACAGCATAAATAAATGCCCCTTACACTCCCTCAGGGTCACTCCCCAGAGAAGCAGCAAATTTATACTGTCATAGGCTTGATTAGACACAGTGATTTTATATACTTAGTTTTGAAAGGTTTGGTTTGGCTGACTTTTTCAATTACTGACTAACAGAATACACACACAATTGATTCTGCCTATAGCAGCCATATATCTGAGTTGCAAAACCACAAAAATACACACAATTTCCTTGTCTACAGCCTTCCAATTTTCCTACACACATGCATTTCCTACCAGCAAGCTGCAGGCAGTTTGCCATTCAGCTTGTGGAGTTCCTGGCTTACCCTTCAGAGAGGCCTCACACCCCCTCCAGGACTGAGAAAGAAGATGAGATTCGTCTCTGGCATTTGGACTCACCCTACCCTGTGCAAGCACAGCACATTAAGGGATCAAAGCCACAGCTGGGGCCACCAAAAAAGCACTCCAAAGAGACTCAGGAACTCACCCAAGATCCCCCCAAAAATTTGTGGCAGAACAGAGAATATTAGCTACTTTTTCAGCACATCTGCATCACCAAAAATCAGCTAATAACAGTGTTTGGTCTCAGTCATGTAACAATTGTACTGTACAAGGGATCTGCTGGAAGGCTACCTACAGGGAACACAATTCTCACTCAGATAAATAGGGAGCGGGAACTGCAAGCAGCGTAAGTATTGGAGGTAAAGCTAATGGGTAACAGCTTTAAGGGCATAAAGAGCCAAGCCATGCAGGTAAGGATTTCTTTTAAATCCCTCCTACGCATAAAAACCATGGCATGGAAAGCCTGGGGAAATATCTTCCCTGTTCTCAAGTTCTTCCAGATGCCTTAAGTGGGCCACTCTCCCACAAGGATTGAGGCGATGCTCAAAGCCATCAATCACCCCAGTAAACGAAATGTTGCAAGTAAATTGTTCAGTAAGTCAATAAAAGAAAGAAGGGAAGGCTAGCCTCTGCCAAAGTTTTCAGTCCTTGTTCTCTCATCCCAAACAACACAACTGTCTCGTGTCTGTTGTATTACGGACTTTCGATACTGTGTCTGGGAAAACTGATAAAGCACCATGTTCACCCACACTACAGCTCAGTCATGTGCTGTGCAGTGCAAGTGACAGGAAGGTAACTGCAAATCTGTCACCTTAAGGGTTACACCACAGGCAACCTTGTGCAAATTCTTGAGAACTTACCAGTGACATTTGGAAGCCAAAGCATTCACAACAAAGTTTAAAAAAAATGCTGTAAATGTCTGTTCAAAACCCTGGACGCAGGAGTGAGAAGTGATGTGGCAAAGTCTGGCCTTTAGCCAGATTATAAAAGAAATTATTCACTAGCCCTGTAGGTTCATTAATCTAGTCTACTATAAATTTTTATTATGAGTTATTATTGATTCATAGCCATAAACACACTGGATGCTTGAGATCTTTGCCCAAAAATTTTCACAGTCCCAAATCCCACACTTGGAAAGACTTTTGCTTACTTCAACACCCATGAGCAGACCCCATTCATCTCAACAACATCAGCCAACTCATGTTTCTAATTTTAGTTGTTCCTACTGACAGTTGAGTAACACTGGCACCTTCCAAATAATCCTTTGATTTCCTGACGTCACGTGCACTCTTGGATACATGGAGACAACATTCCCTACACAAATGGTCAGAGCTGATTGACTACGGGGAGACATAACAAGCTTAAGTGGTGTATGATCACTTACAATGGCCTAAGAGCCAAATGAGTCACGTGAAGTAGAGCCAAGGATTCTCTCTGGGTTTCAAGTTACCAAAGTAAAAGCGTCTTGAAATAGGATCTGAAGCAAAAAGGAACACCATAGCAATTTCTGAATGTGTTGAAAAAGCTAATCATTGGGAAGGAAATCTATAAAAATAATAATCTTTAAACTCAGTAAAAGATAATTTACTCTTGCAGTGCAGTTCTTTTTCAACAACATTCCTGAACTGTTACCAAGTAGATATGCAAGAAAACTAAGAAATTCATCAGCAAAATCTAATTTGGTCCTGTCTAAACTACAAAGATGAATTGTCCACTAAGCTGTGTGAGATGTCAGAGCTCCTGTGCTGGGTAGCCCTGCTTAATGCAGGTCAGTGCAGCAGCAGCAGAGAGAGCTGCTGCTTGGCCAAGGAAAGACGAAGTCTGAAATGAGCAGATGCATTTTAACATGCAATACCTGAAGGGAAGTGCCAACCGAACAGGCAACATCTTCTTTAATTAAAGTTGCATAGGAGTGGGGATAGCGAGAAGGACACATCTGATGGCTTGGTACAATTCGGCCATAAAAAGAAGACTGGATGCTGATGGTGGTTCTGTGAGGACATCTCAGGGAGACATATTCTCCATCGCAGGCATGGTCAGTGTAGTTCCTTAGTACCTGTGATATGTAACCTGCAAAAACCATGACAAAAAAATATCATTAGTGAAAGGTACTTAATATTGAGGTGATTTACAGCAATGCAGCCCAACAAACACAAACTAACAGGTAATGAGGGACACAGATTTTATTACTCATCTCACATATGTGCAAAGAAGACACACAATGACATGGAGATTAGGGAGGCTTGGTGATTTGCCCTTCAACCACAAATCCTTATTGGAAGCAATATTTAGCAAATATCTTAGTCCCATCTAACAACTTATTTAAAATGACAGAATATGAGAGTTTCAGACCACATATATGGAGCAGCATCTTCAGTGATTTGACCTTCAACCACGGTACAAATCCTTATTGGAAGCAACATATATGGAGCAGCATCTTCACTGTGAGCATAGTCAAGGAGTGGAGCAGGTTGCCCAGAGAAGCTGTGCAATCTGCATTCTTGGAGGTTTTCAGGATCTTACTGGATAAAGCCCTGACCAACCTGGTCTGACATTCTAGAGCAGGAGATTAAACTAGAGAACTGAAATCCCTTCCAACCTCACTTTTCCAATAAAATTAAGATCATGGGCAAGAAAGGCCCAGATGCAGAGCCACATTCCATCCTGGCACACCAGTCACATCTTTGACCTTCTTTCACAATATACCATTTAAACTCTTCTGGCTGCACCTTCTGCTCTAGACCTTTGACACTAAAGCTTTACTTTCTCTTCGGTTTTGCAAAGTTTCAATCTTTTTAGAAGGAAAACAGTATGCAGAACTAAATCTCTCCTTGTTTCTTAGAGGATTATGTTATCAACATTAATAAAGTTGTTGACAAGAATAAAGCAGGAGTACAAAGTCTCGTTAAAATTACACTTGAGTCAAAAGGGCTGATTGCTGTCAGATTGCCATGGAAACTCCCAAACAATTCTGACTTTGCCATACTCAGGCATGAGGAGAAACGACTGCGTTGCTGATCTGGAGACATCTGTGGAGGGAACATTACAGCGTGCCTCATGTCATTGTCAGCCACAGTCCCATTCAACCCCACAGTTCTCTGCAATTGGTTTGGAAGTCCCCTTCCCACTACTGGCCACCAACACAAGCCTATCAGCAGCCACTACACAATGCCCTGTCCCTATCTTTCTCTTCCTACGTAGAGGATATGATAAATAATAAGAAACTGAGGGTTAGTCTGTTCATCCAGGAGAAACAAGGAATAAGAAGAGTGGGATTTAATTACTGTTTTACATTAACTAAAGATCCAGAGGAAATAGAACCTGTGGAGGAAGACAAAGATAGGGTATTGCGGAATGATTGCTGGTACACTCTTTTCCTAAGAGGCAGAGTAGAGAGAAAAGGCAAAACCATTAAGAGAAGCAAGTAATCTCTGGACAAATTCTTAAAAGGGAACCTGAGACTTGATTTTTTTTAAATTATGACTACTATCTTGGTGGCCCATAATCACAGAATAACTCAGGTTGGTACCTCTACAAGTCCAGCCTTCTGTTCAAAGTAGGGCCAACTTAGTCCAGGTTTCCCAAGGCCTTGTACAGTTCTGAATATACCCAAGAGTGGGGCCTCCACAACCCCTCTGAGCAAACTGTGACAATGCTTAAAACCTTCCACAGTGAAAATTTTTTTTCATTCCATGCAATTGGCATTTCCTATGTTATGACTTTTTTTTTTTTGTTCCCTCTGGTTCTTTCACTGGTGCATTTTTGTACCCTTTGGTATCTTTCAGGGAGAAGACCAGTTCCATTCACAAGGGCATGTGGTGATGGACAAAGCAGTAATTAGATCCCACTCTCCTTATTCTTTGCTTCTAGATAAACAGACCAGCTCCTATAGCTTTTCACTGTTTATCATATGTTCCAACGCCCTTCCCTTCCTGGCAGCCAAAGACACTCTCTCCAGACTCTCAACATCTTGGCTGCGCTTGAAGACCCAGCTTGATATGAGTTACCATTCATTCCTACTTCCTCACACTCACCATCCTGCCTTCCAAGACAGAACAATGTACACAGGGAAACACCTGTGGTTTGAGAGAATTCGTGTGGCTTGCTCAGAATCAGTCCCACATCAGCTCTAGCTATCCTTGTAGACACACCTGTAGGGTATATTTTCCCCACTAAGTTAAACGCTCCTGGTGTTTTTTCTCTCTCTCTAAAGCCATATCCAGCAACTTCCTCTTACTCTCCAAAACAGTATGACCTATATCCAGAGCTTTTACTGGCAATAACTCTTCTTCCATACCAACACTGAAACCTAGCTTAGGAGTTCTGTGAAAGAACACTTGTCTGAGCAAATATCAAGGTGTCTAAAACAAGTATAATCATTCTTCTTAGAGATAACCAACATGCAGTAATTTAGCTTCATCATCCAAGCTGCCAATGTGAGGGCTGGCTTCTCTGACTTCTCTACATTTCAGTCTGTAGTTCTTATTTAGCAGTTCTGTTCCTGCAGTGCCTCAAAGTCTGTGCCAAATAAATATTTACTCAAATCAGCATATTAAATTCCAAGTCCTCAGGGCAGCATTTGCTCATAAGGAAAAGGCTGAGACAGAGCCCGAATAACTAGAGTAAGTGACAGGGCTGCATCAGATCAGGAAAGAGCACTGTTTAATTTAGTACCTTTATCTTGCTTTTTCAAGGAAACACTCTGGGATAAAATGAGCTACTGGGGTGGATCTCCTTTCCCAGCCAGTAGAATGTTCTGTGGGATGTTGCACCCAGTCCTGAAATTAGATCAGTTTTTCTCCCTCAAAAGTAAGGCCACTATACAAGGTGGGCATCAGGAAAAGCAAACTACAGATTCAGAATGTAACACAAAACCTTAAAACTCACTTTCCACTCTGTTACTCCAGTGCATTAGGGCTTTTCCCTTAGGCCGACCTATTAGGGAGCCAAAGAAATAGAATCAAAGTGCAGTCAAGACTCTACTGGCTTCTTTAAATATTCAATTACTCTGTCAGAACAGCCATCCTAGGGCATGCCTTTCATATTGCCAATTCAGGATCAGAGAAGGTTCCAACCCCAGCAATTAGTGCACATCACTTGTTGAAACAGCTCCTTCCTCTCCTCTTCCATCAGCAATCTCGAAATAACTGGAGTTCATTCAAGCTCAAGATATTGAAGGGATTGAATGCTTTGATGGTGACTGACTAATAATAAACAAAGCACAATGTCTGAAACATCTGGCACTGACCACTGTCAGAGAGAAATACTGGATTAGGCATGGGCATGGTCAGAGAGGAGATGTTCTTCAAAGTGAAAAAGGAAGTGGTTGTAGAGGATTAATGCTTTTTTTTTCCTCTTGAAGTGTGCCAGATTTGTACTATACCATTGGTAGTTCTTTCGAATACGTTGGCATTTCATTACTCACTGATTCACAGTTCAGTAACTCAAAATCCAAATTATTTTCAGGACCCCTGTTGAATTTTCAGTAACAAGTTTCCAAGTGACCTTTTGTACCATTACATGCAGTACCAGGGGGAGAATTACTGGGATGCTCTCTGGTGAATGAAATGCATAAACATGTAGCCACATTTATGCATTGGCAGGTGCTTGAGGACTTTAATGGCACTTGTAAACCAGGACAAGAAGCACTCCATAAGTACACAGGGAAGAGATTACAAAGCTCTTTGACTCTTTCCTGGCAAGCATGAAAAAGTCTCTTGCATGGCTGCAAGACAATATTTTCATTTAGTAAAATGATACAGCAGATCACCAGTAGCTATTTATAGGCCACAGAACACAGCAGTCAAGAAACTGAGATGATAAAGGTGTTATCAAATGATGTCATCATTCCCACTCAAGTTTATGTCTCTGCATCATTATCTGGGATATAAGCTGCAGTCTTGCAAGTGTCTGCTCCAAACAAAGATAAGGCAGGCTGTTTTTAAAGATGACCAAAGATATTTGCTATTCCTTTCTTCATCCATAAATTCTTAAATGTAAAATCACCATTGTCAGGTCTAGGACCTGAAGGCAAGGAATTATTTGGGAAAAATATTCTATGATTCTAAGATCCCATCTGTACTTCTATAGACTAATGTACTCTATATTGTCGTGGTTCATCTTGGAATAGAAGTGACAGAAATTCTCATTATTTTATTGGGATTTTTTTTTTCTTTTTTCACTAATCTGCCAGTCTAGAGAAGGTAATATTAAAGCAAGTGGTAATTTGAACTTTTCTTTAAAAACATATATTTAATTTTAAAGTATGGTAAAAGCATAAAAGAAATCTAATGCATTAAGCTCACCAAAACTTTTCCAAATGCTACATGTTTTGGAAACCTGGGATAACAAAAGCAACCACAAAATATTTTGGGCTTAGCACCTTTCTTTTTTTTTTTAAGGATTGTGTCAAGGACATGGAATCTTTGATGGTAGGCTTTCTTACTCCCAAATTAAATCAATGTATGGGACTCAAGAGCTAAACATGTCCTTGATTCAGAAGACCAGTATCACTACCAAAGCAGGGATTTGCACTCTGAAGACAGAATAAACAACCAAAAGCAACACATCACAAAAATGATAGATCATTTTTCCCTCTAACAAGAAGGAAATGTTCCTTTCAAACACCACTTGCAATTTATTTTTCCAAAGTGCAGAGTTTGCCTCCTATCAGTCATCAGCAATTATTCTTCACTAGTCACCAAACACAATGCTGACAGTAATTTTATCCCTCCCAGCAATGTCAGCTCCCAAGAATCATTTGAACCACTACCTCTACAGGAAACTGTTGCTCAGTTCTCATCCAACAGTCAGTTCTAAACTTTAACACATAGGCAAGGTAGAGAAACATAACAGTTTCATACAGAACATCATCATTTTACAGGAACTGTAAATCTAAACATCATCCTTTACTTATTTTCATGGAGCTACAGCCCTACCTTTTTGAAACCAAAGCAGCTGATGGAGTGGTTCACAAAAGCACAGATGGCATAAAAGAGTTTACTCCATTCAGAAGTAAGATAATACACCTTCCAGTATATAAAGGGGGCTTAAAGAAGGCTGGAGAGTGGAATTTCACAAGGGCATGTGGTGATGGGACAAGGCAGAATGGCTTTAAACTAAGAGAGTCTCCTCTTAGGAAGAAATTCTTTACTGTGAGGATGGTGAGGCACTGGAACAGGTTGCCTGGAGAGGTTGTAGATGCCATATCCCTGGAGCATCCTGGACCCTGAGCAACCTGATCTAGTGGAAAGTGTCCCTGCTCATGGCAGGGGTGTTGAAATGAGGCAATCTTTAAGGTCTATGATTCTAAGAGTCTATGATAATAGCAGAACACACAAACACTCATCCATATATCCTATTTAACCATAAACCATACTGGTTGTCTAAAACCAGTAAGTCCTCTTCTCCTGTTTCCATTATAAACAGTTCTAGTTTTGCTTGACAAGGCACAAGTAAGAGACCAGCTCTCCAACCATCAGAACACAATTGTCATCTTCCCCAGGAAATATCTCTGTGGGAATGTGCTGGAAGAATAGAGACAATCACAATCACAATAAAACCAACTCTTTTTACAGTTTGGATACGATCCAAAACTTCTAGTAATTTTCAAGAAAATTCAAAGGATTCTAATGGTTAATGAACTAGTACATATAATTAAAGCCAGAGCCTCATTAATATCTGCATCAAGCTATATCCAAACTATTGTAATGTCTTCTTAAAATATCCCATTTTGAGCTCTTGTGGTTAAAAATACAGAAGTGCATACATGTCAAAGAGAAAAATCAATCTCAAAAAAAGAGACATTTTACTTAGAAATAAGTTATTTTCCATTATCTGAAACACATGAAGTCACTAATTAAGTGTGCTAGTCAATAAAGTATTCCCTTGCTGCTAGTTGACACAGATTCTTTTATTTTTAATCCTCTTATTTTTCAAATCCATATTGGTTTTTTTCAGTATCTACTGCTATTTTCTTCTACTTTCCTCAGCTTCCTTGCAGATATTTTAGAGACAGTGAATGTGAAACAGAACTTGTTGCCAGGCAAGACCTTAATAGAATACCTTTCTGGATCTCAGACTGCCTCTAAAACACACAGTTTTTCATCTGGGTGGAGAATTTCAGCTTATTCTTTATATGCAGAGCACTGATACTCATAACATCTCACAGAAACAGTGCTAAGCCAGTGGAATCGAGTGACATGCCACGAGGATGGGCCAACAGGGCTGAAATGTGACTCCAGGCAAGGCTTGAAGCCAGAGCAGGGAACTCAATGAATGCATTTCATACCAGGCATTACTGATAATCCTGTGGTTGCAGCAGTAAAAGCAGCTCTCTCAAATCACAGAGCAGCCTAGTAGGGACAAACAGGGTTTCTTTTGCTTTGTTACTAATACAAGAGATTAAAACTTGCTATTACAAACCTTCTACAGAGAGATTTGCTTTCACTTCAGCTACTCCCCAACCCTTTCACCTTTCAAACACAGTACAACTCTGAATAAAATTGAACATGTTGTAAGCATATTTAGGAAAAATATTCCATTTTAAATCAACAGTTCCTTGCCTTCTATCTGATCTTCTGTACCGCAGTTATGGCTCCAAACAGCATCCAGTGTTAACTCATAAAAATGGCTTTGAAACAAGAGGGAATTTAGAACTGCAGCTGACTGCCAGCATTTCAAGGCTAAACAAGGTAAGGTTTTGTAAATGCTGAGCAGTATTTCATAGGTCTCCTGGGTTTGAGTAAGGATGAGAAAGTATTGGAAATTAGATTGGTGAAGGCTAGGGGTGACAGGAATGAATTATGGTCATTTTCAACTCTGCAGGCTTGAATATTACACAGATACTAGTGAGGATTAATTGCTAATTAATCCCTTAAATTCCCTAACTGTAAACTCCTACAGAATTTAATAAAACACTTCAGCCTTTCCACAAACAGTTGGAATTACTCTGGAGAATTTAATAAGCAACTTGAACTGCAAGTATTTGGGGGTCTATAACTTTTAACCATTGGTCTGAAAATTTGACACAAAAATCTTTTTTTCTATTTGAATGTCATCTTAGATTATTTTCTTCTAATGTCCCATAAATCCGTCATTTCTTGAGAACTTACTTTTTTTTAAAACAAAGCCCTTATGGCTATGGAGGATGGTTTTTTGTTTGGGTTTTTTTTTTCCTGATCTTCTACATTTTGAAAAGGGAAATGAGCAATTTAAATTTATTTTTTTTCTTCTTTTTATGCTTGTCTTTCTAGAATCAGGGAATATTTATCCTGGAAGGGCCTCCTCCAGGTCACCTAGCCCAAACTGCTGCTCAGAGGAGGGTCAATATCAAAGTGAGATCAAGATGCTCGGGACTGTGTTCAGCCCTTAAACAAGGGCTGCCCAGGACAGGGACCCCTCCCACTGTGTTCTTCAGCCCCAAACTATCCTACTGGCCCTTCCCTGGACTCCCTCCACTTAGTTTTTGTTATAATAGTGTACCAGTATCATGACCTGTAATTCAAGGGGCTGACCCTTCACTTCCTTTGGATTTAGGGAATTTCTAAAAAACTCTTGTTTCACTATCTGTATGGTCGCAGGCAGCCATGACATTGAAGGAAATTTGACAGCGCAGAGAATTTGGCTGGAAGGCACTGCACCACGACTTTGCCAGCTTGCCATCCTCTCTCCAGCTACTTATTCCTGCTCCCTTATTTCAGATAAAAGCCTCTTCTAGTGATCTGTGTTCATGTGCATGTGTGGGTGTGACAGCAGCCAGAGCTGGATCACAGGTCAGAGGGTCCACGCTTGTGTCCTGCCACCAGAGAAAGTGAGGGTGTGCAATGTGTAGGTCTGTCCGTCTGTGATCACCAGTGACTATCAAGATGGACTAGCTGGCAAGGAGAATAAAAGCTTTGGGAGCCAGGTATGAAAGAAGCCAAAGGTCTGGGTCAAGTACTGGAGTCTCTCAGAGAGGTTGTGAGTTGTAGACAGGAGAGGCCGGGAGGTTCAGGCCAGGGAAGACCAGGCATCAGGGAGCCAACTGAGAGACCCATCTGCCCACACATGTGTATGTGAGGGGACTAAGGATGAGAGACCCCTGTGCCAGCTGCTGCATGGACTATCTAAGGATCTACAATGACTGTATTTGTGCATATTTTCTGCTAACAGGCTTTCGTAATGCTCAGCTGGAGAGGGGAGCAGGATCAGGCCACTGGTGCATTTTGTGTTTCTGTGAATCCCAAGTGTTCCTGCCTGTAATCTGTGTGACCTGGCAGACTCACACTGTCAGGAACAGAAGCTCAGCATCCCAGCTGCCCACACCTGGGGACACAGGACTGTTGCTGTCCTGCCTCTATCAGGCTGCCAGATTTGACAACTCCCAACACTTCCCACTAAAAATTCCATGTGCGTGTACCTGGGTATATACACGAGTCCAAGAAAGATTTGGACAATGTTCTCAGGCACATAGTGTGATTCTTGGGGTGTCTTGCATAGGGTTAGGAGTTGGACTCAGTGAGCCTGATGCAACCCGTCCAACTCAGTATATTCTATTCTCTGATTCTATTCTATATATATAAAATATATTTATATGGAGACATAAACAAACATGTGTGGGTTAAAAAAAAAAAACAAGCAACCTTGCAGACAATTTTACGTAATTTAAGTTGAAGAAGACTGAACCCCACAATAACTGTGAACTGTGGAGTTCATTTTTTGCAGTGCTGAATTTCTTAGAACGCTTTGTTAAAATAGTGTTATAGCATTATAAATATTCATACATTATGCAATTAATATGTTAGAGCTACAGCATTATAAATATTAATATCTTACTTTCATTGGAAAAAAGTATAATTTAGCATGCATTAGTATGTATTATGTATCAGTCATAAAAAGTGTATTGCACATAACACAATCATATTTATAAAATATATCTTATGGCATAACCTAAAGATAATTACCAGGTTGCCTTAGGAAGCTTTATGGGGTTTGTTCAGTACTCAGAGAATGAGAGCTGTGATTTTGAGAAAGATTTAGAGTATACTTCTAACAGCCCCTAAAGGTCAATTCCACGCTCTGTGACTAGCTGGGCACTATTTCATTCTAGAGATACAGCTGCAGTAAGTGTTAAGGTCATCACTTTATAGCTGAAGGAACTACACGGGTGATACTTCCTAAGCATCATCAATTGGTTCTTTCTCCTTGGCTCTCAACCAAGTCCTTTCCAAAACACCGTCACCTCACACATAAATCACAGCACTGCTCACTCTGGCCTTGCCATTGCATTCTAAGTAGCAATAAAGAGCTCACAACACCAGGGTCACGTAGCTCTTCTAAATTAAGGCTTATTTTTTTCGAGGGACACTTTTCTCCGGGTGGCTCTTATAAAAGAGATTTTTAACAACAAAACTACAGTGATATAATTAGGCTCCCATAATGATACCCATATAATTTTCTACAGTACATGCATAACTACAAATGCAGCTTTTCTTGTGTAAGCAAGTCTCACTGGTGTTCATTTGGACTTGCACTTTCACAATCAAGTCCACTTGATCCCACCCCTTCTGGTGAAAATTCTTACGGAAAACAAATCTGACCTGAAAATCAACATAATTACAAACCTGAGATGCAAATGGAAAGAATCTAACTAAGAAAAAACAATACCAAAGCTTGGTCCCTTCCCCCAGCAGAAAGCAGCACTGCCTACAGTGAAGTTTAAGAGCTCAAACAGGGTCTGTCCCCACACTCAGAAGTTCCTACAAGCATCTCTGGGTCTTAGGGCAAGAGACTGACAGCTGTTCTTCACCTTCTGGTCCAGTCACTAAAATTTGTGCCATTTCTCAAGGGCCATGGACCAACTCACTCATGTGTTGTCCACGTGATTAACCAATTCTTTTAAGAGGGCAAGGAATGGGAGCTGGATCCATCCACTTCCCTTGGGACATTCTCTAGTTCACTGAAGGTCTCACTACTTATTCAAGCAGCCATGAACATTTTATGGCGAGCAACGTTTTAGCCCATCACTTAAGCTACGAAATAGAATAGAATAAAATAAAATAGCACAGCATAGCACAGGATTTGCAATCCCATGGCCTGTGTTGCCCATCTGCAAACAATCACTGTCACACTTTCTCCTCACCCAGAGAAGAAGCACCCTCTAAGTCTCTGCAAGGCACCTGTATCTTCATCAAATCCTTTCTTGGGCCCCTCTTAGCCATATGACCCACAGAGAAGTCAATGCTGGTGAGCACAGTGCCTGGTAGCAGCCCCTTGGTGCACCCTCATGCCCAATGAATGCACCATCTGCTTTTCCTCTAGTATATTGAAAGCACAGGGTTTACCACTTCATTATAAACTGAAGAAAATTCAGTCCCAGATCTTCTCTGGAAGTAGGAAACACTCAGCATCTGTCATAAAAGCAGCTGCTGTCTATCTCTGGTAAGGTCTGTGACAGCTCATCTTGTCCCCACACAGTGTGACAGAGCACTAACCTGGGAAGATTGGGAATGGTCCAACTTCACCAAAACATAGACTTTCACCATTGCAAACAGAGAGGGAAGGGTTTGTTTCTGTACTGAAAACATGCAGCAAGGGAACTATAAATCAGTGTTGCTATAGCCATGAGCTTCAACAGAGCTATAGCAAGAGACATGGCTAAAAGCAGCCTGCCCTTTGCCCACAGCTTTATTGGGAGTCACAGGGAAATATCCTGTTACTACTCAAATTAAAAGAAACCTTTTGCATAGCATGTCACTCAGGGACAAAGAAAGTGGTTATTTGACCACATAAGTGACAGACAAGACTTTATGTGCACTGACCGATTCTTTTAGCAAATCAAGAATTAAGCTATGACAATCTGACAAGGGCTAAAAGACACCAACACTAAATAAACAGATTTCTGCCCATTCACAAGATTTTTTTCTCGCAGGACTATGAGTACAGAGAGATGGCAGCTTTATTTAGACTAGGGCAAATGGCAGGAGGGAAGGCAAAAGGCATAACCCCACAGGAGCTGCTGCTAAAGCCATGACAAAAAGATTTGAGTGCTTTCCACACAGCGCCAGGAGCCAGCTCTGGGACTTTCAGAGTGACCACACATCCCTGAAAACAGTAGATTTCAACTGGCAGGTGAAAATGTTGAACAAGTCCTGTGATCCTGGAGAGCAAATCTGAAATTCTGTTACCTTGCATGAAATAATACAGCGTGACTTTCACATGCAAATACCAACTTGGCAGTGAAGAGCACTCCTACAGGAAAATACTTCCCATCAGGCTGTGGTCTCCCTCACTGATTTTAACAAGCACTTCAATGCTCCAATGATCATTTTATTAAAAGACTTTTGCACTGTAAACTGTGAAATTAGAGGGCTCCCTCACTTGATGCTGTGTAATGAGAGTAGGGGACAGGCAAATCTCCATGCACACGGAGTTCAAATCACTCTGGGTTGCTTTGCCACCTAGCAATTTTTCCACTGAAGAAGCAGGAAATTTGGGCAGGGGAGGGGGCAATGACAAATTGCTACCTCTGGTGAGAAGGGCAGCTACTGCTCACAGACTTACAGCACGAGCTATGCTGAGACACTGCAGAGAACCCACACTTGTGATTTCTCTCTAGAATAGAGACCTTGTGTTTAATTCTCTGAGAACTCATGTCCCAAGAAAATTCAAAAATTAGGCAACAGCTCGTTTCCAGCACTGGGATTTTAACATCTCCTTTTTCCTTATGTTTTACATTCCATACTTTATTTATTTACTCTTACTCAGGGTCGATTTGTCAAATTTAATGAAAGCAACAACTCCGAAATAGACTTGCATCCTTTTCCCCAGGACCTGCAATAAGAACTATGGTGCTGCCCTCCACATGACCTTCACCTGTGAAATGCATATTTCTCTTTGCTTTGGCCAGGCCCTGGCAGCTTTATGAACCCCAAGAGAGGAAAGGAGATGAGGAGAGACTGAAGACAAGATAGAAAAGGCTAAACAGTGAAAGGATAAAGCAGAGTAGGGTAAAAAGAAGGAAATTAAAAAGGAAAAACAAAAGGAGACGCAAGTTATAGTAGACATATAAAAAAACCTCTTTCTCATTTGTCAGTTAAAAGTGGGGTCCCGGGAGCTTGTCCTACCAGCAAGAATCAGCTGGAAGCATTGTGGAGTCACTCGAAACTGGAGGAACAGAGAGCAGCCTCAAAATAGTAGAAAGGAGAAAGACAAAGATTTTGAGCAAGAATATCCTTTTGTAAATGACCTCTCTTTATGTCCCCATGTGATCAAGTTCCAGATCATACCTGCTTGCAGAAAGGACTATGTTACCCAGAGATAAAATTATCTGGGGAAAAAAGGAAGATCAGACTGGCTGTGAAAATAGAAGGGGAAAAAAATGAAGGTTTTCATAAGTCTCTCTTAATTTCTGATATGCTCTATATCTGATGACTTGACTAAAACCCTCAAATATTGCTTTAGCAGAACAAGCACTGTGTTGTATCTGCCACAACCAGGCAAAACTGCCAGATCAGCATCTTCTGTTTAAGCCATTGACTTCATCGCAGAGGGAATTTATTATTCACCAGCAACTGGACAACTTTAAGCCACAGCAAATGTTGTCAGGGTAGCAGGAATGATGATTTCAGAGGTAAATCGCTCTTTTATTGTTTGATATAAACAATGCTAACAAAAGACAGGCATCCTGAGCATCACCAGTTTGAGCTGTCAGGCTGAGCAACCAGCTTGAAGCCAACTAACCTCAATTTACCACATACTCCTCCTGGAAAAGACATTGCAGGAATGGACAGGAAATTAGTACTTGGGAGTAAAGGCAGGATGGTCTCTGCACCTTGGGATGAAGATTAATTAATCCAGGGCTTCCTTTTCACTTGTTAAACAAGCTATACCTTCCTGGTGAAAAGCCTTGTCTGTCTCAAAGTATCTCACCAATTTAACTGCAATTCTATCTTTCCTGAAGAATCACAACCTTTGACCACAGAACTTGTAGTGTTGTTATTGGGGCTTTAAAAACTACAGGCTAAATTATTTTGTCCCAGTTTAGGCTTTATTATCTAAACCTATTAAATCCCTGTCCTCAGATTTTTTCTTGCATCTGTGGAAAGGTGGCTTTGCTTCCTAGCTGGGCAAAGCCACAGGGCGGAGGAAAATTTCTATTTAGAAGACTGCCCCTTACAGCCCACCATGTATGGGGTTTAGCTACCACTTGAGCTCTCTCTATGAAGTCAGCAGAAAGAGGAAAGCACTGTCAGGTGAGAAACATATTATCCCAAAGTAGATGTTGAACTGAGAAAAGGAGTAGAAGTCAGACAAACCATATCTGAAACTGGTTTACCCCTCTCTGCTAAGGAAGCCCAATCTAGTGAGCTCAAACATGATCCCTCTGGGGTCCCATAGATGAAGGAGGGTTTATGACACAGCAATGCAATGGCTGTTGTGCTAGAACATAGTCTTTGGAGAGACTCTGGTGTTTTTCAGTCTCTGCTATTCCTAAAGATTTGCTGCCACTGTAACTTTTGTCTTTAGAACCTTAAATTACCTTAAAGTGGTTCCCACACAAAAACCAATGAAAAACTCCATTTATGTAAATAAACAAAACATGCCCAGACTCAATCCATGGCCCTGAAGGAGAAGAACTGAACACCACTAGTTTGACTGATAAGCTAAAATGTCAACATTCTTCTCCTTGTTTCCAAAACAAGTGAGTTGTCTATTTGGACAGCCTGCACTCTCCCTTGAGCCATGCCCTGACAACAACTAGGAACTTGCTAGTTAGTGCAGGTCCAAATGGTGACCCTGTGTGTGCAAAAAATTTGGACAGAATAATTGTGTAGCAGTGGTCAGCACATCCCCCTGACACTGTTTAGTTTACTAATATAAAGGTTTAACTCCTCCTTGTTGCCATCAATGCATTCAAGCTGAAGGAGGGCAAGGTTGGATGAGACATGAGGAAGAAATTCTTTACTGTGGGGGTGGTGAGGCACTGGAACAAGTCAGAGTGGAGAAGTTGTGGACGCCCCATCGCTGGAAATGTTCAAGGCCACATTAGATGGGGCTCTGACCAACCTGGTCTAGTGGAAGGTATCCCTGCCCATGGCAGGGAAGTTGGAACTGGATGACCTTTAAGGTCCCTTTCAACCCAAACCATTCCATGATTCTATGATGAAGAATGGACACCTCAGTCTGCCAGCTGAAGGGACAGAGATCAGTTCCCACCACACTTCACCTGGAATCAGTTTCATCTGCATCTCAGTTTCCCAAATATCGTTGAAGATGATCCCATTTCTGTATCCATGGGAAGGACAGGAAAAAAAATAAAGACCCAAGAATGTGAAGCAACAGGGGTTACAGAAAGCCTGGGGATAAAAAAATATAAGGACATACTGATTTTTATCCAGGAGTGTTCAGTAGCACTTCAAGACATTACAAAAGGGATGAAAGGCTACATAAAGAGAGGGAGCTGCTTAGTCTGGAATATAAATTAATAATAATAATAAAGACATCTGACTAACAGAGAAAAGACAGAGCAGCCCCATTCTACTACATCATCACAATCATCTCTACAAAGTGAATAAGACAGAACACAAAAGGTGTTTTTCCACAAGTTCCCATTTCTCCCCACCTCTCACTGAGGCCATTCCCCATATTTGCAACTTCTTTGAAAGACAGAAATAATATTTGGCTTCCTTGGCAACAAAGAACAAAGGGAGAATAGAAACCCAACAGTGGAATTTATGAAGGCACATGCTGCACTAAGCCCTTGTATGGGGGACAACAATCAGGCAGGGCCAAAAGGCACCAGCAAAACAGCAGCTAGAAAAGCTTTTTGGCTAAAAGTATTTGCACTGCTTTGACATAGAGCAGTTGTTTTGACTAATAGGCTAGAGAAGGGGATTTCTTTAGCAGAGTAACACTTTGAAGGGCTCTTTGCCTCACAGCTGTAACAGCAACTCCATCCACAACACACATTTTTCCTCCTGCCTATTGCATTACAGGACCAAAACACACCACAGACCCAAACAGCTTCAGGGGTGGCTGCTGCGAAACTCGGTGAGAATTGTGCTCATATATGGACAGTGTTACAACTAAAGACTGTGATTAAACTGCAAGACCTGGGACCATTTCCCAGTTGTTGGATCCGATGCACTTCCCAGCTGTATCCCAACCTCATACTAAAAGCAGACGCATCATCCCTCCCCAGAAAAGGTCATTTATTTATTTATTATTTTTTCTCTTCAGACAGGTTTGATCAATGAGTATCCTCTCTTATATTGTCCTGGTTTGGGAAAGGATAGGGAACTGCACCCAGGTTTTCTGCTGTTGAGGCTAATGATTAAGTTTTTTGTTACAACAAGGAGCATTTCTGAACCTGTATATGGTATGCAGATGAAACAGAACTGGTAGAAGAAGTTGATAGACCAGATTGTTGTTTCATCAGTCAGAAGGAATCTTGACAATCTGCAAAAGTCAGCAAACAAGATTCTCATGAACTTTAAGTAAGGGAAAATGGGAAGTCTGCTCATGAGGAGGAGTATCCCTGTGTACCATGTTGGAAAACAACAGGCTGGACAGCTTTGGTACAAGGGTACCTCACTGGCTCATGGTCACCCTGGTGTCCATCAGAATTCCCTGGTCCTTTTTGACAAGGAGTAGGAGTATGGGCTTGGTAGGAGTATCACAGCAGTTCAGGAGAGGAAAGTCTGCCCATCAGCGCTGGTGAGATCCATCTGGAGTGTTGTGTCCAATTCTGGATTCCCCAGTGCAAGAGGCATGGACATACCAGTGCCAGAGCAGCAAAGGGCCACAAAGATCAAGGGACTGGAGTACCTGTTACACATAGAAAGGCTGAGAAAGCTGTGACTGTTTAGACTGGAGAAGAGAAGGTTCAGGGGGGGTCTTGTCAATGTATAAATAACTGATGGGACAGGGAGTAAAGAAGGCAGAGTCAGACTCTTCTCTGTGGTATCCTGTGAATGAACAATAGGCAATGGAAACCAAATACAAGAAATTTCATTTAAACATATGTATATAACTGTGAGGGCGGTCAAACACTGGAATGGGTTGCCAAGAGAGTCTCCAAACTTGCAGATATTCAAAATCAAATTAGACATAGCCCTGAGAAACCTGCTGTGGGTAACCTGCTCTATCTATCTAAGCAGATATGTTGAACAAGATGAACTTAGAGGCCTTTTCCAACTTAAATGATCTCACAATTCTGTGATTTTCTGAATATCTTCCAAGCCCAGCCATTCTGTGATAACAAATCCCCTCTCAGGATGCATTGAACAAGTCCCACTCTCCTTTAAAACTTTTTGGGAAAAAATCTTTTTTAAAGTTGGAGTTCTGTTACTCATGACCCCAGGTGCATTTCAGCATCATCTCAACTCTGCTCACACAGATGCCTATTAGTTGTACTCAAACTGTCCCACGACAGAGTTCATGGAAGCAAGAAAAGGCTTTTCCCAGCTACATCTCCTGGACAAGCAGCATCACTGACCTTTATAAACAACATTATCATTCATTATCATCAACATATCATGCTCCAGACAATGGAAATGGCACTTGACACTCTGCTGCTGAGTAAGTGCTGTAACAAGATCACCTTTCAGGATTTGTTTAGTCTTCACATTTATGTGTATTAATTAGATTTACTCTGATGCAGACATGGAGAGTGCTGCAGCAACACAGTTTTAGATAATGAAATTTGAAACATTTGTTATGAGTTTTACATAATGACTTAGTGACCAGATGTTACACAACCAACAGCAAGTCTCCTTGATTACTCCTTCTGAAGTTTGCTCTCCAGATCTCAACAAATGTTTTCTCAGATCATCACAACCAATTTCTCAGCAAGAGGAGAAAAATCACCTGGCAGGCGAAGAGATGATGTGACATAGTCATTGGGAAGCAACTGCTGCTTACACCAGCAACCTCACACTCTGCAGAGAGAACTGCTTTCCACGTCCAGGAAAAAATGCCATGCTAAGAGTGATATGGAAAATTTTCCCACAGATGTAAGACACCTAGACCTCCCAAGACAGTTATCCCCCCAAGACAGTTTCAAAAGGAAGGACAACCTGCTTGTGAGCAAATGCTGTGCTGACAGAAAATCTGCACTTTGAGATCTGTTCTCACACACACTGGCCAACAAAAAGGGGTCCACGGGGAGGAAGGTTCAGCCTCCCCTCAGGGTTAGTGAAGACAAGCAGGAATTCCTGTAGTGTCTGATGCTAAAGCATACATCTAACTCAGGTCTGGAGTGTCACACACTGAAAGTACTGCTAAGTGTGCTGCAGGTCCTGAAGTTTAGTGATAAGTCACAGAAAAAAATCGATGTGAGTAAATTCAAAGTGATAGAAGTTTTGGAGTAGCAACAGTTCTATGAAAATATAAAAAACAATATTCACTAATAACCAGGAAAAAACACTAGGAATTGTTAGGAAGGAATAGGTGTCACTGTATAACCATCCAGGGACTAATATCCAGAAGACTGTCTGCATTTCTAGATTCTTCTCACATCTTCCTCCCTACTCAGAAATCATGCAGGGAACTGAGAGACATTTAAGAGAAAGGTATTAAATTGCAACTAGTTCTCTTCTGTCTGGAAGACAGACAACTGAGATATGTGAAAGATCACACAAAAAGTGGAGACAAGATGAAGGGATTGAAAGTGCTGCTTCTTTCAACAAGGGGGGGGGGAGAAAAAGAAGGAGAAAAAAGTTAGTGTAGAGGCATCAAATGAGATAAACAAAATAAACCATTTCCTTACCACCTGGAAACTGAGCTCTGGCATTCATGGCCACGGCACTTCTGCAGGTCTCAAACATTCACATGGAGTAAAAACACCACAACATCAATGAATGGAAGAAAAATCCATGAAGAAGCAGTGAACTCACACACAGCTCTTGATTTAAGAAGTTTTTGAGCTGTGAGGGTGGTCAAACATTAGAACAGGTTGTCCAGAGCAGTTATGGGTGATCCTTTGGTCCAAGCTAGTACAGCTGCTCTTACATGATGTTTAAAGTGCCTACATCTCTCCAGCACCTATACAGGGAGCCAAGGATGAGGATCTCAGATATAGAAATCTGCATGGTAGACTTAGAAGAATTTAGGACAGAGTAATCCCAATCCTGTTTTGCATTGAGTTTTGCTCTCAAGCTACCTAATCTATCAGAATGTAAAAGAGCATCAATAACAATGATAGTTGAAATCTCTGGAAATAAGCTGGAGCATATTAGGTAACATATTCCTGCAGTAGAAAATCCAGCAGACTTCCCTTATTAACAGATAAAGGAATAGTGGAAAGGAGCATCTTTGTCAAAATCCCTTGAAGACTGGCCTCTGCAGAGCACTTCAGCATCAGGTGGCAGGTTTATTAACTCAGTCTATCCCTCTGATTGCAGTATCTGTCCCTGTTTCCATTGCCCAGAGCTGTGGTACTGAGGCAGATTGTATTAAACCAAGTTAAAGACAAAAGAGGAAGAAAAGTGAAACAGGAGAACACTGGAGAGCATGGAGATGAAAGACACACAGGAAGGCATTGGATTAATGGACAAGCATTTATGTTGTGATCAGCTAATGCACAGAGATTAGCATGCAAGGTATTTTTCTGAAGAAAAAATAATGTCCTGTCAGCCACAACGTGATGTACAAAAGACAAAACAGCCTAATGTCTAGGAAGCTGTAACTCCATCTTCCCTTCACTGTCTCTCACTGTTGGGGTAGGAGGGGGGAAAGCCAGGAGAAAGGTCAGGGCATAAAAGCAACAGTGGGGAATTGGCAGAATGCCTCGGGTTTTGTAGAGCAGAACTGTCCCTCCCACAGGATAAACCAAGGGTACAAAGCTTGGGTTTCCACAACACACACCCTAACAAGGAGAGAAACTTCTTGGATACAGTTTCAGCATAGACATTACTTTGAGAGCATTAAGAAACAACAGAACTGTTATATCTTGGCTAAGCAGGGAGAAACAACACCAAAACCCTTCTATACGCTGTTTTCAAAGTCACAGAGGTCAAGCAGAATTAGTCTCCAAAGAAAAACAGAGCATCTAGGTGGGATGGAAATCTTCCTCAGGACTGGAAAGAGTAGGACGGCAAGACATAATTGCCAAAAATAACTTAATAGTTCCAGAGAGCAGCTTTCAGAGCTTAGTGACTCTAAGATCTCATGAGACTGAAACAACTCCTCCCAGCACTTCTTGTTCCCCACAGAAAATGCAAAAATGGGAGGCTTTTGGGATACGTAATTCAGCAGTTCCCTCTGGGAACACCAGATAAAACAGACTGATCTGCTCAATGATTCCAAAATCAATAGTAATGCAAAAAGTCTTTCAACAACCTGTCCAACCCAGACAGAAGGGTTGGTTGGAAGAATTCTAAAGTCTGTTTCTTTCTGTCAAGACATTAGACCTAACGGCAGTGCAATGGAATTATTCTCCATTTAGGCTTGGCCCAGTCTCGGTATCAAGACGTTTTTCAGATGACACAGAGGGGGACAGGACCATTAGTACTGAGGTATGAGCAGCTCATGTGTAGACAGGACATGTGGCTATCATCAGGTTCTCATGGTCTCACACTCCAATCCCTCACCTAGTTCTCAACCAAAATCATAAGTGAAGAGTGAAGGACATAGTCTTCCCAAAAAGTGTTGGAGGTAGATGATCCCCAGCAATCTTTCCGAAGGTAGAAGGAAGGCTTGTGCAAGCTGGACATTTCTGCAGTGTTTAACTAACATGCCTACCACTTAAAAGTGTAATATTGACTCTGTTTCCACCAGGACCAACATGAATCAAAGGAAAGAGAGATGCTCCAGACCTTAACAAAATCTCCACTCTTAATATGAGTGGTCTTGATTGTATCATATTTCAGATCCCTGAGCTCACAGTGTGAGTTGGGGGAAATCTCGTAGAAGGATCTGACTTCAGAGGACTAAAGCAAGAGCATGATACAGTAGTGGTCTTTATCCCAGAAACTGCCATATGCAGTCTTGCAAATACAGCAAAAAAACTTCCATATTCAACATCCACTCTGTCCCAGGGAGAATAGTTACCTGTATGATTAAAATGGCACAAAAAGAAAGATGGTTTCCTGGGGACTGTCTCTTCTAAGAAAACCAAAGCCACAAAACTTTGTCCATCCAGTCTGCTCAAAGCAGTGCACCTGTCTTTTTTATCCCTTTACCTTAAATTCAGCCCCAAAGCTGGGAAAAGATTATAACTCAAAGCCAGTTTGATGTTTTCAGGTGACTTTGAGCTCTAAAGAAAGACAAAAGTCCCCATATATCAGCAGCAAGTCACACTCTTCAAAATTGCCTCTGGAAAAGTTTCAGTTTCGGCAAAACATCCATACACCCGAAAATTAGTGTTCTCCAGAGTAAACACAGGAAGTGGGAATTTGCTCAGTTCTAATGTGGATGATACAAGGTTTACCTACTTCTCCCTTCCCTACCTTGAATACTAAACACATTTACTGCTGCAATACCCATAAAACATCCTCATTCAAACCAAAACTGCCACAACACTGAGCAGATGAGAGCATGTCTGCTCTATCCTGTTCATGCCTTACTGGCCACCCACCCCTACAGCAGATCTAAACTGACACAGACTGTGTAAGGACATTACCTGGTAGCCATCCACCTGGTAATAAGGCATTTAAATTTACATCAAAATTTGAACTACCAGACTTTGCATCTCTTTAAAGTCAACAATGAGAAACAGTTGTTTCCCAAGGACAATTTGTGAGCTGTCTGAGATCCTTTTACCATGACATTGTGTAATCTCTGTTCTTGGTAATACTCAAAATTCAGCTGAACGAGACTTCAGCAACTTCAAAACCTCAGTGGTTATAGCTTTGTTCCAGCTCCAGGAAAGCACTTAGAGATACTTTAAGCATGTGCTGAAATCATCCTCACTTCAGTGGCCAAGGGACTGATGGCTCCTATCTCCACAGCACTCACAGAAAACAGAGATGCTGAGAAACTGGAGAGGGTTCACCAAGAGGACCACCAAGATGATTAGAGGGCTGGAGCACATAAAAGTATGTTTGTTTAGCCTGGGAAAGATTAAAGGGAGGAACTAACTGCAGACTTACGTTTCCTGATGGGGTTGGTTATTGAAGAGAAAGGCAGATCCTTCCCAGAAGTGCACAGAGAGAGGACAAGAGGCAAAAGTGCAAGTTGTAACAAGGGAAAATCCCATCAAGCTAAACATGGCAATTTTTCACCACCAGAGAGGGTAAGTCCTGGAACAGGTTGCTCATAGAGCCTGTAGAAGCCACATTCTTGGGATATTTTCTGGCTCAACTGGGCAACGTCACAAACACCGTAACATAACTTGAGGTCCTTCTTGCTTTAAGCAGGGGTTTGAACTAGAAGACCTCCAATGGTCCCTTTCACCTTAAATTAATTTGTGATTTTCTGATGAAGTTTGAGTCCCTTGGTGTCTCTTGAAAGTGTTTAACTGTCTTGTACAGGCATGGCTACGTGGTACAGCTGCTATCCACGGGACAGGTATGATTTCCTGAGTCAGGGACCTGTTTCTTTACCTCTTCTTTCCCCCACCAATTTTAATCCAAGTTTCTCTTGCCAAAAGATAGAATGTTTTATTAAATGTTTTGATTAATTGGGAGAAGTAAAGCTTGTAATACTAGACTAATTTCTCCATCCTACAAAATGTAAGATTCTATCTCCTGCTCATTTTCAGGCAGCTCCTAAGGCTTCCATAATCATAATAGTCTGCTCTTTTGAACTGCTGAGAATTAGTTTTAGTCTCCAAAATTGTATTTCATAGTGCACTTTGCACTTCTGTGAGAAAGGAGGCATATAGCATGTTAGATTGGAACCAGCCCAGTGGCAACAATAGGAGCTTTTGTACCAGGGAATGGCATGTTGCCTGGGAATGGGTCAGAACAACAAATTGATAGGACAGGCTTTGCCTTCTGTGGAAGTATTAAATCTCAGCTGATAGTGGAACTATCACCTTTCTCTGAAAAGCACTGTGATCTGAGCTATGCTGTCCCCTAACCATAAAATGCAAATGACCCACAGACACAAGGAGAGGCTGCTGTAAGTCCCATTCAGCCTGGAGGCTGGGAAGGTCATTTCCTAGACAGCTCCAAAAATTAAGCATAACAATATGCAGCTCTCCCTTCCCAGACAAGTGAGTCTCTGGAGCAGTGAACCACAACGGATTAGGTTCAGAAACACTGGTCCTCTCACAAAGCCTTTGTTTGCACATCAGTACACTGAACTCTGTTCCCTCATTAAAGCCAGTGCCAGGACTCCCTCACCTTAGGGCAGTAACCTCTACCAGTGCACCCTTTGCAGAAGAGTAAGGGCTGGTAGATTTAGCTAGAGCAGCAAAAGCCAGTAATCTAGACAGTCCTCAAGGGTACCTGAGCCAGTGTGACCTGGGTCCCTGTCTTCTCACTCAGCTGAGCCATTTGCATTAGTTCAGGCTCTGGACACATCCTATTTCCAAGCATGGTCCCCCTTCCATGAGGCAGCTTGGCAATAAGGGGTGTTAGTGGCTATCACAGCCTGGAAATGACTGCTTTTCCTCTGCAAGCAAGGTGGGAGTGGCAGAAATGCACCTGGCACTGCACTGGACAGTTTGTAATCTAGAACTTCATGCTCACTTTAGGTTAGTGGGAGACACTTCTTAGGCGTTTGTAAAGCATCTCTAAAACGAGCACAGCAGACCTGACCAGGCTATAGCAAAGTGTTCAGGGTCACCTTCCTAATACATCAGTTTACTGAGTTGTGCCACCCTAGGATCCCTCTGCCATCCCTGGAGATGGGAGGGCTCTGCAGCAGGGTATTTCAGCCAGCCTGGGACACAAATCAGCCTCACGTTGCCTGTGTGCCTCAGGGAGGGACCACAGGGTGTGCCCAGGCCACAGATGTGCATTCCTAACACAGACATCACTTTTACATATAGGATTGAGAAGGTTACTTCCCTCAGTGCTGTTTAAACCTTTGACAGATTCAAATCCCCCTAAAGATAAGAAACATCATTTTGTTCATGTCTGAATAACAGCTTTAGAGATCTGAGACTTTACTGTTTTAAATTCCACCCATGTGTTCCTAAGAAGATGCCCCTGATCTAGGACCTGGCCTGGGACAAGCCACCGTGTCCCTGCTCCTCAGAGCTGAATGTGCTGAATTGGAGTGAAGTGTGAGCTCATGGAGGACAAGAAATCACCAAACAACTCTTGTCACAAGGCCTGGGGAACCTCAAAGCCTGGATAACATTTCAGAATTATATCAAACCCCTGACACTTCATGAGAAGTGCACATTGAAAAGGAGATGGATGTAATTTGGGATTTTAAAACAAAAAGGAGGGAAAAAAAGAATACCAGCAACACTGTCAAAATGCACATTCAATGTTCATTTATCTCCTTACTTGTTGTCTTTAATCTTTTTCAGGATAAAAGTCATTCAAGCTAATGAATGGTTTATGAAGAAAGCAAATAAAACAGATGGCAGAGAGACTATTCCTTGAACCTATAGAGATAACAAGGAAAGTTTCACTTAGCATTAAACCATAAATTTCCCAAAACCAACCTCTCTTCATTTTATTGCTGAGACAAGCAAGTTTCCTGGAGTTCTTGGTTACAATGGGAACAACATAAGTAGCACGTAGACTGCCTTTGATTAGCATATCTATTCACTAGAAAGGTGCTCACCTACCAAGTTGTCATGATAAATAATTGTCCTTTTTCCCTCTGGACTAGGTGTGCTCCACCTGATCCGTGTGGCAGAGGAAGGAGAAGGCAACAGCCGAGGAAGTGTAGGCAGCACCTGTACAACTCACTCAGTCTTTCACCCAGACCTTTCTCAGGATGAAAACTGGAAGAGCAAACAGGGATGAGAACTAAGAGGCAAAGAAGGGATGTGAAGAGACAGGGGAAACTGACACATTTGTTTGAAAAAGAAAGCTCTAGGTTTCATCAGCAGTGAGCAAGCTCACGATCCACTCCAGGCAGTGGACAGGATACATCTAATTTTCTCTCTAATATCTTTCTCCCATCCCCATGAAGATGAAGGTAGATTCATGGCTGAGATTTCCACCGTTTTTAACTCCCATACCTGCCTGAGACCTGCAGCCCATGAATTACAATCCAGACAGGCTAACTCAGTGCTCTGACTGGTGGTCATCAAATGCACAAGGAGCTCATCTGGGCAGTCAGGGTCTGGTTCCTTGCACAGATAACACAGAGAAGTACAGCCCATCACTCAGATCAACAGGAAAAAGTGCCAGTATGGGAAACTCTCTTCACTGGCTAAATGAAGCAGCAATGACAAGTTATCCCAGAACACCCCCTCATATCCACTGCCAGTCAACAAAGCAGAAGAGGCCATGGAAGCTGTTTCAGAGAAAGTCTTCTCCCAGAAAATGGCCAGCTTGCAGGAGAGGCAAGAAATGAGGTTTATAGCAATAACAGAGAGGACAAGATTTGTGCCTGTAACACTAGAGCTCTTCCAGTTTGTTTTGCACAATAATAACCCCACTCACATGTTCAGGGGTTTGTGGCTTCACAGATTTACTGTCCTGTATTATATCACACTGCAGGTACAACATTTAGGGGCTTTAAGACAATTCAGCCTAAAAGCAGCACTGGTCTTTTTGGAAGCTCTTACCAATAACGGAGCCTCACAAAGACTCTTAGGAAGAGGGATTTGCAGGGGATTAGGATTAAGCCAGTTTCAGTTACTGAAAAGTGAACTTCTGCCCAGGGAATTAGGGCTGGGATAACTAATTATTTGGCTTTCTTTTGCTCATATCTTTCACTACCGAACTTCAGAGCGTGTTGGGGAGATAGAAGAAAGAAGATAGACCTTCTGCAGGCAACAGGGTCACACACTGCCTGAATGAATATGACATGGGTGGGAAAAACAAAGCCTAGGGGAATGTGCCCATGTAGCCATCTAGTCAGGAGTCTAAGGGGCAAAAAAGAGTTCTGGGTCACTCCCAGGGCAAGAACATTTTGAGGCTGAGGGAGAAGTGAAGATTAACCTCTGGGACTTCTATGCAAAGATCTGCACAGGGATGGTCATTACAGAGATTGTGAGAGCTCTAGAGACCATCCCAGTTTTACTCGGGACACAGCTCCCTCCAAACCATATCACACATAATGTTGTTAGGAGAAATGTGATGGCTGCAACTTTAACATGAATGTGCTAGGAATGGTCCACTGATTAATGGATAAAGAATTAGACTGCGTTTCTGGGGCTCCAGCCATGTCAGTGAACTAGAGTGTGCTGATCTGGGAGTCTGCTTTCATTTCACATTGCTTCCCATTCTGTCCTCTGTCTTGCGCCACAGATTTTGTCCCTGGAAGTCTCTAAGTCACCAGGTCCTCCTACAGCTCCTGTTTTGCCCCCAAGTATTAGAACACCAATACCTCAGCACCAACATTGATAATTTTCAAATCCACTCTCTGCTGCAGTTGCCTTCACAGTCTGCAGAACAAAGAGCACACAACTACACAAAGACTAACAATTAGATTCTGAAAACTACTAGATAGGTTTTGGAGAATACATTGATCTAGATGAGTCACCCAGAGTAATCAAATCTCTCACAATCCATCCACTCTTTGCAAGAAGGCTGTGTCAGGCATTGCCTTCTTTGCAAAGCTGTTACGGTAATAGAAAAAATAAATTTGCAGTTCAATTCCCAAGTTAAAAAAAACAAAAAAGTCTCTTGGTTTCAATAAACTTCCCCTGCTTTTCTTTGCAGAGGAAATTTAACAGCTGCCCACTGTTTGACTTGCTCACTTGCAAGACTTTTTTTCAAAACACCAAAGATGGTCTCTTCTGCTGTAGGTACAGTGAAAAGGGCCTATTTCATTGAAATTAATCTCAGAGAAATTAATTGCACTCTTGTAAAAGAGCTTATCATGACAAAGTGAAAGCTTAACCCAGAAAGGTTTCTAACCTCGTAAACCACAAGATTTTAACAAGGGAAGAATCAAGAGACTTTTATAATCCAGCTCTTTGCAACAACAGCCACTGGAGTACATAAGGCCCCTTGAGTCACCCTGGGAGAACAAAACCACAACAGAGCAGTTTGAGGACCTAAAACTTAACAGAACTCTTTACTTCCAGAGCCTTGTAAGTACTGATTGTTGGACTAGTCAGAGTTTGATCCAGCATCAAGTTCAAAACTGGTGTCATTCCTGACACTGGACAGTATCTCAGACAGAACATAACTATTAGATCACTTAGAACGCTATTAAGTTTAGTAGCTCTAAGTCCAGTCCAAATTTTTTGTATTTGACCTTCAATTCAGGCTAGATAAACTACTTTTAAAAAGCAAGTACGTATTTGCTCATTTGTCTCGGTAGACCAGCACCTTGGTCTATGCAAATCTGGAACAATAAATTACCATCTCTGCCATGCTAAGCAAGGTAAACTCTGATGCTTCTACATCCCAAAGAGGAATCCATGCAGATATATCTGCTACCTGTGTCAATCTAAGGATGGCCATGCAAGACAGTAGCATTTTAATTCCACAAGAGTCAAACTAACCCCCACCACCACACTAAGGTCTAACCTGCTAACCATCTCCTTAATACAAATACTATACATAATTTTACAGGGAAAAAAAAAAAGTTTAGTAGCTCAGATCCAGAACCTGTTCTTCAGCAAAAATGCCACAGCTTTATTACAAGATTAACAAAGTTTTCCACAGCCAAATATAACTGCACTCCAGCACCTTCTTCAATTCAAATTTCACAGTAACATCATCTGTCTGTTGGCACTCACAGCCCCACACATGCCAGGATATCTCTGGTGCTCTATCTTCTCTCTTTGCATCCACAGTGAGGAGTTCAAGGCTGCCTGGGGAGACTGTGGAACTGTGTCAAGAATGAGAAAGGAGACAGTAGGATGTTAGCAGACAAATCCAGAAATCATCCTAGGCACAGACCAACAGGGAAAGCACATCCGTTCCCATGATTAGACTTACAGCATGAGGTTGTTTCAATATTCTGCTAATTAGAAGTGTGTTCAGAACTGGGGTATGAAATAGGATAAATGTCAGACAGATAATAATGCTGATTATTCATTTCCATGTATGAAGAAAAGGAAACCCAGCACAGCTGTCCTGCTTATCATACCACACAGGTAAAATATCCCTGCTTGAATCTCAGCAGTCACTCCCCATTCTGGCCTCCTCCAGCATTTATTCCCAGCTCCAGGCTCTGTGTTTTGTCTACCAGAGAGCAGGTGAGATTGGCTGTGTGGCCTCACAAACAGAGTAATCTTCAGCCCAAACTTGCCTGCTTGATCCTTCTCACTAACAAACAAACAAAAAAATTCAACTTTCAGCTTTATGTGAGTGCTTAGAAGTATCTCAGTTCAGAGAGCAGGAGCTCAAGTCCCCCTCACAAACAGGGTGAGAGAAGTGCTGCCTCTGCTGTCCCAAAACAGGGGTTCTGGCACAATCTAACTGTGAAGCCACTCACACGCAGGCTTCAGTCGTTCCCTTTTTTCACCACAGCCTTCCATGTGGGCTCAACAGCAGCCACAGTGTAGGGCACATGCAAGATGGGGGGATATTTTATGGGGCAGGTGTGCCTACCCAGCTACCTGTGGGCTGAAACACCTACAACCCATTTTGAAAGAACAAAGTTATTTCTGTGGGTAAGGATCCAAAGAAAAATTCTATATTTCCACATTTCCAAACTTGTTTTCATTATGATAGGGACATTTCCTGACTCCCAAAGCAAGACACTAGAGCAGTTGCAACCTGAGTATCATTGTCCAGTCTTTTCTTAAACATGGTGAAAATCAGCTAATATCCCATTCACCAAACAAATACACAGAGGATAGAAGAGCTTCAGGTGGGGCTTCACAGAGATATGTACTCTACAGATTGGGCCTTCAGGCACTCTCCAGCTCCCAGGGGAAAAAAAAAAGAAAAGAAAAAAAAAAAAAGGAAAAGAGAAAAGGAAAAAAAAGTTCATTCTAGAAAAAAAAAGTAAGGGAAAAGAGTTAGTGTCTCTGAGTCTGAAAAAGTTAAAGGATCTTCAAAACCAAAAACCTCAAAACATTTCATGCTGTACAGATTTCTTTTCTGCCCATCCATATCCAAGAGGTCTCAATATCTCAAATCCCCATGTTGCCTTTGAAATACCAGCCTTAACTTACATGAGCCACTGTTTTCCACACATCAAATTAAGTCAAGATAATTAACTGAGGAGCAGTGAATAAATACCTGCTTAGATTAATACTGTTCTTTTCCTCATAAAGAGAGGCCAACTTAGCCCAATGTGAATGACCCCCATCTATCACTAAAAAGTTGTTTCACATTTACTGAAGACTCGACCATGGGTGACTAAGTGGCTTGTTCAAAATGAGGGCAGCACTGATTTGTAAGTGGAGGAAAGATAAGAGACCTCCATTAGTATTCCCTCTGCCTGGTTGCACTGATTCCCAACCAAAAGAGAAGGAAGATTTTCTCCATGTTTTTTCTCTCCCCTGTCACAACAACAGTTTTAACTAGACTTCAAGTAATGTTTGGATACAAAACAGATGTCCCTTCCTCCTTGCATCCCCCTGAAGGAATTTGGTGCTGTTTTCATGTGTGCTGTCTCCCAGGATCCTGGGGATATCCAATTTCCCATTCAAACACAGGCAATAGAAAAAGCTGAAAAGCAGATTTTTGTGGATTTCTCTTCTGTCCCATGCCTGAACCTGTAACATGAATGAGGCTTTTGGTAGCTTTGTCCTTCCTTTTTAATAATGACTTCATTTTCCTCTTACAAAAGCCAGTCTTCTTTCCTCGTTGCAACCTCCTAATAAGATTACTCCCACATCACTGAAGCCCAGTTGTGCCCAGAAACTGGGTTATTAAGGAAACAAGAAAGTTTGGATTACAGAACTATTCCTGCTGACATTCAAAGCCACGGCACCCTCCCCACACAGCTCAGCTCTTCAGCCAGGAGAGATCCTCCAGTGCCACTTCCAGAGTGGCAGGACAGGCTGAACAGCTGCATACTTTGTCTCCCTGAGCAGTTTGCACCTTTTACTTCTGTGGGAAAGAGAAATCTCTCAGGTGAAAAGCTAAAATTCTGCTGAGCCAATAGGCCGTTCTCCCTCATCCATTCACTATATGCCCTTGCAAAAAGTCCCTGTCCAGCTCTCTTGGAGTTCTTTTAGGCACTGGAAGGGGCTCTATGGTCTCCCCAGAGCCTTCTCTTCTACAGACTGGCCAGACCCAGCTCTCTCATCCTGCCTTCATTGGAGAGGTGTTCCAGCCTTGTGATCAAAATAAAGGCCTCCTCTGGACTCATTCCAACAGGTCCACATTTTTCTTGTGTAAGGGACCCCAGAGCTGGATGCAGTGCTCCAGGTGGGGTGTCACAAGACCAGAATAAAGGGAAAGAATCCCCTTCCTCACCCTGTTGCCCATGCTGCTTCTGACTCAGCCCAGGACACAGTTGGTTTCTCAGGCTGCAGGCGCACAGTGCCAGGTCATGTTGAGCTTTTCATCCACCAGCATCCCCAAATCCTTCTCCCCTGGGCTACTCTCAATCCATCCTTTGCCCAATCTGTTTATGTGCTGGGGATTGCCCTGACCCAGGTGCAGGACCTTGCACTTGGTCTTGTTGAACTTCACGATGTTCATCCAGTCCAGTCCCACCTCTCCAGCCTGTCAGGGCCCCCCTGGATGACATCCCTTAGCTGCACCACACAACTTGGTGTCATTGGCAGACTTGCTCAGAGTGCACTCGATCCCATCAGTGTTGCCAACAAAGATGCTAAAAAGTGNTCCTTTGCCCAATCTGTTTATGTGCTGGGGATTGCCCTGACCCAGGTGCAGGACCTTGCACTTGGTCTTGTTGAACTTCACGATGTTCATCCAGACCAGTCCCACCTTTCCAGCCTGTCAGGGCCCCCCTGGATGACATCCCTTAGCTGCACCACACAACTTGGTGTCATTGGCAGACTTGCTCAGAGTGCACTCGATCCCATCAGTGTTGCCAACAAAGATGCTAAAAAGTGTCACCCTCAATACCAACCCCTGAGGAAAGACACTTGTCACTGGTCTCCACATGGATATTGAGCCATTGATTGGAATTCTCTGAGTGTGACTATGTAGCTTATTTTTTATCCACTGAGTGATCCATCTATCAAATCCTGGTCTTTCCAGTTTAGTGATAAGGATGTCATACAGGACAATGTCATATGCTTTGCACAAGTCCAGGTAGATGACACCCACTGCTCTTCCCTTGTCCACCACTGCNGCTAAAAATTGTCACCCCCAATACCAACCCCTGAGGAAAGACACTTGTCACTGGTCTCCACATGAACATTGAGCCATTGATTGCAATTCTCTGAGTGTGACTATGCAGCTTATTTTTTTATCCACTGAGTGATCCATCTATCAAATCCTGGTCTTTCCAGTTTAGTGATAAGGATGTCATACAGGACAATGTCATATGCTTTGCACAAGTCCAGGTAGATGACACCCACTGCTCTTCCCTTGTCCACCACTGCTATAACACCATTGTAGAAGGCCACCAAATTTGTCAGGCATGATTTGCCTGTAGTGCAGCCTCATTTTTTGAAAAATGGTGCCTTCCCCTTTCTGTCCCAGGTTTCCTGTCAAGTCACAGGGGCACTTTAGCTGTTATGAGTCACAGCCGAAAACCCGCACCTTTTTTTTTAAAAATGAGTGTTTCCCCCTTTATTTTTTCTTAAGGAAAGGCACCATCTTTTCCACACCCAGATGCATTAAGTAGACAAAATGGAGAGATTTATTGCCCCTGTAAGTATAAGGTCTAATTCAGAGCAGATGATAGAGGTAAAGGAAGAGGGGAAGAGGAGAAACACAGAGATGAAACTTGGCGAGCTCACATTGCAATTCAGTGAAAGCACGAGGAAACAGAAGCCCAGCCCTGTGCCCTCCTGATACTGCTCTACTCATCTCATCATTAGACCATGAAGTCTCTTTTTTTTCATGGCTGAGAAGAGTTTGAGAGCTCTAAGCAGTAATAATGGGAACAATCCGTTTGAGTATCCTAATCACAAACTTTGTCTTGGGCTACTTACTACAACAGTATAGCTGTGCCAGGTCACAGTGTTTCTGACACTGTGTCACACATGAATATCAGTAATAACAAGCTCACTTCAACCCATTTCCATCAGCTTTGATGTGTTCTTACACAAAAAAAAAAAAAAGACTCAAAGGGAAGAGAGCAGCATTTTTCTACTCAGCATTTTGACTGCTTTGAATTTGGCTGCACAGTGCAACCCTGGCAGCTTTGTAATAAACACGGCAAATGTTTTGGAGTGACAGGAAAGACTTAGCGTTCATTTCCTTGGTCTGGGACTGTTTGGTTTCCATTTATCACATTCACACAAAGCAAGGTGTGTAGACAACACAGAGCAGGGAGACAACTTCAAAGAAAATTCCTCTCCACAACCGAGTGTGAGGTCCCCTCAGAAAGGAGCTGTTCCACTTGTCAGGACAATTAACTGCAGCTCTGCCACTTTGGTGGGAGAAGTAGGTGAGAGGGTCTGGTAGGGAGAGGAATGAAACCCCAGCATGATTCTTTGAATCATCCCTGAAATATCCTGGGAAAATCTGCATGCAGCAACATCCATTTCCTGCAGACATAGTCACCCCACGTAAAGAGACTGCCAAGAAACACCGAGTTTGTAGAAAGACCAGTTCTTCACTTCACACTGACAATCAGTGAGGGACCTTATTTAGAATTTGCCATGGGAAATCAGGGAGAAAGGCAATGCACTTCAACCATTTTTCCAGATCCCCAAGCCTTTGACAGTTCTACACAATAATAAACAATGCAGACACATGATTTACAAGGAGTCAAGCACTAGCACCTAAATTAGAAGGCACAAAGCAAACCATCCTCTTGCCAACCATTAAAACATATGAAGTAAAAGCTGGTACTTGCAACACTGACAACATGGGACTAGAGATAGCAGTGACTGAGCCCTCTGACTCTCTGGGTACTCTCTGCTCCAGGTTTTGTGTGGCACCAAGTTACTTTCTAAGCAGTCTGGCTCTGTAACAGTTGGGACGTTTCCTCCCCAGGCTGTCCCTTAGGTCATGAGAGAAGGGCCAGAGGAAGTGTTCCTCCTTCCAAAAAGGACAAGCCCAAGCCCATCTAATATGATGGCTACATAAAGTTAAAACAATCCCTCAGCTCCTGAAGAGAGCAACATGTCAATGATCATTAAAATGGTATTAATATCTGTGTCCACACTCTTACAAAAGAACAGCTTTGGTGCTCTTCTTGAGGCCAAATTTGAGGCTGTCCACAGAACATTATCCTCTGCAGTGGCAGCACCAGTGGAGCCGGCGTTGTTCAGGGCCGCCTCAAGAGCATCCTAAATCTTAGATTGCAGTCAAGGCCATGCCTATCTCACCTCTTTTTCACTTCTGACTATCTACCCCATTTGCCTTTGCTGTAATGGTATGTGATTGATACTGCCTGGAGATCTTCCTAAAAGAGATCTCTCACAGCCTTCAGCCAGAGCTGGAGAGGTCCAACAGTCACCGTGATTTCAGCATATCCAGCACATGCTCCAGGAGCCACACCATACAGTCACCCAGCTCAGGTATATATGGGCCCTACCAGTGACTCCAACATCTTCAGCTGACCCAGCTCATTTCTTTGCGCTTCACACGTTGCAATATGTCAAGAAAGGATGCCATGATCACCCGTTTTTCTTGTGCACCCCCAAAAATAATAACTAGTGGAGGGTTTCCTCCTCTTGCCACAAGACAACAGGCATGGCCTGGCCTTGGCTATGTGGTTACACCCTCATAGCCTTCAAACCAGCACTCTGGATCCCACATGCCCACATCTGATTCCAGAAATTGCACACAAACTGTTTACCAGAGTACCAGGGGACTGTCTCTCATACTGTCTGACAGTATGAGAGACTATCAAAACACCTGGCACTATGGTCATGATCCATGATTTCTTCTATAAATCACAAGGAAAAATAAGTCACAGAGAGAGTATAGTCAATACCAAAACTAGAGCCTAGCAGGAATCTCTCAGGATCACCATTCAGTTGTTACTGTGCTTTGTGCAGGGCCTAAAAGTGACTGGAGGAAATCATTCTCCAAAATCTATGGCAAATAATAAAACCCAGGGAGAGTTACAAAGACAGAACTCAGCACTTCAAAATATCACCTGCTATAGTGGGCTCCCCCTGGCTGGATGCCAGCTGACCACTTAAGCTGCTCTCTCACTCCCCTCTGCAAGTAGACAGGGGAAAGAAAAAAAAAAAAGCTAAGGATTCATGAATTGAGATCCAAGTTGGGAGGGGTTAGTGATCACCATCATGAGTAAAACAGACTCAAAGTGGGGATATAAATTGAATTTATTACAAACAGGATCAGAGCAAAAGAGTGAGAAGTAAAATAATCTTTAAAACACCTTCCTCCCACCCCTCCTTCCTTCCAAACTCTACCTCCTCCCCCCCAGCTGCACAGAGAGACAGGGAATGGGGGTTATGGCCAGTTGTTGTTTCTGCCGCTGCTCAGAGAGAAGTGCCCTTCCCCTGCTCCTGTGGGGTCCCTCCCACGGGTGACATTCCTTCACGGTCCTCTCCGGTGTGAGTCCATCCCACAGGCAACAGTTCTTCACTGAAACACAGTTGGATTCTCTTGCCTTGGATGTTGAACAGACTCATCCACCAGATACTAAAGAAACCATAGACTGTCTGCCAAAGATTCTCATCACAGGGCAAGAGCAGTGTTGTACAATCTGTTGCAGTGACTATGTGAGAGGTGAATACATAGCACAGCTGCCTTTCAAGCAGTTGACCCAGGTTCGTTTCCCGGCCAACGCACCTTCCACCCCTCGCCTCTGTGAATCACATATTTAAGAATTTTAAATTCCACATTCATTACACAACCTTCACTTACACCAACAAAGACAACCAACCAAAACAGAATATAACAAAAATCCCCCCCACCAAAAATCAAAATAACATCATCATAACACCAAACACAAGTGGAAAGTTTACACAAAGTCCACCCCTTGCACCCTCACCATAATTACAACAAGAATTTCCCACGATCATTTCATTCTCTAAGATTGTTCAGTATCTGTTTTGCCTGTTAACTCTCCCAATTACTATCCTTATCTCAAAATCCTCATGTTTCCCAGCCAGCACACCAAAAAGACTGTAGTGGGTTGACTCTGGCTGGACACCAGGTACCCACTAATGCTGCTCTCTGACTCCCCTCTGAACTGGACAGAGGAGAGAAAAAAA